>CM031921.1:17572071-17995778 GCA_018703695.1 Prunus fruticosa
TAAGTTTGAAACATCATTATATTTCATGGAGAAACAACAAACATATACAGCAAAAAGCATACCATAGAATTCAATTCAATAAAATAATAGTAATGAAATGGGTCAAAACGACAGCGATTTGAGTCAAACCTTGACGAAATTTCCCAAAGTTTTAGTGGAGCCCCTGGATGAAGTAAACACATCATCAATCCCAGCGAACTGCAGCACCTTCTTCGGAACCCTAGCGGCAACAATCCCAGCGCCACGTGGAGCAGGCACCATTCGTACAGTGACGGAGCCACACTTCCCGGTGACCTTACACGGCACCGTATGGGGCTTCCCGATCTTGTTCCCCCAGTACCCTCTCCTCACGGGGATCACAGACAGCTTGGCCAATATAATTGCGCCACGTATCGCAGTGGCAACCTCCTTGCTGCACTTGACGCCCAGCCCGACGTGGCCGTTGCCGTCTCCGACGACGACGAAGGCCTTGAACCGGGTTCTCTGCCCGGCCCGGGTCTGTTTCTGGACCGGCATGATCTTCATGACCTCATCCTTGAGGACGTTGGGGTCCACTCGGGCATCGATGATCTGGTGCTCCTTGATCGGGAGCGAGTGCAGGTAGATCTGCTCCAGGGAGGAGATCTTCGCCTCTTTCACCAGACGGCCTAGCTTCGTCACTGGGACCCACTTCTCCTCCTCCTCGCGCCGGCCAGCGCGACGCCTGCCACCACGTCCGCGGTCGCCGCCTCGCCCTCGCCCACCGAACCCGCGCCCGAAGCCTCCACGTTCTCCGCCGCCGCCTCTCTCTGCCATTGTTTTGTTTGAGTTTTAGGGTTTAGAGAGAGTAAACGAGGGAGATGAGACTCACGCGGCTGAAAAATGATGAAACAGTAGATGGGAATAAAAGACTGATATGTTTTCTTTTGAACAGAAACAACGTCGTCTCACTCGAGTTAGGGTTACAGGGCTCAAGATCAAATGGACAACAAAAGTCCACAAAAGAGCTGGGCCAAATCTCAGCTGTAGCTAAACAACGAACCCAACCAAATTAAAGCCCAATAGACGACCCAACAAAACTCAGCTGTAGCAACGCCACTCTATCAGGTCATTTTCGAAGTCAATCCGTATAGAAAATTAGTAGGTTTAACCCGCATAGAAAATTAGTGAGTTCAATCCGCATGATAAAAATTCAGGTTATTTTGGGTCAATCCGTCCTGACCCGTTAAAATACCTATATAATTGGTTTATTATACATGTCATAGATAGTGAGGTGTCGTGTTACTTTAATACCCAGTAACTCACTAAAAATTAATGAAAATGGTGACTTCATCCATTCCTCTTCTTGAGCCTTATCCACCATGTTGTTGATAATTCTGTGATTATATACTACCACATTTGATATTTATAATGTCTCTACAAGCCGTTTTTCAAAAGAAGTAGAATTCACATGTATATCATTTGATATTTATATTTATAACAAGTACATGCTAATTACCAAAAACAATTACATGCAAAAAGAAATTAGTAATTTGCATGTTTCTTTGAGCATCAAAACTATTTCTCACATTATTGTGACCATGGAAAAATTATTTGAATAGTCATCTCTTTCTCTTTTTTTTTTTTTTTGGTCTACATTTTACCTCACTAGTTATTATTTGTTACCACTTAGCGGTAGTGGCATACCTATTAAGGTGCAAGAAGGTGCAGCTGCACCTCCTTTGACTAAAAAATCACTTGAAGAGGCCGGAATTTGCCCCTTTGATGGTGCTCACCACTTGTTCGATTAAATGCCTCAAAGAGGCTTTGCTGTTTTGGTAGCTAAAAATCATATCTACTATGGCAAGTCTGGAGAATTGCATACTTCTTTTTTTGGCATGAAGGTGTTGTGCGAGGAAAAATATGCGTTGTTCCTTTTTAAGTTTCTCATTAAAACGATGTCATTTTGAGTATATGATGATGGATGAGTTTTATTTAAATGAAACGATGTGCTTTGCTCAAACCTTCTTAGCGTATGAAAAAACTGAAAGAAAAAAAAATTGAACGGTGGAACAATCACCAAATTAAGAAAATAAAAAATGGGACTGTGAGGATGTTTGTCCATCCCTTCCTCTCACCTCATGTCATCATGGAACGGTGGGGATGCTATTTTAAATGCAACCGTGCGTTTTGTCTGTAGTAAAACCTTTATTTTTATTTTTTTGGGAACATCTTAGTTATATTTTTGGTAAAATACCAAGAGGTGTCTCCAGTGATGGAGCCAGGAATCTTACCACACGGGGTCTTAGTGTAAAAGTCCCAATAAAAATTTAGGATGGAAAAAAATATTGAAAATGAAATCATAGTACTTTCATTCATAATTCATAACAGAAACAACATTACAAGCTATAATTGTCTACGATGAGGTTTCATAATTTGTGGGCATCCATTGACATGGTTGGAGAATAATGTGATGTGCTCTTCCCAAACAAGACAATCACTTCATTTCGATCTTGAAATTTGATTAACTCTAGTATGAGATTACATTTTATTTTGCCTCAATGGTATCTCGATTAATTAACTGATAAATGAAAGAAATAACTATATTTCATAAGAGAAAAGAAAATGAAGAGATAACTACAAAAACATGAATAAAATAAATGAATAAAAACCAATAAAGCAGTGATTGTTGAGTTGATTGAAATTATTAGATTCCTTCTCGAGCGTAGTGAACTAAGATCAACTCCGTCTAGTCACTTCTCTTCACGACAACATAGCAAATTTTTATTCTTCTTCATTCCAACACTTCAGTTTTTATACATCCAATTGTAAGATTTCCCATAAAACTCAACCAAGCTTTAGAGTTAATTCAGACGTGGCTTCTCTTCATGACAGTCCAGCTTCCATACCCCATTTCTTCAGGATCATTCTAGATAAGACTTCTTAAAACACAAGAATTGTAAGCACCTCTCTCTCTCTCTCTCTCTCTCTCTCTCTCTCTCTCTCTCTCTCTCTCTCTCTCTCTCTCTCTCTCTCTCTCTCTATTACTATGCTAAGAATGTTTTCTCTTAACATGTTCTGTTATGCAGAAAATTCCAGTTAAGTTTTTGATGAGATATGAAGAGAATTTATCAAGTCCTGGTTAAATAACTTGCTGCTGGATCTTGTTCTTTAATGTAACTAACGACAATAGACTAAACTAGCAAATATTAGGAAACTTAGACACACAAGAATTATCCTGGTTCGGCAAAACTTTTGCCTACGTCCAGTTGTGATTTCTCTAGGTAGATAAATCACCGCTCCTTTGATTAATAATAGAGATTACAGAACTTTTGCAAACCTTAGAACTAATCTCAAAACTCTTGGCTGTCTCTGGCTATTTTTCCCTCTCTCAAAATAAGCCTTGCCACACCCTATTTATGGATATAGAGTTGGCTTACATGTCCTAAGGCTGATTGAATTCCTATTCCTAAGTGGATTAGGAAATTACACTTATCCAAAAACCAAATAGGCTTCTAGAAATCCAAACTTGAATTGAATAAGGAAAACTGAAATTCTTTCCTAATCCCTCTAGGACAAGAATACCTCTAATTTTCCTAAAGCAATCCTAAACCAACTAGGACATATTTGACGAGCCAAAATCCTAACAGTCCTGCACATCTTAAGCTTCCAAGTGGTGCAGAAATGGAAATAGAACTCAGAAGATGCAACGATGGTTGGGTTTGGTTTGACAAGGGTTGGCCAAAGTTCTCAAAATTGTGCTCTCTTGACTATGGTAATTGGCTAGTCTTTGGGGGTTAGAATGGAGGAATCAGAGTCTGGAGAGAAGCAGTGGCTAGAGAAGGATGCTGGCCTCTTTTTTTTTTTTTTTTTTTTTTAGACCTGGCCCGAACGACGTCGTTTTTCCCAGGTTGTTTTAAAATAAATAATAAAAAAACGGTCCACGCACAGGTCTTCTTCTTCAGCTTTCAGACCCTTCTTCTTTCAGTCATTTCGTCGACCACTTGGCCTGCAGCTCCAAGAGGTTGCACCAGTAGCTCCAAGGGACCTCTAAGCTTAATTCCATGGATTCCAAGAGGTCGCGCGACCCCATTGACCCCACTGTGGCTCCGCCTCTAGGTGTCTCCACACTCAAAGGGTGAGATTAATCCCCGCTCAGGGTTCGGCTTGCCCTTGACCACAAAGTGCTCCCAACTGCATTCAAACTCCTACCATTGAGGCACTAGGTAGTCCGCCAACTAGAGGTGGCAGTTTGCCAACCGCGCCACACCTTGTGGTTGAATATCTTAGTTATTTGATATTACATTATTCTCAGCCTAATATGCAAACTTAAATGTCTTTCCTTTATAAAAAAAATCATGTCATGAAAGGCTTACGCCTCAATGTTTCAAGGCTAAGTGACAAAAAATGTTTTGCCTTTTAAAATTTTGGTAGGAACTAAGGGGTCTACTCTGGAGTTTTATATATGAAAAAAATGGGTGGGTAAAAACAAGAGATATTTAGTCATATACCAATTCTTAGCACTAAAACTATAAATAAACCTTAAACCATTTAATTTCTATAAACAAACCCAAAAAATGATATCTTACTCTATTGAATTTAATTTTGATTATTAATACTTTGATGTCCTATTGAGTGTTTTGGGCTTTTTTATGAGGTTTTGGAATTGGGTTTGTTTTAAAAAATCAATGGCAGTTTTGTAATTTAAAAGAAGTTAAAAATCTTTTTATTATGTTGTAAATAGGCTTTGGATGTGTTTCTAAAGTCCATTTCATATATGGTTTTTTTATTATATAATTTGGGCTCCTATATTGGGTATAATAGTGAATCTCCCTAAAAACAAAGGTCATGTACGTGTGGCTCCGAAATATGGATTGTATTAGTTGGTGGACAATGCTTAGCTTCTGATATATCAGGAGTCATTCCTTCTCAATACAAGATGTGGCCTCTTACAAAACGACACATGTTTATGTTTTTTTTTCTTGTTTTTTTAATTTTTATTTCACACTCTTTCTTTTTTCTCTTCTCTCCCAATCTCCTCTCCTCACGTGCTCTCTCATCTCTCATCTCTTCATCTCTTTCCTTGCAACTCAAGTATGGAGGAGAGAGAGTGACGCTGGAGAAAATTTTTCTCCCCAAGTTGTACCATGTTCTTCCACCATTCCCAAAATTTCAAGAACTCCCTAATAAATAACTTAATAAAATTAAAAATTAAAAAGGAGAGAAATCAATACCTAGTGTTTGGGTGAAGATGATGGAAGAGGCCTAATTGGATGATGATGATGATGATGATGATGGAGGAATAGTGACTGGAGAGAGAATGGGGAATGGAGGAGGGGTAGGTGACGCGGAGATGGAAGATGGCGGTCGACGTTGACTCCAAGGATGGAAAATGGCAGCAATCGGGAAGAGAAAGGGGCTGAAATTTTATTCTAAAGAATTGCAGGGAAAGAGACAGAGACGGAGAGATGAGAGGAGAGAGCAGGGGGAGGAGAGGAGAGTCAGTGAAAAAAATATATATATACAAGTGTCGTTTTTTAAGGAGGCCACATATGATATTGAGGAGGAATGGTACTTAGTTGGTAGCTATTGTTCTTTCTTTGGAGCATTAAACATTTTAAATATTGCCCTTTTCTAAAAAGTCCCATGATTAAGAGAGCCAGAGACTTGCATTGCGATCGGCCTTCGACAATCCATATGCAATCAAGGGTAGAATTTACCCAACATGAGCAAATTTGGAGGCAGCAAACCCATTTCTCCTCTGTTCTGGGTGACTTGGTTTGCTGCCCTGGTTATCTATGGTGGTGTCTCCTTGTATTGGACTTTGTCCTTGCTGCATTGGCCGTGCTAAAGTGTCACCAAAAAAATATAAAAAGGGCTAACATCTCAAAGATACCAATGGTGAAGAATGAGAGGGAAAGAGATGGAGAGAGACGAGAAGGGAGAAGAAATAGTCCTTACGAATCCCTCAAATCAAATCCATTGATCCAAACAGTCCTTACGAATTTCACATTTTGGCAACATCATGCCGCAATTTGAATCCAAAACAGACAAGCATAAGAAGATTTCAATGAAAAACAAATTGTATTCCCTCACACTAAAAAATAACCTTTCTTTTCTCCGATTGCTACAGGCAACGAACCCCAAATTTTAAAGATTCTCATGTTGATTGCAATAGAATAAAAACAAAAAATCAATATGCACTTGCAAAATAGTTGGAACATAGAATAAGCAAAATAATGGTGAAAGGGATGAAATTGATTCTTGTAACTTGCGATCATTAGTAAACTCAAGACAGTCAACTACTCAAAAAGAAACATCATACTATTACTTTCTTCAGTGCCAAAACATAAGCTAAGTTCCTAAGAAAATTGGTTTGGAAACTCTTCCCTCTGGCTGGAATCCCAGGCACCTCAAGCCTCAACCCTCTCAACATTCTCCAGGAGCAACTTACCAGTTGGCTTGGCCAGAAGATCTGTGTGCTCTTGGAATGGAGATTTTGTGAACCGAGTCTCCCTCCAGAATTCCGGTGTCAGAAACCCATAAGTTTTCAGCAGACAATCAAAAGTTGCCTGCAAAAACAAGGCATTACATTCCCACCACATCAATCATTCATACAAATACCAAAGATATAATATAACACTGCATTATAGATACGTAAATGAATACCAAAAACTTAGTCACCCTCCTAAAAACAGAGATAACCACTTTGGTTAGGATTTTCTCAAGCCTCTGTGTTCGAGTTTTGGGTAAAGGTATTTTCGATCATCATAAAGACCCAAAAGGGTTCCCAGAAATGGGTGTTTATGCCCATCAGCATCACATTTTGACATTCAAACTTCTGACAACAACGGATTTCTTGATTGGCTGTCTAAAGTACTACATTTTCCAAACATTTCAGACAAAAATGGCGATTTCTTAATTGGCTGTCTAAAGTGCCAATTTTGATGGGTGCACAAATCTAAGTTTGAAACATCATCATATTTCATGGAGAAACAACAAACAAATACAGCAAAAAGCATATCATAGAATTCAATTGTTTAAAATAATAATAATGAAATGGGTCAAAACGACAGCGATTTGAGTCAAACCTTGACGAAATTTCCCAAAGTTTTAGTGGAGCCCCTGGACGAAGTAAACACATCATCAATCCCAGCGAACTGCAGCACCTTCTTCGGAACCCTAGCGGCAACAATCCCAGCGCCACGTGGCGCCGGCACCATTCGTACAGTGACGGAGCCACACTTCCCGGTGACCTTACACGGCACCGTATGGGGCTTCCCGATCTTGTTTCCCCAGTAGCCTCTCCTCACGGGGATCACAGACAGCTTGGCCAATATGATTGCGCCACGTATCGCAGTGGCAACCTCCTTGCTGCACTTGACGCCCAGCCCGACGTGGCCGTTGCCGTCTCCGACGACGACGAAGGCCTTGAACCTGGTTCTCTGCCCGGCCCGGGTCTGTTTCTGGACCGGCATGATCTTCATGACCTCATCCTTGAGGACGTTGGGGCCCACAAGTGCATCGATGATCTGGTGCTCCTTGATTGGGAGCGAGTGCAGGTAGATCTGCTCCAGGGAGGAGATCTTCGCCTCTTTCACCAGACGGCCTAGCTTCGTAACTGGGACCCACTTCTCCTCCTCCTCACGCCGGCCAGCGCGACGCCTGCCACCACGTCCGCGGTCGCCGCCTCGCCCTCGCCCACCGAACCCGCGCCCGAAGCCTCCACGTTCTCCGCCGCCGCCTCTCTCAGCCATTGTTTTGCTCTGCTTTGTTTTGTTTGGGTTTTAGGGTTTAGATAGAGTAAACGAGGGAGATGAGACTCACGCGGCTGAAAAATGAAACGGTGGATGGGAATAAAAGACTGATCTGTTTTCTTTTGAACAGAAACGACGTCGTCTTAGTCCCGCTAGGGTTAAAGGGCTTAAGATCACAGGGACGATAAAGGTCCACAAGAGAGCTGGGCCAAATCCCAGCCGAGGTAAAACAACTAGTCCAATAGATGACTGAAGCAAATCTAACAGCAATTTTTGTTTTTTGTTCTGAAATCTAACCGCGATTAGTTTTACAACACAACGTCAAACTGATCATATAATTTAACAGCGTTTTAAATAGGAGTGATTGTTGTCCAATGATCTTACCCAAGTAAGAGCAACACAACGATTGGGGCTCTAAAAGGGGCAAATAGAGCTCCAATGAAATCTAAAATGGTATCTCAATGGTTGAGGCTCTAAAATACAAAATGAATGTATGAGACCATTGGTTAGGGCTCAAAATGCATAGCAAATAAGCTCCAGCTTTTATTTCGTGTAGGGCCCATTGGGCTTCCGGGGCTTCAACCACGCTCATATATCTAGGCATCTAGTTGCAGTGCTCTGTTGGGCTGAAGCATTTGGAGACCCAGTCTTGTTCCGTTTTGTTATTATTATTATTATTATTTTTTGGAACGGTGATTTCTCAACTTTAATTTTATTCAACTTACACTCTATTTTATAACTAAAAAAGAAGTGTAAGTGATGAGTGAACCAATTTTGCCCCATTGGGGATGAGCTTTTGGCATGGGTTGCTCAGCCCAAAGGTGGTGCAGTTTGATTTACAATCCTCATTGAGCTTGTCCTAACCTGATGAGTGAACCTATTTTATTTTATTTTTATCCTTAGTTCGTAGATGACTCTTTTTCTACTAAAAATGAAAAAAATGAACCTACTCTTTTTCCAATAAATTTTTTAAACAATGCCGATTCACAATATTAAATGTGATTTTAAAACCACCAACAAATTGAAATTTGATATGCGTCAAAGCATTACATACTAATTAAGGGTGAGGGTAACTAGAATAATCTGGTGGGTGGAAGCCTCCAGATGTTACATATTGTTGCAAATTAAGATTCCAACCTCAAAACCAATTCACAATGAAAAGAACGAGCCAACTCTTTATATGCTTCCATTATGGAACAATTGTTCACATTCTCGCATATAGGTTTTCAGTTAACTTGACAGAACGAAAGGAGAGTGCAATGCATGACCACTGTTTACATGTCTTCTCAACATCTACGTCATTTAGTAAAAAAACTCTTGCATATGGTCGCCATTTATGTGTTTCCTTTGCCTAGCTCTCCCTGAAAGTTGTAAAGTAAAACATAACACAACCGCATTTCGAAATGTACTTGAATCCCAAGGCTTTCGAACTTCACGTGGCCGAATGGGTGACAAAATGCGTCAAGAAAGGCGTCCAGGAGCTCGATCTCGACCTATGCCAAGCCAAACAACATTCTTATTTCTTTGTCCCTCAGAACTTCATCGACGTGGAGACTTTATTACAAGTCTCTTATTCCATATCTTTCAAATCTCGCCCTGCTATTGTCATTCCTCTGACATTGATGGCAGTTCCTCTTCTTTAACTTTTAGATCTTTGTCTACGCTCGATTTTCCAACCACGGAGCCTTTGTGCTAAAGAAGATCGACGTGTTCTATGCACAATACTTGCATAGATCTGATCCACCGGAAATAACTGTAGCCATCCACAAACACGCAATGAGTTCTGCTACAGTATCAGCTATATAAACTAACCCTAGCAATATAGTGAAGCACACCCAAATAATTTTGGTGATCTTAGTTTAAAGTCTACAGTTATACCTGTAAGAACATAATCGATGCCCGTCTCGAGCAAGTTTAGAAAAAAATAAAAAGAGTATGTAATATACACTATACCTTTACATTTTCTGGTAAATCATAGATTCGATAACATCTTCGAGCAAGTTTCTTGTACCCCAAATTTCTGTTTGGGCTTTCTTCCATTCATGTTGTAGCAGCCGACTGTTTCCTTCATGTGTGCACAAATTAAGACTCTTTCTAGCCAAACTCCCCTGCTACAATGATATAAACATAATTTAATTAGAGAAACAATAAGAAAAGCTAATTTCTAAATAAAATTATTTGAAAACTACATCAATTAAATGGAGTTTAGATTTCAAAATGAAACTGAAAAAGAAAAAAATTACCCAAAATATATTTCGAGAAGGTTGTCGCTTTAGATCCGGGAAGTGTTTGTTCGTATTGTTCGTCTTTGGAATGCGTCTAATTGAAAACAAACAGTAATTAATCCTCAAATGCCTTCACAAAATGAAATTCTAAGATATGAATTTGTATGATAGTGATCCTTTAAAAAACAAAAAAAAACCCAAGAAAGTTCATGCTCAAGCGCTATAGTTAGGTCAATGGTTACCTGAGGAGACGCTGAAGCAACTAACAAAATTGTTGAAAACAATGTGTTTTCACAATTTGTCTGAGACCACCGTATTTAAAGAATAATTATTTGATTAACTGGTAAACCGAAATAACATGTAATATATAAAAAAAAAGTTAATAACAACAAAGAATGATTAGAATGCATGAATCTAATTTAAAATTGTCAAATCTCTCCTAATGGGAATTCATTTACTGCAAAGATTAATTTGTATGCATGAATCTAATTCAAAATTGTCAAATGTCCCACTAGAAATCTATTCACAATAAAGAATGATTTGCATGCATGAATCTGATTTAAAATTGTAAATTTCATACTGGCACATGCATGAATCTGATTTAAAATTGTAAATTTCATACTTGCGCATGCCTAAATTATTTTTCATTAATGTTCTATTATAATTTGTTGGGAGATAGTTTGAATTTGTTATAATTTCCACATGTATAAGTGACAATAAGTTTTTATTTGTTGAACACAAAGTAAGTTGATAGCCGAAATTCATTCATGCGTGTTGGAATTAACATATATATATATATATAAGTTTTTATTTGTTGAACACAAAGTAGGTCTAGAGTTGATAACCAAACTCTAGACCTGCCGCCTCAGCCTCCGACACTGAACAATAACCCAAAGGAATAGAGTCAGCAAGTTTAACAACTCCCCAGTGATCACGAATAGAAAACCCTGCATCAGCTTTACCTGTACTATAAAATTAAGGTATCCATCGAATAAAATAAATTAAGTAGAATTTTCGAGGATGTGGTAGTTATCTCCATCTCTCCACTTTCTTTTTTTTTTCCTTTTCTTTTTTATTAATTAAAACTAAAAATATAGAACACATATAGATAAAAACATATTAATTATGAAAAAATATATATTGACAACTATAAGAGAAAAGAAAAAAAGAAAAAAAAAAGGGATTGCGGGAGAGAGTTCGAGTCCATTTGAATAAGGGTGAAATTGACGAATCGAGTGTTAGTCGGATTAGCTCGTACCTTTGTCCATGTGTGAGTTTTCCCCCACTCCCTCTAATTTCGGCAAAAAGAAAAAGGTGAAATTGAAAGTCTATTATTCATTAAAATGTTCGGTTTTTTTTTTTTGGGGTCAAATAAAATTGGGTTAAATCAAATCAAAGGCACTCAATTAAAAAATTCTAACAAAAAATTGAATGTAGACTTACTTGATTACGCTTGTATTGAAGTCCTCTCTCCTCCCAGGGCGCTCTATCTCTCTGCCACTCTTTCTCAAACTCACGCACTAGCTGACTAGTCCGACTGAACTTCAACCGTCGACAAACCACTCCAACTGCCGAGTCCGGCGCTGAGTTTCCTCCAATTGACGAACGTAAGATTTGTGTTACTCTGGAACCTCTTGAGCTTGAGCTTGTGAAAGAAAATGGTGGCTGCTTTGAGAGCCGTAAGCAGGTCACTGAGACATTACAAACCCAGAACCTCTGCATTTCCAGAGAGTCAGCAATGGCTTTACCAAGCTCGCCGCAGTCTAATTTTGGATCAAGCACCTTCTCACTCCGTCAGCCTTCACAGACTCTCTGACTCCGATTCAGGTAAATTTCAATTCCAAATTGCGCAAGAAGAAATGGGTTATATCTGTTTATGCCTATTTTCTATGACCCACGAAGCAGAAACTGATTTGTTTGTTTTGGCAACAGGGTTATATTTGTTTGATTTGTTTGTTTTGGCAGAAACTTCTATGCCAAGAAGTTGACCTACGAAAATGAACAAAAACAGAATTTATAACAAATAATGCACTTTTAGCTCATTTTCAATCTAACCAAGGTAAAATCTAAGAAAACACAAAAAGGAAGTAAAAAGCTATAAAATGTCAAGAACTAACTCAAAATAAAAGGTGAATAACATGAAAAATCATGTGTAAAAATGAACCGAACAAAACTCATGTCCCAGAAGAAGAAAAAAAGTGATAATTGAACATAATGAATGAAATAAACTTGTTGGTAACTCACAGGCTAGAATGTTCTAGTTAACTATTGCTTGGACTTACCATAACTATTTCATGTAAATTAATGTAGGCAATTTTCATTTGCTTAGTTATATCAGATCATTTGTTGTTTGTTTATCTACTCTTCTATATACTCCCTTGATCTTACACCGCAATGGAAGGGTATATGGACGAGGATATATTGTTAGTGCTAAGTTCTAATGATGAAATCAATAGCTGTCACTTAGAAGGTTCAAGCTCAAATGATGAAATTAATTCATGCAAACGAAATAAGCGACAGAGAGCGTGTGTTTGTAGATGTACCATCACAGAGATGTGGAGGGATACCTACCATTACTGAAAGTTTGTGGATGGCGAGCTGCATTCAGGACTCAGGAGGCAGCTAGGGTTTATGCTTCTGCTGCCTTGTTCTCGTTGCAGCGTTCCAGCTACCTGTCTAACTAATCACTGTCCATGAGCCAGCCTTCCCATTCTTTCAGCTAAAGAAATATGTTATGGCACACTTACCACCCGGGAGATGCACTAGCTTGGAGGAAGTCACAGTGACAAAAATATCTCAAGGCATTTATCTTAATGTCCAAGGTAAAGTTTAGGATGTGGAATTTTAAGTATGAATAATGGGAGAGTAGTCAGAGCCTTGTGATTACAGACTTTTAGCAAATTTTTCAAGAAGCAAATGTTAATGAAGGAGAGGGATGTGGCTGTTCTCTTTTAAAGCTCTGATGAGGAGAAAAGGATTTTCTTCATCAAAGTCATAGGGACTGAAAAAAATCAGTATTGTTTATAAGTGTGGTTTTGGTCAGAGAGCCCAGATGCAAAGCAGGGAGGAGAGATGACAAAGAAGCCAAAGATATTTTGGCGTGGAGATGAGTTCATCAAACACCAAAGCCAACAGCCTCATGTGATCAGCTGGTTATTATGTTTGTGCAGTCTATCAATTGAACCTTTCCCCCTTCTCTTTTAGTTTTGAGTCATATGTTCAGCTGCAGATGAGCCAGTTCAACCAAAAATATGTAAGAACCGTCGTCGTCGTTGTTGTTTGCGTGATCTTTAGAGCCAATTACACTGAATTAGTTTTTTCTTTTCTTTTTTCGCTAAGAATATGTTGAATTGGTTGAACTATGTTTGACTTTTAATTTCTTTTTTCCGCAGCACTTGCATTAATATAGTGTGCTCTGCTGTATTGGAACAATTTCTTTATTTGGAAGTGATCTTCCTTGAATGGCAGCTCCCTTGTTGGTTTTTCTTTTTAGCTGTTGTTTTGTTTGACCTTCTTTGAGTTGTGATGTTTGTTTGTACTGTTTTAAACTTTCTTATTAATGAATTGGAATTGTCAAAAATAAAAAGGAAAATTTCTTTACTTCACTTCCCTCACATGTTCAAGGGGAATGAACTATTTACCTGCACTATTGCAGGCACAATGATATCAGCTTAGATTAGTTTTCGAGATTGGATTATGAAATAAAATCTTAGAAATTATCTATGAAATGGTGCTTTGAACATGGCAGGGGGGATGGTCACCCACAAAGCTCATAGAAAGTAATTTCAGTTGGCATGGTAACCGTAAGGTTTAGTTGAAGTGGTATGGATTGGATGAAAAATTATGTAAATTCAGTTTCTCCTATAAGAAACCGAAAGAAAAAAAAAATGGTTTGAAAGTAAACTAAGAGATAAGTAAATGCTTTTATTGACACAGATTGGAAACTGAAAATGCTTCTTGCACATTAAAACTTGACTCGACTATGCTTGTGAAGAAGCACTTACCAAATGTGCTTGCGTAAAAGTGAATATGACTCTCAAAATCACTTCCAAACTGCCAAAGGCTCTTTTGTCCATCTCAACTCTATGTTATAAAAAGCGGTTTTGATCATTTGAGAACGTTTTCGGCAATCCTAAGGGCAGTGCCAAACACAAGATGATTTTTTTTCACGAAAGAAAAAAAAAAAGAATAAGAAACTCTTGTGGTGGAACCATAACACTATGGGCCTAGAAATGACCTGGGCAAGGCCCGAGTCGGTTGAAAATTACCCACCGCCCACAACCTATATATATAAAAGCAAAGCAAGCAACAAGCGGAAGGGCCATTTCTGAACTCTAAGTTTGCTTAGCGTAAAACCTCAGAAAAGGAAATCTAAGGTCGAATCGGAAAAAGAGAGAGAGAGAAAAAAAAAGCGATGGCTGCTTCGGATGAAACTCCATCGGCTAAGAGATGGCTTCCTCTTGAAGCTAACCCTGATGTTATGAACCAGGTAATGCAATTAATCTCCTTCATTTTCTCATCAAAGAAAACCCATAATTATTTGTGTTCTTCTGATTATGCTCTGTTTGTTTCTGAATAAAACTTCGGAAAATATAATTATAAAAAAAGTACATAAATTTTCTTAGAAATCAGACGGAGAGCTAGGGCTTGTGCGTATTTGATGTGAAAACTGGTATGCTTCGATTAGTCTGGACATGGGTTTTAAAGTCATTTAAAAGTTTTTTTTTTTTTTTTTTCATGTGTGTGATAAAAATAGTATGGGTTTTTAGAATTAGTAAAGGACTTGTTGGGTCCGAGACTCTGAAATGAAATTATTCTATAGTAGTTTCAACTGATCCCAAGCTACTCTATCAGAGAATCTGTTTAGTTTCTGTAGGGGAAAATGTTTTGGCAAAGAGGCCTGATCATTTTCCTTTTTATTTGTAATGAAATTTTAGCTTTGAGGGAGACCTAATTAGTGAATATTACCTTAACATTTGCACATGAAAAAAAGTTGAAAAAGAAATCAATTTTGGACATTAATGAATAATGATAATGATTTGTACTCAACATAAGGGAAAACGTATTTGCTATATTAGGAGGGATGGAATAAGTTTGGGAAGTTAAGTAATATCGCCGTATTGTAAAATGATCAAGTTCTTGAGAAAGCATGCTATTGCTCATTAAAAAAGAACCCTACAAAAATAACAAATTAAGAACCGTACTTTTCTTCCTCATTTTAATTACATGCACTCTTGTTTGTCATAACTTCTAAAATGCTTTATTGTAAATTAGATTGTTGATTTTTCGTAAAGGTGATAACCATAAGAGAGGTTACCTCACTCTGTAATTTTTAATTGACATAACCACCAAATTAGATGTCAGAAAGGGTGTTTTGTCAATGCAGTTTCTTTGGGGTCTGGGTCTTCCAGAGCATGAGGCAGAATGCTGTGACGTTTATGGGTTGGATGGAGAACTCTTAGAAATGGTTCCGAAGCCTGTACTTGCTGTGCTGTTTCTTTATCCTATAACCTCTCAGGTTCTGTTTCGTTCCTTGAACTAAAAAGTAATTATTCGTTATTTTTGTTTGGTGATTATTGTTGATCATAAGTTCTCTGCTCTATGTTTCTTTTGTTAAACTTTGTGAAAATGTACTTGTCTCCTGATTTGAGGGAAGTTTCCATTCTTTTCAGTCTGAAGAAGAGAGAATGATGCAGGCTAACGAGAAACAGGTGAGTGCAAGGAAATTTGGTTAGATGTTCTCTATAAAACGAAAATCTTTTATTCTTGAGCATGTTATTGGGCTTGTGATCTCTCTCTCTCTCTCCTCTGTCTGTGCAAGTACGGGGATGCATATTTGCATGTTCATGCGATGAGATTAACTTTTTATAGAAGAGTTTTATGTTGAATTCATGTTCATAATCAACCATACTTTGTGAATCTTTACCTTGCTCACTTATTTTCAACTGCATCAGGTGGTTTTTACATGTATACTTCTTCACTTGGTAGTTGCTACTTGGTGTCTTGATCTTCAGTTGTATAATTTAACCAGGATCCTTTGAATCATATTCTGGCTGTAGGAACCCAAAGGTAGAGTTTATTTTTTGAAACAAACGGTGGGAAATGCTTGTGGAACTATTGGGCTTCTACATGCTGTAGGAAACATCACTTCCGAGATCAAACTTGGTAAGTTTACAATTTTCCTGTGATGGACGAGTTCTGATTTATAATGATGCATGGTAATTATGCATTCTCCATCATTGGGGGTGTATATTGTACACAAGTATTAATTTATGCTGGTGATTCATAGATGCTAAGGTGTGCCATATCTTTTACGAGTGGCTGCTAGAAAATCTTTGTTTCTTTTGGAGGGAGGGAGGGAGGGTGTATATTGCACACAAGTATTAATTTCTGCTGGTGATTCATAGATGCTAACGTGTGCCATATCTTTTTTGAGTGGCTGCTAGAAAATCTTTGTTTCTTTTGGAGGGGGAGGGAGGGAGGCCAATGATTCCTTAAAATGAAAAACAGTTGCATGATCACCTTGATCGTTAAAAGTATTTTTTTTAAAAGATAGAGCTAAGCTACCTTGTAGGTGAGTTTCTTTGGTATCTACCACCTAGGGGTCTGCCATCCTAGTTTCCAACTAGGACACTGCAGGTACTTGAACCACCTAGTTGGAAGGTAGGATAAAGAGTAGTAAAACTACACAGTTTCCTTAATTAACACCTTGGGAGAAATGAGCTTGGGAGGTAGGGACACACAGTCCTGAAATTAGGCAGTTCTAGATACCAACGTTGTTACCTTGAATAAACACCATTGGAGGAATGAGCCTTGCTTTTGTTTAAGTACACAGCCTTTGAAATCAAACTTCTGTGTCAGAGCGGAAGCCAATTATTTAACTTCTTTCTGGCTAATTGTTTACTTTTTATTTTTAAAGTTTTATCACTTTACTTTTTCCCTGTTGGTGTGTGCTTGTTTTTCTCAGTTGAGGAGTCATACTTGGATAGGTTTTTCAAAAGTACTGCAACAATGGATCCATTGGAGGTTCTATTTTGTTTTCCTTTCTCTCTACATCATTTTTTATCCTTTCAGTTTGACCTTTTCATAGAGCATGTGAAATTTTTCTTGCTTGTCATTGTCATCTATTTTCTGTACATGTAGCGTGCCGCATTCCTTGAAAAGGACAGAGAAATGGAAGTTGCTCATTCAGTAGCAGCTACTGGCGGTGAAACTGAGGTGATATAAGTAGCAGAGAAAATTATATAAAGTGCCAATATTTTCTCTGTTCTTTTCTTTCTTTCGGTTCAGATGGTTTGTGCTTCTAATGTCTTACACTTTTTCTTTGCAGGCATCAGATAATGTGGACACTCACTTTATCTGCTTCTCATGTGTTGACGGTACATGCTTAAATTCTTCTATCTATCTCTGTCTTTGTGTCTCTTTACCACCATGTTCAGATGTATCTTCAGTCCTTTTTATCTTATTGTTTTATAATAATAAAAATTTATATGTAGGGGAACTTTACGAGCTTGATGGGAGAAAATCATGTCCAATTTCTCACGGTCCATCTTCACCAAACGGTCTATTGCAGGTATCTAAAATTGCCATGATGCATTCTGATTTTAAAATAAAGGGAGGAAAACACAAGGGATGCCAAACCATATACCAACGCTAATCTGTTCGGCATCTATTTTGTTTAATTAAGGATAAAGGGTGGAGAAGCATATGAAGATAGATGAAATAGTTGGGGAGAGAAGATAAATAACACATCAAGTAGATATTAAACTGAAAAACATTTTAATATTGTTATAATATCCCTCCTCTTTTCCTCCCTTCTCCTATATATGTTCTCTTTCTCATCTCCATCTACTTTATTTTTCTTTGATTCAAAAAAACCAAAGCATAAACATTTTCAAATGTGCCCCTAGTTCCAATGCTTTTATGTTGGAGTGCAAGTCTAGAAGAAACCTTTTGAGATTGTTGTAAAGCTGCAAGTCTTAAACCTAAGCATGTTGAGCCAGAAAATGCCGAGGCCAGCAGCTCCTCCTAGCAGGCTTGGGTAGGGCGATTGTGCACATATTGGCTTTTGGTTTAGAGTAAATATGCTAAGAGGAGCAAGTCTCTGTTCCCGCAACATGCATGTGCATGTGCCTCGGAAAATTTATTTTAAAGAAAATATTGAGTAGGTAATTCTCATATGTTTGGCTGTTTTAGAAAATTAAACGCAGTGTTTCAATATGGGTGTAGGAGCGTTTTGGCCCTTCTGCCTGGGTCTTTATGTGCAGTTCGCATCCTTTAATGGAACATTTTTTTCCTTAATTATAGTCCATTGCATTGACCCTTTCATGTATTTGATTGCTTTTTTATTGTTTAACAGGATGCAGCTAAAGTCATAAAGGGCATGATCCAGAAAAATCCTGACTCCCTCAACTTCAACGTCATTGCAGTTTCGAAGAAATCAGGGGGCTTTCCTTAAGTTGGAGCACATTGGTGCCCCTCAAAGGTGGTTGAATGTTTAATGCAATAGTAGCACTTGATGTACGCATCTTTGTACTGAACAATTCCTTTTCCCTGTTAACATAACATGTGTGGTAGCATCTTAGCATAAGCTTACTCAACTAGCGTTAAACTGGTCTTAGACTTTGCTGATCATAGCATTGATGTACTGGCCAAGCCTGTTGGGTATATGGATAGATTTCCAGTTTTGCTTAACCCGGTACTGAATGTATTGGTAATGATCCTGGCAAAAGAAATGATTGTGTATGGTAGATGCAGGTTGGAATTTTGAAAACCAAAAGCGAACTGATTTCCAACTTTTAGTTCCCTAGATTGTAAAAACAGTTTGTTTGATTGTCGGCATGGAATATGTGCCATTTGCAATGATGTGACAGTGTGTACATGGTAGATTAGATGGGTTGTGTTCAGAATATTTGGAGGCTTGATGGTGCCCTTTTACACTAACGTGAGAAGGCATTGATGATGGTGGATCTTAAGTATTCTGTGTACCATTTCAAATGTGCTGCCAGGACTGCGCTGCTCGGTCCTCAACATTCGGACTAGCTTACGAGTTGATTAAGACCCACATGGAGTGGTTAAAAAAAATAGCTCGTCCAAATGAATATAGGTTTCCCTCATATCTTCTGGTGAATCATATCTGAAGGCTATTCCTATTCTTATTCTTTCACTGGCTTGCCATGGTGGTTGTGTTACGGTAAATGAAGAGCATTTGCATATAGTCCACTTGCCGCTCCATAATTCACATTAAGGTAACCGTCTGAGGTCATAAGTTCGATACTCCCTCACCAGAATATTACTCGTATAAAAATAAAAATACAAATTTTGGTTTCAAGTTCCTCAGTTCGAATCAGACGGGTGGGTCTGGTTGTGAAACCCGCATGTAGAGCTCACTCTCTCGTGAGAGATCTGCTAGGCAGCCCTACACAAGAATTTCTCCCAAGGAACATGTTGCGGCAGCTAAAATGGTCTTCTATGACATGATTAGTTGTTGAACGTCATTATGAAACATGGCTGATACCCTAATAAGACAATGTAGCAGTTACTCAAGAAAATAAATTGCCACCGATAAAGTGAGGCTCATCATTAGTTAACTTATAAAGACGGGTACTAAATTCTTCCTTTAATCCCTACAAACAAACAGGTCATGAATTCTGTAAGGTATACCAACTTTGATTGGGACCATAACGTACATCGGAAAAACTTTGGTCTCTAAAGCATGAGATAACAGCGATGTAAAATGACTTCATCTAGTAAAAATCTTGTACACATTCAGACTAAGGTTATTCATGGTATTGGCAACTAGCGAAATCTCATGGATATAAGAAAGTTTCTCCTGCGTGGGTCAGATCCTCTTGATTTTTGAAAATGTTCCCGTTTCAGAGAAGTAGGTGCTTTGAGTTCCACCGCCGAGCTGGTGTGCATGAGCCTGTGGATTCGAGAGCTCGATCCCCTGTGGGAAAATGGCAACTGTTATTGAGAAAGAATTTCCTAAATGTAAGAAGTAATTTTCTCTGTCACTAGCTTGGAAACCAATGCATTTGTGAATATGGGGGACTTTTCAAGTGTAAGGTAACAAGTGAAGTTACCTGCACAGGCGTAAATGCTAAACTTGAAGTAAGTCCAGATGTAGCACCACTGCTTCCATAATTCTTTTCCTTGAACCTGAAAAGAATATGCAGCTCATGAAATCAGGTCATGGATCATTATCTCATACTTTTACCAATAAAACAGCACGGAAACACAAATGGCAATCCATATTAATCACTGGGCCATAAAATAAAACAATAATTAAAATCAGCAAGGAAAAGCGTACTTCTTAGCGACTTTGGCAGCAAGTTTGCTCTGACCCATTGATACACGCAGCTTGCCACTCCCAGCTTGACCAAGCATTCCATAACCTTCACCCAGTCCATCCCCTATTATCAAGACAAAAAACTGAGTATAAATATTACGAATCCAAAGAGCAACATATTCCATGCAATTGCACAGATACCAACCATTCATGTAAACGGGAACCCCACTACAATGGACAATTCAGATCCTCATTGTAGGAAGTGTAAGAAAGTAAATGTTATTGGCAAACTTCAAGACAAAAATCCTGTTTCCTGTAGGAATTCACAATATGCAGCAAAAAATATTACTCAATTTTTGCCTTTTTATTTATTGGGTTATAAATGAAAATTAGAGAGAAGGTGGACTCTCTGACCACAAGTTTTGAAACCCACCCACACCCCCCCCCCCCCCCCCCCCCCTAAAAAAAATATCCTTCAGTATAAAACATGCATATTGGTATTGGACCTGTGCATTCAGGACAAAAAAGAAAAGATCTCGGCATGCCCGCATATTTTTCCTCACGTAATCGGAAACTTAATAATGAGCACTCAAGTAGGGCATAGTGACTCCCCTACAGATGTATAAAAGAAAAATGCAACATAAGAAAATATGTAATCTAAATTTACTAACAGAAGACAGAAAATTACCTAAGGAACTCTCTTCAGGTATACCGAATTGCATCCTATTTGCCAGCTTCCTCATGTCCGTTATCGCATCTGTAAAAGTAAATATCAGTATATGAATCAACAATTACTAAACGGTAAGTATAAAACAATAGAAACACTGCACTACCTTTCCTTCATCTTCCTTAACCGGCGACCACCTCTCTTCTTTTTAGGTTCAGAATCAGGAACCGGAAGTGGTTTAGGTTGTTTTGCAGGAGGAGGCTCCTGCCATTTCTCAATTTTCTTACGAATCTCCTCCCGGAATGCCCTTCCAGTGTTTCCAGATGGATCTCCTCTTGTGGAATCCACCCGTGCTGCAAGTGTTGATTTTGCAGCCAAGAGCCGGCAGGCACGCATCCTAAAAGAAGGGGGTGTAGTTTGAAATATCTCTGTCTGTTCAACATAACCAACACGAAATTGTGATGTTGCAGTGGAAAACCCAGCAAGGTTTTTTCTCTTAGCACCAAGAAGCTGAACATTACAAGCAGGCATCTTAGCTAAGGATGTGAGACCGCCGGCTGTCCCCATAAGTTTCGCCGCAACAGCACTCCCAACTATAGCAGAAAGGTTTGGTGCAATAAAGCCCATTCTACTTTCAACGAAATCAAGAACCATCTTCTTTGCTGAATCAAGCGCAAGGGCTCGATCACATGCCTCATTTGTTTTTGTAAGGACTTCCTCCGGAAGCGGTTTGCCACTTGTAGTTGATGCTGTAACTGACACAACCATAATAATTGCGGAAGGTAAAAGCCCCTCCAGATCAACAAGGGTTACATCCATTTCATTCCCAATTTTCTTAACAACTCGGGCATAATCAATTGGATGATGCACAAGTGATTCAAGCTCTGGAAATTTTGGGCGATACTTATCACGAATAAAATTGTGGATGATTACAATTTCATTCTCAATGTCAACTGACAAAGCATTACAGTCCACAATCAGCTGGTATTCTGGATCATCTTCTAAAACTATTCCATGACTTGACATATCAGAACCCTTCACCAGTGCCTCTTCCACTTTCTACAATTTAAACACTGTATTCCAATTACATACATGTCATTATGCACATTCCAGTGATAAAAATGGAAAAAGAAGATGGGGCAGGGGGAACATAGAAGAGTACTGAACAGAGAAAGGAAGAAACACATACAAGTACTTTTAAAATAACACCAAAATTAGTTTCAATTTAATTTTAAAATAACATCTTCTCTTCCGCACCTTGTATTTCTTCTATATATTCTCATTTTTAACCACCTTCTGTCTTTATTTAAAAAACCAAAACCAAAACCTTTATCAAACAGGGCATACAGTACATGTTTAAAAAACCTAAAATAAAGGCAATGTTGAAACCTAAATACACAGATATTGTTAGGATTTTGGCTCGTCAAATATGTCCTAGTTGGTTTAGGATTGCTTTAGGGAAATTAGAGGTATTCTTGTCCTAAAGGGATTAGGAAAGAATTTCAGTTTTCCTTATTCAATTCAGGTTTGGATTTCTAGAAGTCTATTTGGTTTTGGGTAAGTGTAATTTCATAATCCACTTAGGAATAGGAATTCAATCAGCCTTAGGACATGTAAGCCAACTCTATATCTATAAATAGGGTGTGGCAAGGCTTTTTTGAGAGAGAGGGAAAAATAGCCAGAGAGGCGGCCAAGAGTTTTGAGATTAGTTCTAGGGTTTGCAAAAGTTCTGTAATCTCTATTATTAATCAAAGGAGCGGTGATTTCTCTACCTAGAGAAATCACAACTGGACGTAGGCAAAAGTTCTGCCGAACCAGTATAATTCTTGTGTGTCTAAGTTTCCTAATATTTGCTAGTTTAGTCTATTGTCGTTGGTTACATCAAAGAACAAGATCCAGCAGCAAGTTATTTAACAATTGGTATCAGAGCCTGGTTCAAGGGTTCTACGATGTCTAAAGGGAAGATGAATGCGGATCTAGGACCCGTGTTAAAACCTTTTGATGGCAAGGATGACTTCACGGATTGGCAAAGGATGATGAAGAACGTATTGATACAGCAAGATTTGGATGATGCACTCAATGGTGAGAAGCCGACAAGCATGACAGACGCAGCATGGACTAAGGTTCTCAAGAAGGCCAAGAGTTCCATCGAGATCCATCTCACAAGATCAGTTCGGTCGCACATCACTGAAAAGATGACTGCCCATGAAGCATGGACAAAGTTGGAGAATGTTTATATGGGCAAAACCGTGTCCAATAAACTTTTTCTAAAGGATGAACTATTCGGACTTCGAACCTGGAAGAAGGAGGTGATATTGAAGATCACGTATGCAGGTTCCAGAATTGCATAACTAATCTTCAAAAGGTCGAAGAAACTTACAAAGATGATGATATGGCTATCATCTTGCTGAGGTCTCTACCTTCGTCTTTCAAGCACTTTCGAACAACTCTAATGTTTGGAAAAGAGTCTCTCAAGCTTGAAGATGTAATTCAAGCTCTTCAGTCATATGCTAAACTAGATGATATAACTGAAAGCTCTCAAGGCCTTTATGCCAAAGGCACGGAGAGGGGGCGGGAAAAGACCAAGGAAGAGAAAACAGGGCAACAGAGGTAGGTCAAAATCCAAGAAGAAAAAGGAAAAGAAGGAAGGTTGCTTCGTATGTGGTTCAGCCGATCATTGGAAGAGGAACTGCAAGATTTGGAAAGAGAAGAAAGCCAAGATGGAAGGAAGCTCAGGTTCAGCTAGTGCGTCACCGAGCATGAGAGTGACGGGGAGCTTCTTTCAGTAACATCAGGCTCCAAGGCTTTCGCAAATTGGATTTTGGATACCGGATGCACTTTTCATATGTGTGCAGGAAGAGAATGGTTCGATACTTACAAAGAAGTCAGCAGTGGGGAAGTTTTAATGGGGGATGATTCTGCATGTCCTGGAAAAGGAATCGGCACTGTTCGAAATCAGAATGTTTGATGGGATGATACGAGCTTTGGGGAACGTTAGGTATGTTCCTAGACTAAGAAAGAATTTGATTTCCTTGGGTACTTTAGATGAGGCCGGCTATGGATACGAGTCTAAAAAGGGAAGACTCAGGGTAGCCAAAGGATCACTGGTGGTAATGCAGGGTGACCTACAACCCAATAAGCTATATAAGTTAATTGGGACCACTATAGTCGGGGAGGCAGCTTTTCTGGAAATCAAGGTATAGAAGACAAGACTGAACTCTGGCATCATAGGCTCGGGCACATAAGCCAGAAAGGGTTGCAGGAATTACACAAGCAAGGCCTGTTGGAAGGCGTGTCATCTTGCAAACTGGACTTTTGTGAATATTGTGTCCTTGGAAAGCAAAGGAAGGTATCATTCGCGAGTAGCAGTGCAGATAACCGAAGCAAGGAGCAACTCAGCTATATTCACTAGATGTTTGGGGCCCTGCACCAACCAAATCAAAAGGTGGAGCTAGGTATTTTGTTACTTTCATGGATGATTTTTCTAGGAAGGTTTGGGTTTATTTCATGAAGCAGAAATCCGAGGTTTTTGCAAAGTTCAAGGAATGGAAAACAGAAACCGAGAATCAAACTGGAAGAAAGATCAAGTACCTGAGAAGTGACAATGGAGGTGAATATACAAGTAATGAGTTTACCGATTACTGCAAGCAAGAAGGCATTGTAAGGCACTTCAAGGTAAAGAAGAATCCACAACAAAATGGAGCTCCTGAGAGGATGAACCGAACTCTCATGGAGAGAGAGAGGAGCATGCGATTTCATGCAGGATTGCCTGATAGTTTTTGGGCGAGGCTGTTAATCATGCAAGTTATTTGATTAACAGATCACCATCTACAGTTCTCGGTTTTAAGAGTGCAGAAGAGGTATGGGCTAGAGAAGCCGGTGGACTATTCCAAGCTCAGGGTGTTCGGCTGTAGTGCTTACGCACATATTCCAAGTGATGAAAGATCCAAGCTCAAACCAAAGTCTACGCATTGCATATTCTTAGGTTTTGAGAAAGGAGTGAAGGGTTTCAAGCTTTGGGATATCAACAACAGGAAAAAGGTTGTCAGCCGAGACGTTGTCTTTGATGAGACAACCATGCCTCTGAATAAAGTCAAGAACAGTAGGGAGAAGAAAGACGATGCTGAAATTGAAGCAACAAAGATTCCGTTAATCAGTTCAGATGAAGAAGCTCAGGTGGAGCAAATTGAGCAAGATGTCGAATCTGATGGTTTTGAGGAAGAAGAAGAGCATCAGCATCGTTCACCAGTTAGGAATCAGGTGGAGCAAGAAACAGGGCAGTTTGAAGGCACTCTAATCCGCAGACATCCCAAAGGGTTCGAACTCCAACCAACAATCCACCTGCATTCCAGAGATGCATAGCATTAGACAAACCTAATCGAAACAAGAAGAAACCTTACAGGTTTGGGTTTGACCAAGACGAAGTTAATTATGCTCTTAACATTAGTCAAGGAGATCCAACTACTTATCGAGAAGCTATAGCAAGTGATGAGCGAGATAGTTGGATAAGTGCTATGACAGAAGAAATGGAGTCTCTTTACAAGAACTCTGTTTGGGAGTTGGTTCCTAAGCCCAAAGACAGAAAGCTAGTTGGATGCAAGTGGGTATTTAGGAAAAAGGAAGGACTACATGAACAAGATGCCGTGAGATTCAAAGCAAGGCTCGTGGCTAAAGGGTACTCACAAAAAGAAGGGGTGGATTATGATGAGATCTTTTCACCCGTAGTCAAGCATACTTCTATCAGATTGCTTTTAGCAATGGCAGCTGAGCATGACATGGAGATTGAGCAGATGGATGTGAAGACAACATTTCTTCATGGGGATCTAGAGGAGACAATTTTCATGGCTCAACCAGAAGGATTTGTTGAATATGGGAAAGAGAACCTAGTATGTCAGCTAAGGAAGTCCCTCTATGGCCTGAAACAGTCTCCAAGACAGTGGTACAAGAGGTTCGATTACTTCATGCTGAAAATCAATTTTAGAAGATGTTTATATGACTGTTGTGTGTACTATCATGTGTTCCAAGATGGGATGATCATATTGCTATTGCTATATGTGGATGACATGCTAATCGCTTGTCAAGACAAGTCTAGAATTCAAGACTTGAAGAAGATGTTGAGCGAGGAGTTCGACATGAAGGATCTAGGTGCAGCACAGAAGATCCTTGGCATGGAAATTCAGAGAGATAGGACCGCTGGAAGGATTTGGATATCACAAGCCAAGTATATTCAGAAGGTTCTTGAGAAGTTCAACATGCAAGAAGCAAAGGTAGTTTCAACTTCTTTGGCAGCTCACTTCAAGTTAAGTGGGCAACAGTGTCCTAAGTCCGAGGAAGGGCAGCAAGTAATGGAGAAGGTTCCTTATGCTAATGCTGTGGGCTGCCTTATGTATGCAATGGTATGCACACGTCCCGACATAGCTCAAGCAATCAGTGTCGTTTCCAGATACATGGCAAATCCAGGAAAGCAACATTGGGATGCAGTCAAGTGGATTTTGCGTTATTTGAAGGGTTCTTGGCGACGAAGGATTATGTTTGAGAAGCAAAAAGAAAATGTGGGGGTGTTGGGATATGTAGATGCCGATTATGCAGGGGACTTGGACAAGAGAAGGTCAACTTCTGGTTATGTGTTTACATGCGCAGGAGGACCAATCAGTTGGAGGGCACTCCTGCAACCAATTACAGCTTTGTCGACCACAGAAGCAGAGTATATTGCATTGGCCGAAGCTGGAAAGGAAGCAATTTGGCTTAATGGCTTGGTAAGTCAAATGGGAATCACCCAAGATTGTGTGAAGCTGAAGTGTGATAGTCAAAGTGCCATTTACTTGGCAAAGAATCAAGTATTTTCTGGAAGATCAAAGCACGTTGAAGCAAGATATCACAGAATCAGAAATTGAGTGGAGTCTAAGGAGATTTGGATCGAAAAGGTTCATACGGATGACAATGCCGCAGATTTCCTTACAAAGATAGTGCCGGTCAAGAAGTTCAAGCATTGCTTGAACTTGATCAATCTCGTTGATTGATTAAAGTGGAGCACCTCCTCACTTGAGGTGCAATGAGGCAAGAAGAAGATTGCCAAGGTGAAAACTCTTGAAGATTTCCAGAACTGCTTCAAGGAGGTTCAAAGATACTCTGGGGTGCAACGATCAAGACTTGGTTTGACTCACCAAGGTGGAGATTGTTAGGATTTTGGCTCGTCAAATATGTCCTAGTTGGTTTAGGATTGCTTTAGGGAAATTAGAGGTATTCTTGTCCTAAAGGGATTAGGAAAGAATTTCAGTTTTCCTTATTCAATTCAGGTTTGGATTTCTAGAAGTCTATTTGGTTTTGGATAAGTGTAATTTCATAATCCACTTAGGAATAGGAATTCAATCAGCCTTAGGACATGTAAGCCAACTCTATATCTATAAATAGGGTGTGGCAAGGCTTTTTTGAGAGAGAGGGAAAAATAGCCAGAGACAGCCAAGAGTTTTGAGATTAGTTCTAGGGTTTGCAAAAGTTCTGTAATCTCTATTATTAATCAAAGGAGCGGTGATTTCTCTACCTAGAGAAATCACAACTGGACGTAGGCAAAAGTTCTGCCGAACCAGTATAATTCTTGTGTGTCTAAGTTTCCTAATATTTGCTAGTTTAGTCTATTGTCGTTGGTTACATCAAAGAACAAGATCCAGCAGCAAGTTATTTAACAGATATATGTGTCAACATGATGAAAACTGTATAAAGAAAAACCCCAACAAAAACAAAAAAAAAGTTAACTGCAACAGCAGTCATCCTAAATGCTAATGCATCAAAGAAAGGATAAGCATTAAGACGATATAAATACAGTAAAGAAGTTAAAAGATCGAGTTTGAGCACAATATAATATAAAGATTTTGATTAGAAAGTACTCCATGAAGAAAATCCGGACATTCCTATTACAACAAACCTGCATTATATCAGTATATCTTTGTGTTTTCTGTAATTTTGAAACACTATCCAGATCATCGTAATTAAGCGTTTCCAAGTCTGCCAAGTCCCCATCAACATCTTCTTCCATGTTTTCAGCATCAGCATCATCTTCAACCTGCAAAAAAAAAAAAAAGTAATTACTTATAGTGCAGAGATTGAGAATCTGAGAAAAAAAATAAAATTTTAACATCTCATTGACTAGCTTTGTAAATGCTGGTCGTCATGATTTTCTCATATCAAAGGCAGAATATACTCACAATAACATCAGCTTCATTGTCAGATAGTTCATCAAGGTCTGCAAGGAATGAATCAGCAAGAGTCGCCTGCAATTACCCCAGAGAAATGTCAAAGTTATGTAGCTCGCTCTTAAATTTGTTACAGCATCATTAAACTACGAAATAGTTTTAGTGCAACTGAGAAACCAATAAAATTTAGCAAGGAAAACAAAACCAAACAAATAACTCACCATCCTTTAAGGTTCAAGTAGCGTCAGCTTCCAAACAGTTGGTGCCTAATAAAACTGAAAATCAAAACTCAGAAATCTTCAAAAGATGAAAAACTTAAACGAATTACAAATATAATGGCTTGGTAGATTGGCAGATCAAACCAGTGCTCTGCTCATTCAAGAATCAAGACAGCATCTAATTTCCTTGCAGTTAACCACTTCACACACTAATATGAAATTAATTGCAGTGTACCAGTACCACATATTTTGCATTCATATGCATAAATTATAGCATTGGCAACCCTTCCCATCCTCTTTCACTTCACTATCCAACTCTTTCCTACTCTCACTTCCCCTTCTCTTTCTCTCTCCTGTAATGTCTGTCGTCTTGCTCAGTCGCAATGAACTGAGCCCAGTATTTTAATCTCTCACAAAGCCATATATGTTTTCCATTAATGCATCTGTCTTTTTTCTTTTCATTCAATTTCAATCAAAATTAATATGTGCTGAAATTTAAAAGTAGTGAGCGAGTGAGTGACTGAGGCAACAAACAATCAAACAAGCCATAAATTTAAGCAAAAGGGAAAACACCATAAAAATCAAACAAGAAAAATAAACAGGAGATGTGCACCTGCTAGAGAAGGAGATAACTTATTGTGACCTTAGGGAAGATTCAACTGAAAGTAAGAAAAATATTAAAACCCTAGGAATTAAAAAGAAAGGGAAGAACGAAACTGAGAAGATCAACCCAAAAAGAGCGTGAAAAGTTATTTTCGGAATTTTGCTTGTTTAAATTATTTTTCTCTTCCATTAAGAGCATTTCCAGCGGTCAAAGGGCTGGGGCTGTCACTATTCATATAAATAGTGATTGTTCTTACCTTTTTTTAGCTATGTGTGTTTTCAGCAGTCAAACCCTTGTCATGGCAACTACTATTTATTTTTTTGTTTTGTTCACAACTTTTTTTACTTAAACAATTATTTTGGATAATATTTTCGAGTAAGATTTTTGGGTTCTTACGTGTCAATACTATTCATATTGATGTTGTATTTTTAGTTATTCTTTATTTTTTTAATGCTTTGGTTGTGGTTTTTTTATTTTGTATACTTTGGTTGTGGTTTGTTTTTTATGTATGGAATGTTTTGAATAAAAAGGAATTTTGTTGAATATTTTATTTATTCACTAAAAGAAAATCAATACAACTAAGAAAACAAAATACATGAATTACCACTAATTTATTAAACAAAAAAAAATACAATGAAATGAAAGGCAAGCAAACTAACTTAATGATTTTGATCATTTAACCAATCCGTGTTGCTAGGTCCATCGTCACGAAAAAGCTTTCGTCTCATAACATCCCTTCGTTCTGGCTTCCAAAATTGTTTTGATTCATGGGACATATGGCTTGTATTCATGGTCATGGTTTCCCGATCCTTTTTTTCAATGTTTTCTTGGCGTACATACTCCTTTTCTTTTGCGTATATACTCCATTTCTTTTGCATATTCTAGTTGAATTGCCCTATCATGCTCTTGTTGTTTCATATCCATTTCAATCCTCATGGCTTGGTGCTTTAAAATGTCCTCCAAAAATTTAGATGCATTCTTGGTAGAATTACTCCCTCTCTTCGCCTTTGCCGCTTTCCTCCCAATAGGCCTAGGCTCCCTTTCGATAGGTGAGTCTTGACTCATCAGGGAATCCATAGGTGAATCCGATGCCGGTGTCTCATGGAGTGACGTTTCGTTCAACACCACCTTTGGACCCGTTAGAATAATTTGGAATCTCTTACAATTCTTCACTGCCTCCCAACATTGGGTATGAGTGAAGCTTTTTTTGCCTTGCCCAATAGCACCAAACCACATTTGTGCTTGCATAAGCTATAAAAAAAAAACCATGAAAATGCAAGAAACTTTAAAAAAATATTGTCAATGCAACATGTGTAAAAAAGAAAATAATGGAAATGCAAGAAATTTTAACAATTTATTAGAAATGCAATAAATATTAACAAAATATAAATATTGCAAGAAACATTTAAACAAATAATGGAAATACAAGAAATATCAATAAAATATATAAATTGTAAGAAACATTTAAATAAAAATTAATGACATAGAAATTAATAAAACGAAAATTACAAATAATTTACCTCATTGCTAAGGTTTTCACCACTTCTATCGTTGTTTATCGCTTTTGCTAAAGCATCTCTCCATTTCGCCAACTCTTTATTAAGAATTTTCCACCTACTAGATAATGTCATTTCCGTATTGGGTCAAACCCATTGCCCTTTCAAAAAATTCCTGATGAATTTTTTTCCACATATGACAGAATTTCATCTCATTACCCGTTACGGGACAATGGCTAATTTGGACCCAACACTCACACAACAAAACATCTTCCGTCGTGCTCCATGCCCCTCCGGTTTCATTAGAAGAACCCATAATATTTCCTAGAGAAAAATACAACTTGAAAGGGAAAAAACTTAATATTGAGTAGAAGGAGAAGAAAATGAATGAGGATTTGGTGTTAAAAGTGAAGAGTATTTGTTGGTATTTATAGAAAATAAATTCAGTATTTTTTTGGAATTTAAAAAAAAAATTGATTTTTTTTCAATTTTTTATTGCACAAAAAATTCTAAGCCGTTGGATTGCCTGGAAAAAATTGAATTGGGAGAGCCCAACTTGCGCCACGTGGAAGAGAGCCGTTGGGGGACTGTCAGCGAGGCGCGTCAAATTTTTTTTAATGTTGGCGCGTGTGCTACACGCTCCAACGTTAAAAAAATTTGAACGCCAGGGCTGACGTCAGCACAAAACGAGTTTTGGACCTCGGGCCGGCCCGGTTAAACTGGGTCTCGCAGCTTGCCCGGGCTGGGTTTTGTTGCTGGAAACAAGTTTTTGGGTTTGCCCCCCTAACCCTCCCCTTGCCCTTGCTGCTGGAGTTGCTCTAACAAATTCAGCTTGAGCTTAAGTGTGGTCGTGTAATTCCGAAAGAAAAACCCCAAAATATCAAGGGTGTTATTGTAAATAACTAAATTTATAATAAAGGCTAGTTTGATATTGCCGTGCCTGTGAAAATAATCCCTGCAGAATTTGCTGAGAGAAATTCAGCAGTTTGGCCTTTGGTAAACTTTTTGTTAAAAGTGTTGTTAGTACTAATTCCCGCATAATAAAAAATAATTACTACATAATCATTAAATCTAGCGCTTCTTTGAAAATGATTCCTCTATAATCAAAAAATAAAAGTGCTTTATTTATATAAATCACTTATCACCCTAAATAAGCAATACCAAAGGACCACTAAGGATTAGTTTGGTATTGTTGTGCGGTGAAAATAATAGCTGCAATTTCCTGTAAAAGAAACCAACTGGAAGAGAAAGCCGCATTTGGTAAACTTTTTATTTAAAGTGTTGTTCGTATTAATTAATAATAAAATTAAAGCACTTTATTATCTGTTTTCCCTTATAGCTTTCTCTCATAACAATTTTTAATAATAAGTTATTTTCTTATTTATCACTCAAAATAAGCAATAGCAAACGGACACTAAAAGGTTAAAATTGGAACTTCAAAATAGCATGATGCTCTAAACACCGCTGTACAGCAATTCACGGAATACGTACATAAATAAATAAATATACAGCACCCAAAATTCTCTCCGCCAAAACCCATCAAACTCATCCTTGTTCGTCTTTTCAAGCTCTTTTTCTGAATTCTTTTACTTCTTTCTTTCGAAATTTTGGTTTTTTTTCCCTCAAAGAGGGTTTTCAATGGAGATAGAGCAGAAACAAGCCCAAGTGATCGAGCACTTTGTGAAGCAAGCCTCCACTCTGCAAGGGTCTTCTCTCGTCAGCCTCATAGTCCAAGTCACTTCTCATTCTTCTCTCTTCGCTTTCTCTGAGATTTTGGCTGTCCCCAGTGTGCTCGAGGTCAGTCTTACATGCATTTATTTATTTATTTATTGTAGTCAATTTCCTTAGTTTGGTTTTAATTGTTATTTGCTTTGCCTGATACAGTTTGGGTGTTGACAACAATTTATGCTTTTGGCTTTGTTGATTTGTATTTTGTTAGTCCCATGCTTTATAGCTTTTGGGTATTTTCAGATTATCAATTTGTTTAATTTTTGTTCTTGTGTTCTTATTTGGGTTTTATGTGCGGTTATAAACGTGGGTTTGATTTAGTATATGATCTCAAAATGAGAAAGTGGGTTTGAATGCCAATTTAGAATGGGTTTCATTATATCTATGTTCCTTTTGGTTTTTTACTTTTCCTGTACTTTCTTTTATGTTTTATATTCTTATCAAAAATAGAATCTTAGTTCTATATCAGATTGTTATATTGTGTGTTTGATCAAATATGGATATTAAAAACATCACTTAATAAGTCTTAAATCCCGCGTCAAAATTGGATTCTTGTAGATTGATTTTGACTTCGATGAGCTAAGTGACTGTTTGCTTACTGCGTACAGAGCTTAGCAGGCATATTTCCTCCAGTTGTATCTGACCATGTCTTCAGTAGTAGTTAGGGGATGTTAAGTACCCAATCCAATATATTTTCTTTTAATTTTTGGGTTAATTGATATAATTTTGTCTTCAGCATAGCATCCCATTTTATTTTCTTTCTTTATTAACGTAGTTAAGTTTTACTGATTGGTTCTTGATTCAACTAACAATGCAGCTTCAAGGAACTGATTATGCTGTATACATTGATCTGCTTCGTCTCTTTGCTCATGGTACATGGAGCGACTACAAGAGTAAGAGATTTTCATCACCATGGCTTATTTTTATTCGAGTCACAAGCTATTATATATTTTCTATTTATCTCCACCCATGTAATTTACTGTCCTCCTATAAGCCACTATGTTTAACCCTTGTTCAAATGTCCAAACCCTCATGACCTGTTCTATCTCATATTATCTCCAACTGGAACTAATTTAGCCTTCTTGTGTATGTGACTCTATCCTTCTTTGTTTTACCACACATCCATCACAACATCCTCATTCATGTCACACTCATTTATGAATATGTTGTTTTTTAACTACCTATCATTCAGTCTTTTATATATGAGTTGAATTTTCGGAAACTAAGTCAGGTCTACTTATCTTGCTACAACTTCATAAATTATTTATCTATATAGGACGAGAAATTGTTTAAGGAGCCCTAAGATCTTAGATCAGTCGTGTTTTTAGTTGTTTCATTGGATTCCGACATTGATAGTGGTACTTGAAACTTTCTATTCCTTGTTTCGCATGCCTATGGATGAAATTTAATTACTGAATGTGTGGCAGGTAATGCTAGCCTTCTTCCACCACTAACCCCAGATCAAATCACCAAGCTGAAGCAACTTACTGTGCTCTCTCTAGCTGAGATAAACAAGGTATAACGATTAGTATTATATCATACTCTATTTCCTCAACCTTCTCTTTTTTTATGGTTGCAATCTGATTATATCATACTCGAAACTTCTGATTAATCCTTGATAGATGATGGTATTAAGTATTAAGAGTAAAGCATTTTAGTCCTTTTTTTATTCTTACGTAGCCTAGCAACAAATGTGAAAATTCCCACTTTAGTCAAACCATTTCACATAGGTACCAGGCAAAAAGCCACTTTATTTTTCCATGTGTAGAATATACGGACTTTGGTTTGCTGATATTGCACTAGTTAGTCATTTGTTCTCAAATCAATGTTCATATGAGATTTCTCAAGGTCTTGTTGCCTAGGTAGCAAACAACTTCCTTTGAAATTTTGTGAACTAATTAATTCTACGATTGTTTCATAAACAAAGTTAGAAGTTTCATTCGATGAAAAAAACGATTGAGAGAAAAAGGAGGAAAAAGGGAGGCTCAGAAAAATTTGCAACAACTGCCTCTCCGGTTTATTTGTGTGTAACATAAGAGAGTGGAGGGCCTACATTCTGTTCTTAAGAACTAAAAAAGAGTGGACCTACTTTCAAACATATTTGAGAGGTCCCAAATACTCACACAACAGATTACTCAGATAAGTATGAAAACAGGCTAGAGGCAGAACTAAAAATGAAGACTTGTGATATCATCCAAAGTAGGAGGCCTATTGTAATCCTATTTGAATTGTTGCATCATGTGCAGCAGGAGAGCTGAAAGTTTAGACCATTTGTTTCTTCACTTCCCTATTACTTTAAGGCTATGGCATAAACTGTTTAGACCTTTTGTGTCTTCTATATAACCATGACTCCCAGTATTGCTTACACAAACATCACAGCCACCATGGCTTCTGTGATCACCACCAAGGCCTCCACTAGTAAAAACCTTTGTTAATGTTTTCTGGGGCCTGTGAGGAAATCTCATGTTCGTGCTGATCATTTTTGGTAAAATTAGATTTTTTTTGGCTTAACTATTGCCATTTTTGTTAAAGCATTTTCAAAATATGTCTTTATCTTGATTTGGGGAAGGGGGCTCGGTGTTTGAATTGAATGGAATGGGACTTTTGTTTGTTGTTTTGTCTCTTGAATATGCAATTAACAGGAGGGATACCATTTTTTTTCTTTCCTTAAATTCTGATCATAGTGTAACATAGCATGGATATGTCGACCTCTGAGTTTATAAGTACAAATGCAACTACAATTTCTAAATTTCTATTTTGTTTACCAGGTTTTATCCTATGATCAACTTCTTGAGCAGCTTGATCTTTCAAATGTGCGCGAACTTGAAGACTTTCTTATCAACGAATGCATGTATGCGGTAGGTGCAGATCATTAATGGGAAAAATATGTCAAATTCATTTGGTTATCAAAGATTTGTTATGTGTTCTTCTCTATGAGACGATTTCTTTAGACCAGTAAAAAAGAGATACTACAAGGTCGCCAGCTGACAAGGCTAATATTTCATTGTCTTATGTATAGGGCATAGTCAAAGGGAAGCTGGATCATTTGAGAAGATCTTTTGAGGTTGAATAGTTTGCCTTAATTATATTTGCTCTTTAGATAATTTCCTGGATACATGTTTTGAACTCAATGTTTAATCTTGACCATCATTTTCTTTCCAGGTTCAATTTGCAGCTGGCAGGGATTTGAGGCCTGGACAACTAGGGAATATAATACAGACTTTAGATGATTGGTATGTATACTTCTGTTTCTTGTTGGACGTTCCATGTCTAAGGTCTTTCAACTGTGTTAGTTAAGGCTGGCAATTTTCACACTCCCATTTTGTCGGTTTGCACTCCTCCCCATATTTTTATGCTTTCATTCTCCTTTGATTTATTCAAATATCGAAGCATGGAAATAAGAGAAGGGGTGTAAAAGGATAAAATGGGAGAGTGAAAACGCCATCTTAAAATTCCCTCTCCAACTCAAATCCTTTTTGTTATGTTAGGCACCTTCTTACTTATGGGTCTGGTGTCTGTACCCGGGATGGTGGCATAAATAATGTTTCCGCCATCCTGCAGCATGTCTTTCTATCTTTTAATTTATAAGCCATCTGTTGCTATGAAATCTCTGTACATGCCCATAAAGAAATCTTTTTTACATAGATGATATTTTACAGTAATTTTTTGGAAAAAAAAATCAGGTTAAACACTACAGACAATGTGCTTCTCACAATTGAAGAGAAGATCAAATGGGCAGATAAAAAGTGTGCGTTGAATACAATACACCAAAAGCAAAAGGCAGTCAAGGACAAGGTGGAAGAAGTAAAGAAGTCTCTTTTTAACAGGGTAAGTTGAATCTACTTCATCAACCTATGTCATTATGATTTTGTTTTGAGTTATCGTTATACACCTCTATCCTACCAAATTTGCAAAGCAATTTATATTAGATGCCTTTGTAGAGTGAGCATGCATTGGTTGGCTTTTCATTTCCAAATTTTGGACCTCCACACTTTTCACGTCAAGGAGACATTTATCTTTTGCTATGGAAGAGCTTTTATCAAACTTGTCAGCATGCTAGGACCAAGATACATTAAAATCATGAAGCTTGAACATGTCAAAATTCACACTTCCCAAATAAGAGGTGAAGCAATTGAAATTTTCTCATATTAAATCCTAAGGATTCCGTGTTATCAAATCCCAGTTTCTGTCCCTTTTAAGCTATTTACTTCCGTATCAAAAGCTGTGAAAAATAAGGGCTCCTACTCTCGTGATACTCAAAAGCTCAGTTAACTAAATAGGAAAGAGTATTTTTCATGTATTTCCGAAACACGGGCTTTACCTCATTGGATCATTCAACCTTAGAACTAGTTTTGCTTATTCTACTTATCTTTTCACAAAAGTTATTTAAAATGTGTTTAATGATTTCACTCAAAAAACTGTGCGCATGAGAGAATTTTTCTTGGTTGTGATACTGGTATATTGGTCAACATGTTTTTCTTACATGGCAAAGTTTGCACTTTAAGCAGGGTGGGCGTGACTTCCAAGCACTCGATGACGTCCTGTTTGGTGAAACAGCTGGGTTAATGGACTATGAAGAAGATCGCACCCGAACCAAGAGGTATTGCAATTCAGATATCTCTTACACCACATCATGTGTGTTAATCATATCTTCACCCCTTGAAAAATCAATTTTAATTTTATGCTAAGTCAACCTATGTATTAATTGTGATGAACCTTCAAAGTCATGTGTGTTAGTTACCATGGTCTCGCTGACAATATGAGGGCATCTGTACTTGTTGGTTCAGGCTAGCATATACTGTATGCATTGAATCCAAAATCATTCCCATTTAATCTCATGAAATTCAATATTGCAGGAGAAGGTCGCCAATATATTGAGAAGTGCAGGGCAGGTGGATCCGTTTGATGTCTTTTAAATGACGTTCTGGTTATTTTTTCGGGGCATAGTGCAATCATAAGATATAACTCCTGATTGAGCTTAATCTTAGTCATTGTTTCAATTGAACCATGGAGAAGAAATCGAACGTTTCGGGGGGTACTGCCAAAATGAATGCATGGACTTGATTGTTTCGTGTTTTGTTGCTCAAGGGTGGTGCTATTGCAAGAAAACTTGCCCACAGACATTTCGAAGCTTGACATGTATTTATAAAGCTTATACCATATAACTGAAGTATCAAATTAGTAATGTTGTATCCATCTTCATAGGGTTGTGATTTTGGTTTTCAGATTGGTATTTTCATATAACATTTAAGGGGTCATCGAAAGAATTTTCAGTCCCTCTTACATGGAATGCTATATATTGCTCCTCTTGAATGATTTTCATGTTCTCTCATGGGAAATGCTTCCAGTTGAGACTGCTAAAACTGTTCAGTCTTTGACAACCAGTGCAGATTAGGCACACTTGAATCTGACTGTCCCAAATCCATTGTATGAACGAATGGACACCCCCAACAATTACCTAGCGGGTTCAAACCTAACTCATTCCACCATTCACAATTACTGGATTGTCAGGGGTACTCATTGGGTCCATACTAGGCCCACTGAACATTTCTGTGTGAGTTTTAGTACAAGTTGCAATATATACACTGTCAATGGGATCTAGCTTAGTGGAAAAGGATATTGATCTACAGATAAATGGTTCCAACAGATAAATGGTTCCAGATTATGGGACGATGTAAGTTGCTGCACTTGGAAGCTCTCGAGGTTAGCAGAAGAGGGACATATGAGCATTGTTTCAAAGTTTGTGTCACAAAATGAGTCCTTACCCGCAAAAACAAAAAGATGGGAACATTTGTTAGCAAGTAGGGAAGAAGAACATTAATTGCTTGGGAAAGACTAAAAACACATAAGCATGACCTTAAATGAGAGATATTTGAATGGTGTAAATGTTGGAAGAAGAAGAAGAAGAAAGCAATAAATTCGAAGTTGGAAGAGTCATCGATGGTATTGTAGTTTGCAGAAGTGCCCTACCCTACCCCACTACTAGTGTCGCATTCTGGATTTGATTATAATTTCTGATGAAAATAGCTCAAGTTGAATATTATTATGAACAAAGTCTTATGGTCAAAATGTTTGAAAGTCAAAGGAGCTTTGCCTGCCTGCGGTTCCGGTTGCGGTTGCTGTTGCTGTTGCTTGCATGGACCGTACAACTCTATTTTCTTTTATTTTAATTTAAGCCGTTTTGGCGCCCCTCGTGCGTTGAGTTTTATTTATTGTGAGCTTGACGTGAACCCGTTTTTCTTCTCTTTCTCATTCTCGCTCTCTCTCTTCTAATATCTTCGAAAGATCTCAGCTCCAATGAAAAAAAAAGTAATAAATATGTTAACGGGATCTAACTCAATAAAAGACATTGATTTACATATTAATAGTCTAAGTGTTTGAACCTCAATCACACTTTGATAGTGAAAAATGTCATGACCCAACAAATAGAAAATGTCAACCTCAATCAAAAGGGAACGAATGTGCACACGCACACGTGCGTGGGAAACATGACTTAATGTGGTCAGAAAGGAATTATATGTACATGTAACTTTTTAGTTTGCTGGATTATATGTGTAATTTAACAATATATATGTGAAGATTTAGCCTGGCAAAAAGATAATTGTGTTTATGTGTGGGGATTTTGGTTGCCTGTTAATAATTTACAAGTCTTGGCAATCAATTTGAGTTCAAATGATTAAAAACAGTTACCTCTGCATCCGAGGTTTTGTGTCCAAATTTTCATCTTTCGATATCGTTTGTGTCAAAAATTAATAATAAATCAGAGGTCCTTATACAATCATCAATAGAATCGATCATTTTGCATACCAAATTAATGTTTGTTTTAGTGAACAAATAGATGAGAGCTTATTCTATTAATTTGGGGAGTTGAAAAGTTCCGATTGCAGACAGAGACGGAAATCAAAATTCAAAGCACAGCAACAACTGTGTGTATGCGAGATAATAGACCATCTGAATAGCTAAGACAGAACTTGCCAAAGTGCTTGTTTTGGTCAAAGATAAATAGATGATGGCTTAAAATATGATTTGGGAGAGTTGGAGGCGTCGAAAGAGAAGAATATTGACCATTTGGGAATTTAGGACGAAACCTCCCTCCCATGGGGTTTGTTTTAGGAACACTATGTCAAAGTGAAAAGCATTTACGTCGAAGTGAAAAGCATTTATTGTTAAAATCAATGCCGATCATAATCTAAATTAAAGTCAGAAATTCGTACATTTAAAGTAGTTATAAGTCATACTCATTTCTCATTTGTGTATAAATCATACTCATTTCTCATTTGTGGTCATGTTTAATTCCGTCTCTGCGTCAGAAATTTGTACATTTAAAGTGGTTACAAGTCGTACTCATTTCTCACTTGTGGTCATGTTTAATTCAGCGTCTACTTCCTTTTCAAATAACTCAATGAGGAGAACAAATTTTGCACTTTGTATCCAAAATGTGCATTCCCAGGCCAAAGAGAAAAGACACCAAGATGATTGTAATGCTTGCCACTAATTTTTTTTGTTAAAAAGAAAAGGGGAATAACCCCACTTCAAAATTGAGTTCATCAAACAATAACAGAATCTTGTATTCACAAAACCGACACAAAGCAGAAGCAGCCTCTCTTAGCTCATCCATCATCAACCATCCCCCTTTTATTTTCTTTTTCTTTTTCATTTTTGCAACAACGAAAAAAAAAAAATTGGCTTCTCCCTGACAAGTTAGCCTCCAAAATCATGGGAACCCCAAAATAAGAAAGCTGAAATCCTACATTTCCCTCTTTATATATATCTCAGATAATTACAGTGTGCCCTCCACAATTCAAGAAGTAGCTAGTAGTGCTTTTCCCCTTCCCCACTCTCCCACCATCATCATCAGCTCACCAACAACTGCTCGCCACGTGTACACGACACCACCACTTGGCCTCCCACTTGCTGCTGCCCAATTCCAGCTCCCATTTCCAACCCGGCCTGAGCCGGGTTCAGAACAGCCACCTTCTTCCTCCTCTTTGGAGAACCGCTCTCGGAAGACGAGGAGGATGGCTCAGGCGACGACCGCTTCGACGTCACCCGAACCGGATCAGGCTCGCCTGAGTTAACCCGGAGCGGGAAATTCAACAAAGCTCTGGAGCCGCGCATTCTATAAGCGGCTCTGTCGTAAGCCAAAGCCGCATCCTCAGCCGTTTCAAAAGTTCCAAGCCAGACCCTCGCGCCATTCTTTGCCGGGTCCCGAATTTCGGCGGCGAACTTGCCCCACGGCCGTTGCCGTACGCCCCTGTAATGCCTCCCTTTGGCGGGAACCACAGCTGGACCGGCTTGAGACGGCTGCTGAACCAGTCGGGCCGGTTGAACCGGTGCCGGTTTTTCCTCCGGCACTGTACTCACCGGCGTCAAAACTTCCGGTTCCGATTTTACCGAAAAGTTTAAAGAACATGTATCAGCCGACCCAGACGCGAGCGACGGGACCCACCCGACGTTAACGGCGTCCCTTAGAACACCGTAGAGCACCATGTCCTCGGAATCGTCCTCCTTGAGCGGCAAATCGCCCCAGTTTTCGGTCAAGCACGGGTAAAGGCTGCTGAAGCTGGAGCTCCGGGAGAAAATCGGACCCGAAACCGAGTTGGCCATCGAATTTCCGATCCGTAGATCCGTCTCGCCCAGCAAGTGGCGCCGAATCGAGTCGAGGAGTGTGATATCCGCGTCAGTTCCGCTCTGTCCGTACATTTTGCAACTACGAAACTCCAAATTTTGGCAAAATCTCGGCAAAATTTCGGGTCTGGTACAAACCGAAATGTTTCTTGAAGCAGAGAGAGAAGAAGAAGAAGAAGAAAGAGAGTGTTGTTGTTTTGTGAGATTTGTCCAGTTGTTCGGATTCTTCTTGGGTTTCGAAGAGGGTGAGGTTTAAATAGGTGAGTAGGTTCATGCACATCAGAAGGCTGTGATATTTTTCGAAAAATAAAATATTTTTTATTTTCTAAATTTTATTTTAAATATTAAATATTTTCGTGTGTGGATGATATTCTAATTTTCTCGAGGTCGACGACAGCTTCTTTGAAATTTCCCTAGTGTGCAAATTGTGCATTGTGGGTCCCGCATTTCAATTAATCACGTGACTAATTGCGTTCTGTTTTTTGGAAATGAGGAGGGCCTGACGTCATACTTCTTACAGCAGCAAAATGTTGCTTGTCGGTTTGCGTGGGCACATTTCTTTGTCCTCATTTGTCGACAACTTTCGGCCGTTCATCTTTTTCGCTTATTTTGGTAACTAGTATTAAAATGGAAGGTCCTTGTTTAAATCAAAAACCCCGTGATATTAACTTATTATTAATTGCGTCATAAATTAAAACAAGGTGCCACATCATCCACCAATCCAGCGTACTTTTACTCTCTCACCTGGATTTTGCACGCCAATTGGTTGCAAATGCATGCACTGGAGTGGCAATACTTCATCTTCGACCACTTTTACTATAGTTAAAACATCCTAAACACATTATTTTACTACGTTCACATTTCTATTATTCGCCATGTTTACGGAGATGTTACTTTCATGACTAATTGTCTATCCCGTTAGGCCATACTTTCGAAGTCGTTCACGTCCTCCAATTTGACCTTTCTATCATCGATTGTTCACATAGGTTTGTTCTCTAATTTTCTTTACTCATTTGAAAAAGAAAAAGAAAAAAGATTATCACGTAAACTCATTTTTGTATGTATAAATTTGACTGATAATTTGATAACAGAAAAGAAGTTCAAATGCGTTTTGTAAATGTTAATTCGTAAATTGTTAGGTTTAGATACAACATATTTACAACAGTATGTTTTTCAAATCGGCGAAACTTAACCAGAAACCATAGTTAAAATCTAAACAAAAAACCTGCTTCATACCAAATAGTTATAAGAGCACCAAGCAAAGAAATGTTGTCAAAGTTAATCAATTTTTGCTTTGGTTCTACTTCAACCAAAGGTATGATCGGTAAGTCAATCCTGAGGAAAAAAAAAACACAGGAGAAGAAAAGTTGTCTCTTTATTTATTTATTTTTCCTGGTCAATTAGAAGACTAGACTATTATCAGAATATATTTTCCTCTGAAATCTGGTGAGCTATAGAAATTTAAAACGAGCTGAAAAGGACACCTTCTCATTGGTATACGGATTCATCGGTTCTAGACACCTCTACAAAATATTTTTCTTTGGATAAGGCTCCGCAAATTTAAAGTCAATAGGCCAAAAATCAATATACAAGGATTTGTGCTCTGAGTGGGACCCCACCTCCCTCTCTCTTTTTCTCTCTCAGTTTGCACACTCCCCACTTTAACGTCCCTTCAAGGAAGGTGATTCACTCCAAACCCTTTTTTCTGTTTAACTTTTAATTATTTTATTTATTTTATTTAATTAAAGATGAGATATATCCGAACTTTGGAGGATCTAAATGGCCCCAAAGTTGATGATCCATTTGTAAAGAGCACTAAAATAGCTTTCCATCTTGTTATTGCTTTTCTGGATTGCTCAGTTGTACCTTCACTTGCATGATAATGGAGCCACTTGTGATCTTTTGTACTCATTCTCTTCGTAATATTGTATAGGATTAATTATTGCTCTTAATGCTTTGGACATTCATTCGTTTTAGTACTTGATTACATATTAGATGACAACATTAGGCAGTTTTAATTGTATTTAACTTAATTAGTTAATGGATGCTTCCATTGGCCTCGACCTAATTGAAGGCATCACATTTGGATTACATAGATGTTGAGAATGATATATAAATGTGATTCGGATTACATAGACTAAAATACCTTTTTAAATGGATGAAAAATTGGATGATGTTATAGTTAGGTGATAAATCATGAATTTTGAAAACTTAAGGTGATATTTCGCTTAAATTTTTCTTTAAGGTGACAAATTAAAACTGATATATAAGTTCATGTGATATTTCTACAAAGCTTTAAACAAAAGAGGAAGAGAAAAAAATGTTAAAAATTTAGGAGTTTTTAGTGCGAATATCATAAATTAACTTAGAAGATTTAAGGGAGATGATTAGAAGAGAGATCAAGAAATTTTATGATTAATTTATAGACAAAAGAAACCTAATATATTATTTTATTTTAGGATAAATATCATAGAACTAATCTAATATATATCATATAATATACAGATAAAAGTAAAATTGGAGTGGAGTCTTGGAATCACACTGGTCCCATGTTGGCTCCACCCTTGGCATACCTAATGCTAAAGGGGGACATGGCCTCACACTATTTCTTTATAGACATTTGCCCAGCCTGTTTAAAAAAAACAAAAACACGTTGTGTTACTTCTTCTTCCTCTTGCGCACAGCTTCCTCCCTCTTCCTGTCAGGCAAAACATCAAGCACTTGGAGGACAATCCAAGGAATCTTACAGCCAGCTCAGTGGACCTCCAAGCCTAATTCCATGGCTTTCATGAGGTCGTTTGACCCTAGTGACCCTAGTGTAGGTCCGTCTCTGGATGCCACTATATTCGTGCCTGTATTTTGTATATTTTTTTGAATTATGAATGAAATTCTATTTTCTGAAAAAATGATTTTAAAAAACAAAGTTAAAATCGTCACCAATTTTTGAAATTATATTTTTGTTTAAAAACTAAAACTAGAAATAAATATAAATAAAAGGCAAGAACTCTGTCTTAAAAAGTAAGAATATTAATTATCACCCCCTTGATACAAAGAAGGGCACATCCTACGAGGAGAAAGCAGCGCCACATCAACTTTGACGTTGATTCATTGACCGACGACCGTAGCAGTCTCAGTAGACTCTGACCGCAACCGCAGGAGAACAATTCCCCCAAGGTTTCCATAAATAGCAAGTTGTCTCGCTACGTGACAACATCCGCACGTGCCAAGTCCCATGATGATACCCTCCCTACGAAACCTTATCTACAAAACGACAAGATAAATTATTAAAACGACTTTTCTCACAAACAAAATGCATGAACGAACACACCACAGTGACCACCACGATAATAATTAACGAACCGTAAATTCACCACATGTCAAAATTAGGAGCTTACTTGGTACCTTCTCGGCACCAAAGCCATGGGCCCCACACTTCCACTTGGAACATATAATTTCCCATAATAGGATTATTGTAGGACCAATCAGCATTTTTGATTTTTTTTTAAATTTATTTATTTTATACAAGCGATATCGGCAGTGCACGATAGATTTGAACTAGAAACTCAAATTCAAAAGTAACTGTTTTTAGCCACTTAAACTACAGACCACTTACTGTTTTAATTTTTTTAGTTGAATTCTATCATTTTATGTTTTATTGGTCTGGTAAGATTGGTGTCATGCTTCGCTATGTTAGTAGATCTGTGGATTGTTGAGTTGAATTTAAAATCTGAAGATTTATTATAACAAACAAAATCTAAATATTTTATAAAATAATTAATGCAAGTTGCAATCATATTTAAATAATAAATATGTACGTTAGCTTCAGATTTCAACCAAGTTGCTGATTTTCAAAAGATTTGAATTTGATCATTGACGGTGTGTATATAGGATTACTATAGAATCTAAAACTGATCAAATTAGAACTCAAAAAACCAAGTTCCTGGTCATCATAAAAGACTTTCCAAGATTAGAAAGCTAATTAGATTCTCAGCTGCTTTTTTATAAATAATTTTTTTTAAAAAAAATACCATGGCTGGCACACACCAAACCAAACCCTAAGTGAGCCGTGAAGAATCTGCATTGTGTGGAAAAATAATTATGTTATTGCAAGTTGATGAGGGAGAGTCACAGTTTCAATTGGTTTATTAATTAAAATAATCACAAGATTACAAGAAATGGCTAAAATAATAAGAATTGAAGCACGTTTTGGCTTGTACATAATAATTGTGGGCAGTCATATGGGAATGCGGCAGCCGCTTGTTTTGGTTTTGCAACTTGCATTACTTAATTTTGAAGCTTTTTTCATTTGATATTATTTTCTTGCATTTGCTTTATTAGGTTAATTAAGAAAAAAAAAAATCTTTTTACCATATTATTGATTACATCTCTCGTAGCTAGCACTATAAAATATGTGATCTATAATGTGGTCGACATAAGTATATTTTATACCATTTTGAATTATTTCTCTAGAGGGGTATTTTTCATGCAAAGTCTTGATATTGGGCTTGCTTCTTTCTTGCCATAATAGGCCCAAAAGGCTTGGTGAGTGACTAGGTGCTTTTCTTTAGTGGGTACTTGGGACTTTAGGTTTGACATGAGAGGCTTGAAGTGCAGGGCTAGAAATCCACGTGTCTCTAGTGAAGAGAATATAATCGGCGTTACATTTTAGTTTTGGCTATGCTTCAGCATGGGTGAAATTAAGCTTTTCTTTAAGAGCTTTCTTGGCCATGATTTCTCAAATGTTATGGCTTTCTTGGCCATGTAGGATCACTAACCCTAGCCATGGAGTGAGATCTTATGGATCATGGTCTTTTGCTTTGTATGGCATGGGTTTACTCTTTCTTAAATTCATACATAGTTCTCAAAAGAGCTTGCTTTAGGACATCGATTTATTGCCTATTTTTGAGGTTTAATTCTTATGATGTAATCGAAACCTTATGCTTTACTCTCTTGATACCCTTTATTTTACTCTTATGATCGTATATTATATTGGGCTTCAATATCAATACACTTGAACTTTTCTAATTTTCTTTGAGCATCAACAAGTCCAAATTTAGGTTCAATACAACTAGCACTTTCTTTGTACCCAATTCAATTAGGTATCCCCTCTCTCCGAGAAATTCGGGAAAGTTTAGTCATTTACTAGCATCAAAGATATGTACCTATAAGCGATATTGGATGAAGGGAGAATCGAACATAAGACCTCAGATGTATGGATAAATGCTCTTAACTACTTGAGCTGCAAGTCCCAATTTTGTAAAGTCGGAAGGCTATGTACACGAAATGGAGTTTTATATATTACTTCATCTGAATTCTTGACCTATAACCGCGTTTGCAGCTCTGATTATAACAGATGGTGATAGCAATTGTTGTTGTTATTGATTGTTATAGGTAGGACATGGTATATGTAAGAATGACCTCATTGGGGTGGTTTCTAGAGGACCTTGTCTTGCAGCTGGAAGAATGAGCTCAGATGTCGCTTTAAATATATTACCAACAGTATACGTAACAAGTGTAAACACTTCATCCATTCACAGTGTGAACAACTGAATATGAATGAAGACGAAATTTTTAACTCATTCAAGAGTTAAAAGAGTATGCAATAACTAGGTTACATAAAATATTGGGATTTGGTGTTGCCTGTGGAATTCGAGTTGGACAAGTCTTTCTTTGCTTCATCCTCACAGAATTAGAAGACTGTATAAATTAAAGCTGGTAATGGGAAACCAAAAAGAAGAAGCTGTAATTCTAAACAAATACATCACCATAACAACCTACACAGACAAGCTATCGTCAAGTCCAAGTAGGCTATCATCAAGAAATTTCCACTATGGTGGCGTTGAATGGAGCTGCAGAAGGTTGGTTGGTCACTAAATTTGGGACCCTTACTTTCTGCAACTTGAAGGCAATTATTTTTCAACAACTGATTGCAAGTTGCAACAGCAACTTGTCTTGCCTAAATGATATAAGACAGATTTTGTAGATAATTAATCCCAATTTTAAACACGTTTTCACTGATAAAAATTAGCAGAAAGTAAAACTGTATGCAAATCACAAGACAAGCAAGCATTTATCAGCTGTATATATAAAACTTTTGCAGAACATGTCGTTCCATATAAAGATATTGGTGGTCATTTAAAGATTAATGCATAAACGCTCATAAAACCATATCACTGGAACTGACAGATCTCGCTCGAAAATTTTTATTTTGGCATGAAAATTCAAGCATTACATTATTTCTAAGAGAGATGAACAATACTGTCTTCAAAATAATGATCTGAGATACGTTTCCGAGGCGCATAAAAAACAGGTTAAAGACTTTTTCATAGTTTCATTTCAGCATAAGAGTTTTCCCAACAAACACAGAGACTTGTATCTTCTTGATCATCGATGCCGGATAGTGTGACTCTTTCAATCAATGAAGTGTTCAAAACTTTGTTTTAATAACTTCCCCTTGTTTTAATTCGAAACACGCCTTTAAAACTTGGTCCACTCAGAAACCCCTTAACTTTATCCGGCAAAAACCATGCATGATTTCATGTAGAGGGGTCGGGGTGGTTAACACAGACCTAACAGTGCGAGCAAACATACAAAAACCATGCAACAATGAGATTAGCAAACATACAAAAATTCTAGTCATATTTAAAACAATATCAGACTAAAAAAATTGGGTGGCCCTCCATGAATTGCATGAATTATGTTTATCTTGTTTGTTTGTTCTTATCTCTTTGTTTAAATAAAAGAAGAATGAGACTTGGCAAACTCTTGGACTTAGTAAGAGCTCCTCCACTTCACTTGCTCAGTGCTTTGTCTATAAACTATATTAATTCTTCAATATATATATATATATATATATATATATTATATTAGATAAAGATTAGTTGAGCTGTTTGGGGCCTTGTAGACCTTTGGAATTATCAACACAAAGGTTGCTTTGACTCCTTCCCATCCTTCTTTCTTTTGATTCTTCCATTGACCTAACTGGCCCTAACTCATTAAGGCTTATATTTAAGGGTTTAGATTGGGTCAGGTCAAACCAAGATTGAAAATTTATGAATTTTTTTTTGTCTTATTTCCACCTGAAAATTTATGAATATTCCAATAAAATCTTGTTAAGCTTGTTTGGGTTCTGCAAACAGGCGGTCCCTCCCCTACAAGACCTTGAAAATGTATTTGGACACATTTATTTTCTGAATGTTTCCAAGCAATTTTTCCAGTTGTCCATTAACCCTAACAAAGAAATTAAGGGGCTCGATCCTATACCTAGGAGGTGATAACCAATAGACTTTATCAACTACACTAGTCGGCAGACCGATCACCCTCAAAATTAACTCAAATATTTTAATTAAAATTAAAAAATTAAAAAAATTAAAAAGATTTCTTTGTTTGTCTTGGGATCGCTTGGCTGGCTTTTAATAAGAGCTTCTTATTAATTATAAGTTGAAGGAATATCTTGCATGTTTGGGTTTCTAATACACGGTTTATACTACAAGTCAAGCAATGCTAAGACAAGTAGAGAATTCATTAATTTCCCAAAGAAAAAAAGGGTTTGTTCGAAAAGATATATATAGGTGACCAAGAGAGAAGACAAAACACATAAAATAATTCCCAACATTATCAAAATGGATCCTTATTTTGTCTAAGTGATATCTCTAATTTACGAAGAGCGAGACTTGAGATTGGATATGACAGAGGGCAGACACACTGCCTTGATCAACTAGCCTATCCAACAATTGCATTACATGGATACTTTAATATTCATTTGCAGAACAAATGTATTTTATGACGTGTGACAACAGAATGTGTACGTACGCGTATGAATTGAAGAAAAATCAGATACTTCTACATCTTCCCAAAAGCATTAATAAATAGAATTTGTACGCGTACATTGTTCTTGGACAACGTACAAGAAAAGGTAAAAGAATGAAATTTGATTTACTCAGCCCAAAAATAAATAAATAAAAATAGTAAAATTCGACAACCATTTCCGGACGTTGCAATGAAAAATCAAAGAGTATAATATGGGAAATTTCATTTAGTTCACACATCCTGCATAAATAAAAAATTATTTATAGGGTAAATAAAGTCGATAACGTTGCATAAAGCGATAAATTATAATTCAAGACATGAATAAAATAAGAGAAACTCGAGTTGAAAATTTGAAACCAATTTGTTTCTGGAACCGAAAAAAGACAACGAGGGGAAAGCAAATTCTCCGGAGGTTGGCTTTTACTTGCTTGCACGTTAATGTCAATTGTTTTTGTCTCTAGAATCTTAAATTATATTAAAGGCATCCAATTAAACAACAGAGCTTAACGAAAGATTAGAGCCTGAGATGACTAAATCTTATGTTGATTAACTTTGTCTTTAACCGCTTGACCTTGTCTAGATTTTGGTAATGATTCCATTAAGAGATTATATTAATGTTGATGATTATATTTTAACTCTAAAGATGCACTTTTGTGAAGCATTCAGGAAATCAACCACTACTTAAAACCAAACCAAAATCCTTAAAATTAGCTACCATTGAGTAGAAGATGACAAAGTGATAAAGCTTAGAATTATATGTATGTATTATGATCGTACATGGATCGCATAATTCCAACATGAGTTCTCGTCGCGTGAAGAAGAGCTCACACAAAAGAAAAGCAATAATACTAGTGACATCAATTGATGTGATAATTTTTTATTTGTTGAAAGACTGTAATATTAGTTATTATCCAAAAATTAATGTAATAAGTTTTTCTTTCTATTTCTCGTCATGTGAAAGAGCACACACAAAAGAAGAGCAATAATACTAGCGACATCAGCTGATATGACAATTTCTTATTTACTTAGTGTCTAAAAATTGGTGTAATAGAGTTTTTCTTTCCTATTTTACCAGTTCTAGAGAAAAAGTATAGTGATGGATAGTTCAGAATTAAGAATAGATTCGAATTCAAGAACAAATCAACGGAAAATGCTATTTACTTTGGAAGAATGAGAGTAAACTTCTAGAAAGTGAAAAAGAGTTCAATGCTTCATATACTAATTTTGAGGAGTTATTCTGAGATAAAACAAATCAATTACTTGAAATGAAAGAATGAAAGTGGAGATTAATGATCCAACGGTGGAGATCAAGTGAAAGAGTTATTACGTAACATAACGCAGAAGCTTGTAATGGATAGAACGGGACCCGCACTACAAGAAAAAGTAAAAGGATGCTTCGTCTCTCTGTGATCGAACCTTCAGCATGGAAGTAACCTCCTGCTTTCCCTTCTCTATATATATAGAAACCCCTCCTCACCTTCCATTTCACTCCCCACTTCCACTATCAACAAAATTCAAAAACAAGAATCCCTCTCTCTCTCTCTCTCTCTCTCTCTCAGATATTTCTTCTGTAAAAACAAGAAAATTTGATAATATTGATTGTTTTCAATGGCCTTGAGCTCAGACATGGCGGGTTTAGATCAGATCTCGGCGCTCGAACTCATCAAGAACCATCTTCTCGGTGAGTTCTCGCCCGCAGCCAAGAGCTCCGTCACTGAGCTAAGCGACTCTGCTTCCAGCTTCGCCCAAAATCAATGGAGCCCCGAGGCCAATTCGGACCTTTCCAGGTCTCAATCTGACTCGCTTTGCTCCAAATCCTCTTCCACTTTCGATTCTTCCATCGAAATCTCCGACTACTTGAATTCCAATGAGATCTTCGAGTTCGAGTTTAATTCCACCGATTTTCTCGATTTCGAAGCTAAACCTCAAGTCATCGACCTCACCACCCCAAAAACCACCGATTTGAGGTCCCAAAATTCCTTCGAATTTAAATCCAAGCCTCAAATCAGTGATGATTTCTTTGAATTCGAACAAAAGCCCCAGATCTTGAACAGGACAGCTCCGAAACCGGCCAACCCGACCCGGAAACCCGCGCTCACAGTCTCCCTCCCGAATAAAACCGAGTGGATCCATTTCGCGAGCTCTGACCGGGCCGCGAAGGCGCCGGTTCAGAAGTCGAGTTCGAATGAGGAGAAGAAGAAGCACTACCGCGGGGTCCGCCAAAGGCCGTGGGGCAAGTATGCGGCGGAGATCCGGGACCCGAACCGGAGAGGCTCCAGGGTCTGGCTCGGGACCTTCGACACGGCGATCGAGGCCGCCAAGGCCTATGACCGGGCGGCGTTCAAGCTGCGCGGCTCCAAAGCCATCCTCAACTTCCCGCTCGAAGCCGGCAAGGCCGAGCCGGTCGCGGCCGTCGAGAGAAAACGACGTCGTGAGGAGGACAGAGAAGAAGTGAAGGCGGTGGCGGTGGCGGTGAAGAAGGAGCGGTTGACGGAGGCGCCAGAGGCCGTTGGGTTTAAAAGGGATATGCCCTGGACGCCGTCAAGTTGGACGGCGTTTTGGGACTCTGAGTCGTTGGAAGATGTGAAGGGGATATTTAACGTTCCGCCGTTGTCGCCGTTATCTCCACACCCAGCGATGGGTTATCCACAACTTATGGTCGTGTGAAGGATTTTTAACATCGAATTTTATTGACGACGTGATGTGTTATTAGATTAGAAGCTGGTTTTTTTTAATTTCTTTAAATTAAAAAAATTACTATAAAAAAAAGAGTACATACGTGAGACTTTCTGATAATTGAAAGAGGATTTGGTTGATTAAAATTTTTTGTTCTCGGCGATTGGTTTGATACTTTTGTCACTTTTATGTATTTATGATGAGAAATTTGATAATGTAGTTTGTGAAAATACATACAATTATAACATTTTGTAAATAATTAATAAATTATTCTGAACTAAATTGAGCGTTTCAAAAATGACAATGTTATCTATACATGAGGGTTTGAGCACATAATCAACTAAATCTCGTATGTAGAGATGATTGTCTAATTTTCTGGATTTTAATCTGAATCGTTGATTACTTCTATTTGAGTTACAAACAGCTTCATATTTAGGTTCAAAGTTAGACAAGTTCTTCTATCTGAGTTACATACAACTTCATATTTAGGTTCAAAGTCAGACAAGTTTTCATATTTAGGTTCAAAGTTAGACGAGTGCTATACAGAGGAGCAGAATCTTTTTTTTCTTTTAATTTCTTAAAATAAATAATAATTTCCATTGAAGAACTCAAAGCAAACACCATTTTCCTCTGTCAACAAAAAACACTTCGTGATATATTACTACGATCTGCTTTTCTAGCTAGGACTTTTGTTGTATGTTTTTTTTCAAACATTTGTAACTTTTTGAACTTTGACTTAGATAAAACAAAAATAATTTAAAACGTTTCTTTGAACTCGGTCATTAAATGATGCAGTTGAAGATGATACATCAATATTATATTCATTAGAAATAATTAAGATTTGAAATAATAATTTGGATTTGTTTTCACATAATCTAGCATGTGTTTTTAAGTCAATGATCTAGCATTGCTGTTTTAACAATCTGAAGCAAGTTGACGTTTTCATTAATTTTAATTCTGATATTGGTAGAAGGGCATAGCTGGAAGGACCTGAAATAATATTTTCTAAATTTTCGTTTATGAGTATAATATCTTCTTATTGATGCCTGTAAATTTATGTTGGTAACTTAACTTGTAAGTGCCCATTTGACATTACTTATTTGGGGTGATAAGTTATTTTTTAAAAAATTTTGGGAAGCCAAGTCCGTTGGTAAACTATGAGAAAATCATTTATTGTTAAAAATTGCTATAAGAAAAAGGTATAAGGGAAAGTAGCTAATGATGTACTTTTATTTTATAATTATGCAGGAATCAGTTTTGAAGAGGAGCTAGGTTGAATGATTATGCAGCGATTATTTTCTGATTATCCAGGAATTAGTACCAACAACACTTTTAACAAAAAGTTTACCGAATGCCAAACTACTTTCTTTCACAGGCAAATTTGACAGCGATAATTTTCACAACACAACAATGCCAAACTAGCCCTCATAGTATGCAAAATTAAAGTGGAATTGGTATTCGATGTCTTGCTGATGCTCTTACTGATATTGTTAAAATATATTTAATGAAGTTTATCTTCGATAAAAATAAATAAAAAACTTATTAGAATCACAATAAATCTTAGGAAATAAGATTTTGGCTTTTCTATGGGACACCAACTAGCTAGAATATTTGATCAGTTGAGGGAATCACGCTACAAAATATTGCTGATTACACATGAAGGATAGTAAATAAATGTCCTCGGTAGGTAAGTACGTGTCAATGTCAATGTCCAAACCAAGTACAACCAGATATCATTGACAGCATTTGCAAGAAGAATCACAAGGTGCACTGGAAAATTTTCCCCATTCTGAAGGAAATTCGACGTCGTGCACACATCTTCTCTTCTGTTCTTTGGAGTTGGACGCCTCGCGTCACAAATGAAGCAGCCCATGCGGCTGCAGCTTTAGCCAATTCGAGGGTGAAAACGCTTTGTTGGGTTACACAACCCCCTCCCTCTCTGGTCGGTGTTCTCACGATGGATGGCCTCCCTGGACCTCCATAATTCATGGTGTTTTGCTCTTCACATTTCTTCTTTGCCTGGGGCCTTGCTTTTTCCCTGCTGCTGGACTTTTGTCCTTCTGAAGTTATTGTGATTGTCTTGTCTTTTAAAGTTCTTCTGTTTCCTTGTGCTGTCCTGGTGGATGCTTCATCCCCAGATGTATGTGGTTCTGGCCCTCTCCAGGTTTGCTAATGAAAGCTCCATGTTGACCAAAAAAAAAAAAAAAAACACCAAGTACAACCTACTATACTCATTCGTCTTCAAATAGCGACCTTTTTCAGATATACATAATTTCCATTTCAGTGTTTAATTGGTAATGTCAAGATGAAAATAGTATTATGAACTAATTTTTGATCTAGTGGTAATCGGTCGTTAAGTATTATGCTCGACTCGCTTCAATACGAGTACGATAATAAAGTAAATAAACAATTAAAGAGTTGACAAATCGCAGTTTATAAAAATGAAGTTTGACATCATCCAACTTCAAAAATCTATTCAAGTAATTCTGTCCCAAGAATTGGTTTCACATATAAGCCGTCATTTAACTAATGCTTTGATTTGATGCTTCAACGATAAAATTAAGAGCACGTGTGTGAAATACGTACGAGTTAAAAACTGGCATATCATTCTAGCCAGTCTCCATTCGATTTATTGACCAAGATTATAACCAGCCTATACAGACCGCTACCCAATTGACTTGAAATTGTCTCTGTCTTATGTGTTCAGATTTCAATTGTTTATAGTTTGAATGGTCAAAAAACTCCACATTTCTGTATGATTTGGATATGTGATTTGTGAAAAGCTTTATATAAAAAAAGGGCTTTTGTAAGGTTTTCTTTTGAGCAGTCACATGTCAAAGCAGTAGTGAGATTCAACGACAATTATATTATTCATTTCAATCAACGGTTCATTGTTATTTGTACACAAGGGATTGTAGGTGGTATTTCTCTTTTGTGAATCTTTGACCTAGTGTAAATTATACATGCAAACTCAACCCATAATTAACAGTTGTTCTTGGTCTACTGTCCGTGCATTCAACACCAGCAGTGAGTTTACTTTTCCTCCCAATTTTGAAATATTAGATCAAATTCTGACTATTCAAACAATTAAACTCCAGGGTGGGGTTTGAGGTGGACCACAAAAACCTTTGAAATTTTGAATATTGGCACTCACCTTTGACCGCCAAAAAAAAGTCAAAGATGAAAGAGGGAAGAAGATGGTGATGATGAGCACGTAGCATATTTATAGATATATTTGCTAACTTCACTTCACTCTTACTAATACTGAATATATTGGATTAATTTGAAGGAGAGCAGTTTGGGATTTGGTCATGGAGTCGATCTGTTGAATAATAATTGGTAGATTGTCGTTGTGTTGTGTGGCTCTGCAACTCGTACGTGGAGCTGTAGCATTTTATTGCCAGCACCACTTGTCACCAGAAAAATGGAAAAAAAAATGATGTACAAACAAAGTCCCAGTGGGTCTTTCACCGACGACTAATTCACCCATCCATCCATATCTATGTCGTCTGGTTTTGCAGGGTTCAACTTCTTCAGTACTCGAATGGATAAATATGATGTGTTCCCACTTGCATATAGTATTAACTAGTGTGTTGTCTGCTAGGGTTGAGGTGGGTCATTGTGTCGGGTGCCTTGGAACAGCTACATGGAAAACTCTTCACAATTTTTCTTTTTCCTTTCCTTTTTTTTTTTAAAAATTGGCGGTCCAGTTTAAATAGCCAATGACATCACAAGGGGCTTGTAACTTAGTTGATTAAGAATGTTCATAAACGTGAAATTTTATGTTTGAATCTCCCTCTCAAATTTATGAAATCTTTCACAACTGCACTTGCCAAAATGCATAATTACCTAAGTTAGTAATACTAAAACGAAGGTGCTATAATCAGTCACAAATAGGACATAAATTTCTTTCCATACTAAAACTATTGTAAAAGCATATGTGGGTTAAGTTAATTGGCCATGATAGACAGTGAGTCTACCCTCTTTACACTCAAGTCGGAATTCCTCTATTTATAAATTAGATTAATTTAAAGTAGTTTAGTGCTTAAAGTACCTAATTCTAAAGTGGTTTATGTAAGCCTTCCCCTGTGACCAAGGCATACATAATTTCCTTACATCTTGCTCAACAAGTACCAATGCACATAATTACCATATTTGAAGTTGTTTAAAATTCAAGAGTTGATGATACACAAATGTCAGTGGCTTATGCAGCCTAAACCTTTTTATTCTATAGCTGTTTTGAATTTTTCTCAAAAAAGTGAAGATATACATGGTATTATATATAATCAACCGATGATGATCCGATGGAGGCACATGGAGGGAGATGGTTTCTATATTATTATAGGTTGTGCACGACTTCAAAGCCCCTTGACTTCACAAGTTGAAACTTCAAAGTTTGGTTGGTGGCAAACAGGCATCTTAAATTATATATATTCGATTTCTATTGAGGATTTTTCAAAATAATTTTATTTGAAGGACACCCTTTAGGACACCCTAAAAATGTTTTTTCCAACCATCAAAATCATCTATTTTTTAAGTCTACATTCATAGATCATCCTTGCAAAAAATTAGACAAATCAGAAACCGTTTCGACATCCAATTGTATCCTGCAAAATAAATGAACATGGTGCTTCAAGAAAGTACTAAATTTTAATAACACAATTGAGTGGTCAAACGATATTGGATTCAAGTGATTTTTTGTAAAGATGATCTTTAAATGATTATCTAAAACATAAACGATTTGGATTACTAAAATACAATGCAGAACAGGCCCTACACTCACAATCATAGATAATTAATACAAAACTGAGAATTTCCAATTCCCATATTTGGGAAAGTGCAAATGAAGCACAATCTGAAGATATCAAAAGCTTAATTTTAGGCGAATAGTTTAAGTCCATTATTCAAGGTTGTGAAGAAGAAGAAGAATTAAAGCACTAAATTAAGCTTAACCTCACAAGTCAAAGTCATTGCATTCCTTGTTTCGTAGACAATTAGTTTCTCATCCAAAATGACTTATATTTTGTTTGTTGCTTTGTATATGACTATGCATGATGTAAGATAACAATATGTTGAACATGATATTTAATGTTGTCGTGTGGTTTGGGAATGTATCCCTCAAAGACTCTAACATGTGTGCTAAATGAATTATAATTCTATAGATATATAAATTTTTTTGTCAAAGACTTGACATGTTAATTTTTTTTATACAAACGACGAGATGTTTATATAATTTAATCAAGGGGTCAAGATAATTACAATATAGTTATACCACCATAATGAGTTAGTCATAACTAAATATTAAATTTGATATATATATATATATCTTGTCGTGTGAATTTAGCCCGAGACATCCTCCAATCAAAATGAAGACAAATACCATAAGATCAAAGTCTTGGTTCTCTAAGATGTTACTTTATTTGAAAGATTTGGTATTATTCTACATATTTCACAATCATTTGATACAAATATATACAAAATGCTGCATCAACTATTTGCTAGACAATAGGAGTGATTGACAATTATACAAATCTAGCAAGATTGTCCTTCATTGTCAAGTAAGTGACCCGCTTGATTGTGTGTTTGATTAAGGGAATCTACATATTTCCTCTGTGAATTATGTGGTATGTCATCCCCTAGCAAGCCTAGGGACCCAGTGTGGATGAGATTGGACTTCAAAAATAAAAAATGATCAAGAGGCAAACCTTTGGTAAAAATATAAGCAACCTGTAAATGACTTGGAATGTAATAAATATGTAGAGTTCCAGCAACCACAAGCTCCCTAACATAATGAAAATCCACCTCTAAATACTTGATTTTGGCTTGAAACATTGGGGTTAGAAGTGAGAGCAAGAGAGTTTTGGTTGTGGTTGGACCAAAATTTGCACTTGTACCCATTTATAGTCAAAATATGTGATCAAGAAGATTTCAAGGAAATTACTTGTTGTGCATGCTCAGGAGAGGAAATCAAAGAAATTTTGTAGATATTGTTGTGAATTTGAGAGATAATTCTTATAGAAATTATCTGTGATTTGCTTAGGATTTATTGCAACATCAAATTTGGAAGGAATTGTCATCGTTTCATAAATACAATACATAGATATTGTTGGGAAATATTTTTGCTCACCACTTTAACCGAAATGTATGCTCACCACCCTTCTTAATACTTGACACGTGTCCAAAGGTATAACCATGATTAACTTTTTACTTTGATTTATGTATCTATGGTTATGCTTATGGACAAGGCCATCCCTGAAATTTTGAGGGCCCTGTGCGAAAAACTTAAATTGAGGCATCACATAATCTAATACGAAAATACTATAAAACTTTGCCATGACTTAATGTCATAAACAATTTTTTTTAACTAAAAATCACCATAAATAAATATGTAATGACAATCAGAAATCAAATTCATAAAAATTTAAATGTTTCCATTTGATAAAGTTAAGAGAAAGAAGAAGCCATGAAGTTTTTTTCATTTCGTTTTGAATGAAGAAAGTAATTTTCTTGGAGGAGAAAAACTTTTTTAATTTTATTTTTAAGAACGACAGTTAGGGGGATATATATACTCCTCTAGACATGTTGTGCAAATATCCAGACGCTATACTATCTATACGATGCCTACAATAATATATATATATATATAATATAAAGAAATTTTTTATCGGGGGCCCTATGCGGTGGCGCCACTTGCACCACCCCAAGGCCGCTCCTGCTTATGGGCACGTGTTAAGTATTGGGAAGGGTGGTAAGCATACACCTTAGGTTAAAGTTGTGAGCAAAAATGCGCATAGAAGGTACAAACCACATAAGGCAAGGATCTTTGTGTGTATCAATTAGCCATATTTATGGCTCATCATTCCAGAAGTAAAGATGGCGCAAGGCACTCGAGATGAAAATAAAGATATTTTCAAGAGATATGATGTGATTGGAAAATAATTCTCTAATTTGGTGACTAAGTAATCTTAGGGTTAGGTATCAAGACAAGAAAACAAAGACCTCTTTTTCAACATAAAAAACACCACATATATACCCTTTGTTCTGGCACCCTTTGTTGTGATTCTGAAGCCACTCTGTTGTATTGGCACCATTTGTTGCTTTCTTTGCTTTCCTTTGATTTTACTTCTTGTACTAGGAAAATAATAAAGTCCTTATTTGTCTTAATGTATAGAAAAGAACCAATCTAAGCCATCTCCCTACTCAGAGCACAGTGGTTTGATTGGAAGTTAATTTATTTGAGGCGCATACTATAATAAATTCAACTTTCTATTAGGTTATTTATAGCACTAATGGTGGCACGCTTGTGCAATTCAATGTCTTAGCCTATTTATAGGGCTAAGGCGATTTAGGGAATAACATGTTGTCATACCATATCGCAGGAGAAGACAACATCGACACATGAAGGTCACGAAGAAGATGAAGAAGCCTAGACAACTTAGCAGTAGTGATTGTTAATTGACGATATTCAGATTTCGTACTAGAGCGAGAAACTGTATTTTGCTTCTTAGAATTTCAGGAAATTAAATTGGGGCCCAAATAAATACAAAAGCTACTTGTGGATATGTGTGTGTTTGGATTGCCAGCATAATGAGAGTCATAATAAAAATTAAATTGAAATCACCCTTTGTCAAAGAAAATACTATCACTCAATGTGCCCTTGATATAACGTAGAATGCACTTTACTACACCCAATAACCTGAAGTAAGCCAATGCATATGCTAAAAGACTTGATTCACATCAAAAGTAATATCATGATGGGTCATGGTGAGATAGTACAAAACACCGACCACACTTATAAATTTTGTAGGGTTAGGAACCATATGACCAACAAATGCACTAAACTTAGAATCGAAAAGAAACTAGAGTAGATCATAATTTAGAATCAAGCATGTGCACTAGTGAAAGTAAATCAAGCACATATTTTGTTTGAGATAAATGAAGACTATCAGAAGTGCGAGTGGCTTAAATACTTAAGAAATAATGAGGTGACCCCAAGTCATTCATGGCGAACACGGTACCAAGAGAGGAAATCAGATGTTGAACCTATGAACTATTAATGCATGTGATTAGGATATTGTCAATATAAATTAGAAGCAAAATAAACACTTCATGATGCCGATTAATAAATAAAAAGTGATCAGCTTGTGAACCAAAAAAACCAAACTTCAAAAGATAATATGAAAATCAATGAAACCAAGTAAGAGGTGCTTGTTTTAATTGATAAAGAGACTTGCAAATTCAATAAACACAATTAGGATAAGATGGATTATCGAACCACTGTGGCAATTTCATAAAAACTTCTTCATACAAAAAAACAATGCAAAAATGTGTTTTGAACATCCAATTGAAAAATAGGTCAATCATGGGAAATAACCAAGGTGAGAACCAATTGAAATGTAGACTTAGACCTAATTCCATAACAAAAGGGGCTCGAAGATCAATGGTGCATCCTATCCTCATTAATGATATCAGTAATATCCATTTATTAATATCGTGTCCTTGTAGGAATTGCCACAATAAGTTTTCACCCAATTGATATCATTCATATCCATTTATTGAATACTGATATGGATATGAGTTATATTAGATGGATATATCATAAAGAATATGTCCATCAAATCCAAGGGCAAATATCTAGATCTATGAATGATGAGCTAAACAATGATAAACTAGATGATGATGAACAAGATACAATGGGGGGCCAAGATACCATATGGGGTGATGATTTCATTGACACTCATAGGGTAAGTATTGATAATTATGAGAAGTTGCTAACTGAAGTTAAAAAGGAAATATACCTTGAGTGTGTTGAATATACAGTTTTGACGTACGTTGTGGAGTTATTGTACAACAAAGTTCACAACCACATTACTAACAAGGCAATTGATAAAATGTTAGAAATGATGAGGAAGATGTGTCCCAAACCTAACAACATTTCTGCATCATACTATGAGTGCAAAAAGATGTTGAAAGATCTTGGCTTGGGTTATCAAAATATTATACTTGTTTTTATGATTGTGCATTGTTTTATAAGGAACATGGAGATAAAGACAAATTTTCAGTGTGTAATGAGCTAAGGTATAAGTATCAGTTCCCCTTGAAATCCACGAAGTAAGTCTAAACAAGACTAATCCTTAGGTAGCACGCCTCCAAATTGGATCAACATTGATCCCTCAAGATCTTCCTAGTTACTATAGCAACAATGTAGGAGATCATGCCCACACATTTTGGGCAAGTATTCTACACATCCAAACAAAAACAGTTAATTGACTGGACATGTAACACAACGGCCAAGAAACGCCCCAGCTAATGCCAAATGTAGTCTCCTTCGACGATAAGTCAACAATTAACGAGCCGTATAAAACCCAACAGCATCAACCATCATAAGGGGGTAACATTATATTGATATGAAAAACCTAATTCTTGATCTCAAAAATGACGTTGAAGGCTCTTTGCCTCACTCCACACAAATGTACTCAAACAACTCACAATCTTTGTTCTTTTTTTTTGAATTATAGGTGTAAAAAGTCATTTTCAAGGATCAACAAAATTATTCCCCACAAATTTTGTTTGAAGCTTCATATTAACCTATCTATCTTCAAACTCCTTATCCTTAATAGGATTCCTAGTTGGCCCATAATTACTAATGCATCAAAAAAATTGTTCCTAAGGCCTAAGTTGATACACAAATATGCACGTGCAAGACTATGTACCTTTTAATTTATATATATATAACTAATCTAGTTTTCTATAGATATTTCCAACACTGAGAACATGATCATGCGGAGTAATACTGTTCCTTTATGTTGGTTTATTATTGTTAAAAGTATGCTCAAATTACTCTCTTGTCTGCACTATGTTAGGATGATTCAGAAGCCTTTGTCGTGGGTTGTCGTTTACTCCCAATTCTTTAACTACTTTATTGATTTAATTATCATTGGTAATTTCTCTAGTAAATCACCTAGTTGTTCGTTAACTACTTTATGCTCAAATGAAAACTGAATCCTCACCGGCTTTTTGCCTTGCTCTGAAATGAAAACCGAATCTCACTAGTTTTACTAGTTTTTTTGGTTTTGGGGGTGTGAATGAGGAGTGAGGAATAGTTGTTGAAGAAGAAAAAGCCATACGGGAATAAAGCATTTAATTGCTTGGGGCTTGGTAGGTGAAGCCCAAAAGACTAAAAAACCTAAAAAATTATCTTTGTTATATTCATAATCATATTTTCCTATTTGCGAATATTTCTTTTTTGTTTGACTGAAAATGTGGACATATTTGAGATTTTGAAATTGGAAACATAGAAGTGTGAATGAGAATGTACGTTGGGATCATTTGACATTTTATATTGGTCGTTGGAGATGAAACTATTTATGACCTAGCTGTTCGTTTTAGGGGATAGTTTCACGTTTCATTGAATTATTGATTTCTTTTTCTTTTTTGACTTTGTATCTTATAATGCTCTCTGATTTGTTAATTAACACATTTGAGTTTTCCACTTGTAGGATTATGCATATTCCTTGATTTTGTGATGAACAAAGTATGCTAGGATTTCAATTAATTTCATGGACAAACAAGGTTAGTGGCAAAATTGTGCAAGAGATTCGAAGGTGAACAACAATGGTTTTCTTGAGAGAAAAAAAACCAAATGTAGTTTTTGAGAACAAAATTGAACCAAGTAGAAATGAACTTGGAACTAAAACCGAAAAGCCTGTTGTTGCAGAAGCCGATATTACTTATCTAAGTAACGTATTTAAAGAGTTACATATTGAGCAAGGTATTATAGTGCCTGAAAACTAAATTCTACAGAAAGGGTTGAAATCATGAGAAATCAAACTCCTGCATTTACAATATGAACTTGATGAAAGGATACAAGAGGTTTTGGATGGAAATAACTATGTTAGTGATTTATAGAAAAGACTTGAAGAGGCTTTTTCGCAATAGCAATCACCATTGTTTACTTGCGGAAAAAGAGAAACAATTGCAGTCATTGAGAACAATGTTGAACAAACTAGAATTTGAACTTGAAAACAAATAGAAAGAGGTTAATGTTGTAGGAGCTAATATTGATGTTCTAAGTAACATATTTAGAAAGTTACTTATTAAGGTATTGTAGTTGAAAAAACCTAAAGTTTGAAGAACTAGTTGCAGTCATATGACACCAAGCTCAAACAGTTAGAATTTGAAAATGGGACGAAGACAGAAGAGGCCCTTCATGTTTACCAATTACAATTCTAAATAGCAAAGCTCAACCAAGTAGAATATGAACTTATGACCAAAACCGAAGAGCTTGTTGTTTCCAGAAGCCAATACTATTTCTCTAAGTAATTTATTTAAAGAGTTACATATTCAGCAAGGTATTGTAGTACATAAAAACCAAATTCTATAGAATGAGTTGAAATCATTAGTAATCAAACTCCAACAACTAACGTGAACTTGATGGAAGGATATAAGGGGTTTTGGCTGGAAATAACTATGTTAGTGTTTACATAAAATATCCGAAGAGGTTTTCCTCAACCATTGTTGTTTACTTGCGGAAAAAGAGAAGCAATTACAGTCATTGAGAACAACACTGGACCAACAAGAATTTGAACTTGAGAACAAAGAGAAAGAAGTTAATATTGCATAAGCCAATAATGATGTTCTAAAGAACCTATTTGGAGAGTTGCTTATTGAGTAATGTGTTGTAGTTGAGTAAAATAAAAGTTTGAAGCGCTAGTTATAGTCATATGACAATAAGCTCAAACAATTAGAATATGAAAATCAAGACGAAGACAAAGGAGGTCCGTGTTTACCAATTTCAATTATGGAGACCAAAGCTCAATCAAGTAGAATATGAACTTGAGAACAACACTGAAGATCTTATAGACAATGATTATTTTTCTAAAAATTATTTAGCTTATGTACTTTGTTTGTCAATTGTAAAATTCATATCATTTAGCTTATGTACTTTTTTTGTTTTGATATAATTGGTCATCTATAATCTAATGAATCAATTGTTAATTAATTATATGACTACTTAAGTTCAATTCTAGATAGAATGCTACAATTGATTCTTAGTTGGAATCATCTTACTCTGGACTATGGGTAAGAGATTCAATCATTCATTGATGCTGCTTGTCACCATGTGAATGAGAGGAATGAGATGTCATGTCCTTGTAGGAATTGCCACAATAAGTTTTTTCACACAATTGATATCGTTCATATCCATTTATTGAATGCTGGTATGGATATGAGTTATGTTAGATGGATATATCATGAATAATACGTCTATCAAATCAAAGGGTAAACTTCTAGATCTATGAATGATGAGCTAAAAAATGATAAACTAGATGATAATGAACAAGATACAATGGAGGCCCAAGATACATATGGAGTGGTGATTTCACCGACACTCATAGGGTAAATATTGATAATTATGAGAAGTTGCTAAGTGAAGTTAAAAAGGAATTATACCTTGAGTGTGTTGAATATACAGTTTTGACGTAGGTTGTGAAGTTGTTGCACAACAAAGTTGATAGCTACATGACTAACAAGGCGATTGATAAAATGTTAGGAATGATGAAGAAGATGTGTCCCAAACCTAACAACATTTCTGCATCATACTATGAGTGCAAAAAGATGTTGAAAGGTCTTGGCTTGGGTTATCAAAATATTATACTTGTTTTTATGATTATGCAATGTTTTATAAGGAACATGGAGAGAAAGACAAATTTTCAGTGTGTAATGAGCTAAGGTATAAGGATAGTAATAATAATTAGAGAAAAAAGGTTCCTAAAAAAGTAATGCGGTATTTTCCTCTAAAGCTAAGGTTACAAAGGTTGTTCATGTTGAGACATACAACCAAATATGCGATGTGGCACAAGGAGAAAGGAGTTAATGATGAGACCAAAGTGAGACATCCACCTCACTATGTCAAACCCACTAAGTGTTAGATTGGCCTTGCAACTGATGGGTTTAATCCCTTTGGGAATATGAGCTCATCCTATAGTATGTGGCCATTTATTTTGTTTGCCTATAATTTTTTCCCATGGAAGTGTATGAAAAACCGTATTCAATGATGACATTGTTAGTTCTCGTACATAAAGCACTTAGAAAAGAGCTTGATGTATATTTGCGTCCATTGGTGGTTGAGCATAAGGAATTGTGGGAAAATGATGTTCAAACTTATGATAAGATGAGTGAATCTGCATTTAATATGTGTGCAGCTGCTATGTGGACCATCAATGATTTCCCATCTTATGGAAATTTCTCAAGTTGGAGTACCCATGATAAGTTGGCATGTCTAGTGTGTAATGATCATGCATCATACACTTGGTTGAGAAGTAAGTATTGTTGTATTGGGTATGTCACTACTTATCGATGAATCATCTATGGCAGAAGAATACTAAAGACTTTAATGGTCGTCTAGAGATGCGACATCCATTTAGAGAAATTTCAGGCGACGGCATCCCTGAATCAGTTTGATTGGCTTGTACCATGCCTGCCTCGTGAACATCCTAATAATAAAGAAAGGAAAATGAAGCGTAATAGTGAAGAATTAAATTGAACGATGAAGAGTGGTTGTACCATATCTGACCCTCCCCTCATCAAGCGACACATGGATCAGAGAAACTCCCAAGCGCCCAAGGCTTCAAAGAAATAGGTATCTCCTACCAATGACGCTTTCTCAAATCAGGAAGCCGTCGCTTTTGATCCAGCAGAGCATACAATCGGTATCCCTTACCGATCCTACATAATCAACCTCGAAGCACCCGCCCAAAATATCTAAGGACTCGTGTCAACCTCAGGGCCCGCCCACGAGTCCCACATCGAAATTAAGTACTAAGAGCATACAAAATGCCCTCTATAAATAGGCCCCTTCACTACAATACAGGGGTAAGACTTTTCAGCTTGACTTTTATGCTAAATATATTGTCAACAACAAAAGCTCTTAAAAACAAACTTACTTTGGCATCGGAGGGTCTTAGGCTGGTTCCACACGGTTCCATAGATCTTACGAGTCTCGGCTTCTTTCCATTTAGGATCAGCATCCAAGGACATGAAGAATCTGCATCAGACACTCAATCGATTTACTAGATCGTCCACATCACTTGTAAGTTGCACTCATTTCTATCTGTTCAGTTTTAGTGCAAACAAAGAGTATTTTGTTCGAGTTGGACTATTGGTTTAAGTTGAAAATTAGGCATAACCTTGAAGTTATGCATATTGAGAAAAATATATGTGATAGTCTCATTGGGACATTGTTGAATACTGTAAAGTTGAAAGATATACTCAAGACGAGGATAGGCCTCTGGCTGAGTATGTGTTAACGCCACCCGAGCATAAAGCTTTCTTGCAATGGCTGAAACTAATTAAATTCCCGAATGGTTATGTAGCCTATATATCAAGAAATTTGATTGTAAAGGAAGGGAAAATATTGGCTTTGAAGAGTCATGATTGTCATGTGTTGATGCAACGTGTTCTTCCTATGAGCATCAGAAAACATTTGAAAAAACAAATGTATGCTCAACTTGTTGAGTTGTCAAGTTTCTTCCAACAAATATGTGCCAAGACATTGACTGTTACAGATCTTGATAAGTTGGAAGAAAACATTGTTCTCATATTGTGCAAACTAGAGAAAATCTTCTCACCCGCATTTTTTGATGTCATGGTCCACGTGACTGTTCACTTACCCCGCAAGGCTAAATTGACCGGACTCATAAAATATCGTTGGATGTATCTTGTAGATAGGTAATTTGGCATGATTTTTAATTTAAACATACAGTCGAGTATATAATGTGATATATAGTGTCCAGGATATAGCTGATTTATAGTGTAATTGAGTTAGTGTGAAACCCTTGCATTTTTGTTGAAACTCCCAAAAAGGCAAGTAACTATACAAAATATATAGAAAACTCCATGACATCTAGGATTGACCAACAATCTTATTAGAATGAGGTTCTCCAAAAAGCAACATATATACATCTATAAGTAAAAATATGAAGATTTAATATATATATATATGGGAGGGGGGCTAGACCCACCCTGGTCCTCAGGTGTCTCCGCCACTGCCCATATCATACCTATATCAAAATTTAAATCAAAATTGTACCTCAAATATTGTGATATAGTGTGCCTTGCATGTGTTTGTTGAAATTCCCGAACCAAAAGTAGTTGTTATTAAGTTGAAAAACTCAACCTACACATTTCTTGAAAGTATAGACACATATTTGTTGAAATCTAGAAGATAGAATATCTAAAAGTTTTGGCGTTGATTTGCATGTAATGGGGAATAAGAAATGGTTGGGAAGTGAAATGATCGTGGGGGATTGTAGAGTTGTTAAGAATGGTCAAATGTCGTTTCACATTGATTATGGGTAGTTTGCTTGTTATTTTTGGCGAGGAGATAGGACATGTGCCATATGAGGGATTTAGGACGCATCAATCATTGAGTTTAAATGAATTTGTTGAAATCTAGAAGATAGAATACCTAAAACTTTTGGGGAAGAAGAAATAGTTAGAAAGTGGGAACGGTTTTGGTGTCGTGGGTGATTGTAGAGTCATAAAAAAGGGTCAAATGTTGTTTTATGTTGAATATGGGTGGTTTGCTTGTCGTTTTTGGCGAGGAGATAAGACATGTGTCATCTGAGAGTGTCATTTAATTTGTTTTAATTGCGTTATGGAAAATGTGACTTCAATCACATGTCATGTCATTTGCTTTCATTTGAAGTTGTATTTTTCTTTAATTAAAAAAAAACCCTTGTAAAAATTTGATTATAATTAACCTTATCTGGAATAGGTAAAATTATGTTATTATCTTCCATAATAATAAAGTATTTATTGAGGTTTAAAAAAACTCCCTATATGATATTGTCAAATTATTACTTTATAGGTATATATACTTTTGCTATATGAATTGACTAGGACAACCTTTCCTTAAGCTTCGTATAAATAAATAAAATAAATAAAAAAATCCCTTGCCTTAAGCTCAGCTGTCAATTATTCAGAGTGGTTGCAAATTGTCAAAGACCACGTGAAGTGGACTGATACAAGATGAAAGACTCTAGAAATATTGCTTTCCAGCAAGAAACTCTAGAAAAGAAGAAGTAACTGATCTACGTAACTGTCGTTATAAATTATAATGCTGTCACCAATTTTATTTATTTTTTATTTTTTATTCCCGATGAAATTTAACTCACCTCGTGCGTGCGACCGATGTTGATAATAAACTTTCCAATTATTATTATATATTCCTCCAAATCAATGCTGATATATCTTCGTATTAAATGCTATATTAATTCAGATGCAAACTTGTCAATGAACCAGATGTTTATGCCGAAAGCAGAATCTAATGGATAAGCAAGAACCATATGGATATGGATGCGGCAATTTATTATATTGTTTTCTTTAAAGCAATACGAATACGCGTAATACGAAATACAAAAAAATAAAGCTCTGTTTTATATTTTATTTAAAAATTATGATTTTTTTTTATATAAAAAAAAATATGAGTTTTTAAATAGTGATTTTAAGATCTAAAAATTTATTTGGTACCCTAAATTCCCAAATTGAAATTAACAAAAGAAAAAAAGAGACGTGAGAGGGATTTCAATTATTGATTTTAATTAAAGGTGGGGGTTGCTTTAACCACGAGGCTTATCTGTTTTAAAATATAGTATTTTTGTTTCGTCTAGATTTAAAAGACAGTATAAATATTAAAACATTTGATTGCCTGTGTATTCAACAATGCTTACGCAAATTACGCCTTTCCATTAGAGTGAATGACGAGGTTTTGGGGATTGAGACTAGCTTTTTTCTTCTTTTGACAAACCATTGAAATGGAAGTACATAAAAAGTTTGAAGATTTTGTTTGTTGGTTTGTGTTCTACGTTGAAAGACAATATTAATTGTTGTATAAAATATTAGATAGAAACATACATCATTTTGGGGCACTTCATTTGGAATTGAAGCATAGTTTGACAAACATCTTTGTGTAGCCCATAAGATAACCATGCATGGGCTTCATGGGTGAATAATTGGTCACAGCTAAGTATTTTAAATCATTTAGTAGTGGATTTGGATTAAGGGGTTAATTATATAAAAGTTATTTTCAAGAGTGAATCTCTTCGGATCGCTTCAGCTTTTCGGCTGTCTTAAATCACTGTGGAAGTTTTTACCCATATATCTGTCATATTACTATTGAGATAGCTTCCTGTCCTTTGTACTATTTTTTCCTATTAATCTAATAAAAACTATCTGATCGGTTCATAATTGTATATCATTTTGTACCCTTCTAGCTTATGATTTGGTTATGTTTTTGAGTTAAACTTGTGCTTTTAATCCTTTTTGTGTTTATCTTTCAGTTCATTGAGCTTTAGGTAATAATGATGGCTTTAGAGAGAATAATTCATGCAATTCAAGCATGTTAAGGCCTAATTTGGATGAATGGATGAAGAGCTTAAAGACAAACTCATTTTGCCTACAGCCCCCTGCCAGTCCAGTTCCGTAGGTCATATTGAAAGATTTGTTTCAACAACCTACATAGCTCGAATGAGGCCACATTCTTCATGAAAGTTGTTCCAATGGGTGTGTACTATAACATATCCAAAATTCAGCCCCATTGGATAAATCTGGCGTCCGTTACCTAGCAAACACAGAACCATGCTCAGGATGGATCTTATCAGCGCGGAAAATGAGTTAGCAATTTGTTTTGGCCTTAACTTCCTCCTCCGACCTTGGATTGACCCAAATGATATATGGCTGGAAAGAAGACATTCTTAACTTCAAGTTGGAGTGCTTAAAGTCTTAATTTGCTTAAGGGAAGCCCAAGTTGTAAGCCCTTGAAGTTGCTGGTCATGCTGACCTCAGCATGTGCTGGTTGGATGCTTGGTCATGCTGACATGAGGATGAGCTAGGGCTGCTAGTGGGATTTAGTGGAGTAGCCATTCAAGATTTTCTAATACAAGTGCATCATCCAATTCATATTTTCTAATTCAAGTGCATCAACCATTTCAGATTTTATAATTCAAGTGTTGTATGCATTAGTCTTTTTGAATTCAGATTTTCACTTCCCCTAGGCCTATAAATAGGGAGGTTCTCTAAGCTTGTAATCACACCCCAAGGGGGGGAGCTCTCAAGCACTCCTCTAGAGCTCCCTTCCCTTCTCTCCCTCAAATTCTCTTAGTTTCTCTTTGTATAGTTCTCAATTGTTGTAACAAGATTCTAGTACTATAAATCTCAAGCATTTTTCCTTTCTCTTCTTCTATAAATTCTCCAAACACTTCTCTATTTTCTTTCAAAGTTATCCATGCTCTAAAACATTTCCCAAACACAATTCCCATTCTCTTCCAAATTCCCCATGTTCTTAAACACATTCCCTTCCAAATTCTCAAAGTCCTCAAACACTCTCTTCCAAAATCCACAAAGTTCCCAAACACCACTTTCTTTACTCTTCCAAAATTCTCCATGTCTCAAACACTTCACAAACACCTTTCTTTCCCTTCCAAAGTTCTCAAACATTCTCCAATTTTCCAAACACTCTCTCTTCCAAAATCCTCCAAGTTTCCAAACACTTTCTTCATCAAATTCTCCGAACACTTTCTCAAACAATTCTCTACTTCTACTTTCTTCTCCAAAAAGCCTCCATGTCCTTAACCACTTTTCCCAAACACTTCTCCTTTCTTCCTCAAATGCTCTCTTTAATGTTCTCTAAGTTGTAATTTATTTTTCTTAATGTACATTCTTTCTTCTTGTTTTGTTTCTTTTGTTTTCATTTATGTTGTGTAGGAAAATTGAATTGGATCATTCAATCACCAATCCCTGTGGAATCGACCTCGCACTTACATACGCTAAACTACCAACGGTTCGTGCACTTGCGAGTATCACAAGTTGAGGATGCAGTTGAACCCATTTTGGTGCAGCTGAATCTACGCAACAAGTTTTGGCGCCGTTGCCGGGATCGGTAACATTGTTTAATTCTATTTGGTTTTTCTACTTTTTATTTATTTTTATCTTTTGTATAACTGGACAGTTTCATGTTTTAAAGTTAATGAGGTTAATTGATAAGTTGTGTTTGTAGTCCAACTGACAAGGACAATTGCCTGACAAGCAAGAGAACTGGGTTTGAGTCCCAGCTTACACAACACCCAAAAACAAAAAGGTTCAAGTAGCATGTTGATTATTTCTAGTTTATGGTTTCATTCACTTGCTCTTAATTAAATATCTTGTTCAAGTTTACATAAACACCATATGACTCTTGGACTGATTAGTGAATGAATGGGTAGATATTGAAGACAAACACCATGTTTAAATTCTACTTGGTTCTCTATTGTTCTTCTTGTTCTTAATGGGTTCGGAATTTGTGTTTAGACTAAACACCATAGCTAAATGCTTTTTCTGAATACTTGATTAAAACCACACACCATATGGATAATCATATTTGAGAAAGAACGAACTTCATAAGCTAGTTTGATTTACTTTGTTGCTTGTTACTTTGAAGCATGAAATTGGACGTGTGTTGATTTTCCTTTTCATTTTAGTTTTTATTTCCTAATCCTTTAATTATGTTTCAAGGTTTCTGTGTTTGTTTTAGCAAGTAATGTCAGCTTAATAAAAATGGAGAGAGATGGTAACCTCAATCATAAGAATGGGGAGTGTGGAGTAGTGGGAGAAGTCGCGACCTCCAAATGCATCACGCTCGACCTAATCGCTTCAAGGGGGAGTATTCCAATCCTTTCTCTTTAGTTGTTTTGTTATTATTTCAGTAATTTTAATTTTCTATTTCTTTTATTAAAAAAAAATTAAAAAAGATTTTTTATATGAGCTGACTCGTGGTAACTCCAGGAAGCGTCTCCGTCAAATAGTGTCTAGGAGTTCTTTAGGCGACACCTTCGGTGTCTAAGAAGTTTGGGTTTTAAGTGGGACCTTTGTGACCCCTCCAACCTTCCCGGATCCCCTGGCTGTGTTTTTCTGAGGCCCTTAACTGGTCATCCATGAGTTGCTTGTATATTTGTGTGTTTTAAAAAAAAACAAAACAAAACAAAAATTTAAAAAAAAAAAAAAAAAATTTGAAATATGAGTTTTTATTTATTTTCCTTGTAAATTGAAATTTGGAACTTTTTTTTTTTTTTTTTTGTGTGGTCAGTTAGTTGTAAATAATAATAAATTTTTAAAAAAATCAATTTGGAACTTCTTTGCTTTCTTTTTTTGTTTTGTTAAGTTAGTTTATGTATTTATTTACGTGGTGTGGTTAGTTAGTTTATTTCTGAGTGTTAAAAACATATTTTTATTTCACTCAAACACTGCATTACAAACAAAGAAAAAAAAGTTAAAATTAAAAAAAAAAAAAACATTCAAGTAAATTAGAAATAAAAACAACATCTTCATCTTCATGGCATGCCTCTATTCTCTCTTACTTGCAGAATCTCCAGCAGCTCCACATGGTCCTCATTCTTTCTCCAGTGCTTCCACGTGCTGATTGGCACAGGAGAGCCGCTTCTGGAGTCCGCCACCATAGCTTTCAAGGAAGCTACTTCCTCGCTCAGGCGGCACACTCCCGTGTCCTCGCCAATAATCGCATGCCCAAGTTGGTAGCCGAGACCGCGTGGAGCACAGTTAAATTGTGGGACTCCTCCACTGCTGCCTTGTCAGACCTCTTTGCCACATGGAGATGATCTGTCGATGTGAGCTTGCTGCCAATCATGCCTTCCAGGCGCGCTGCTCTGTTGGCACCGCCTCAGAAAAGTTCGGTATTACCTCAGCAAAGTTTGAGGCCGTACCGTGATGATATGTGGAGTTTGGGAAGACATGGTTTGGACGAGCCCTTATCTGCGCATTCGGTGGCGCAAGGGATAATTCAAGGTTGAGATCATCAAGGTGAGTGCATGAGGATGCCATTGTTTAGTTTTTGGATTTTTTGATGTTTTTCTTCTAATTTGCAGGAAGAAATGCGGGGTGCTCTTCTACTTCACCGAGATGAGTTTAAATAGACTTATGCAGACGAGGGAGCCGAAAGCACTTCGGATCTCGAGGGTGCTATCCTGTGCTCTTTTTCTCTCCGATCCCTTCATTTCTGCCGCAAATTGCGAGCACGTTTTTAAAAAAAGGGAGCATGACTACACTTTCACTTACTTTTGCCTCCCCGTTTTTTTCTGATGTTTGTGTTTTTTCTTTTTTTTCAGTTGTTATTTTATTTTATTTTGTTTTTTTTCAATTGTTTTCTTCTTGTTTGTCAGGTTTCTCAAGAATGTAGTGGAAGTAGAGACAAAATTAAAGATGCGTCTTGGACACCTGGTGCAAGAATCTCATCTCTTCTTTTAAATTCTTGTTTGAATTGCGTGTTTATTTTAGTTTTTATTTATTTATTTATTTATTTTGTTTTTATTTAATTAGTTAGTATAATTTAAAACTCATAGGATATTCTTTGAAGGAGCTAAACTTTTGGTAACTCCAGTGAGCAACCGCAGTCTATACAGTGTCTAGGAGTTCTTTAGGCGGCACCTTCGGTGTCTAAGAAGTTTGGGTTTTAAGAGGGACCATTGTGACCCCTCCAACCTTCCCGGGATCCCCTGGCTGTGTTTTCTGAGGCCCTTAACTGGTCATCCTTAAGTTTTTCTCTTAAAAGAAAAAGCAGTTACTTGTGTGTTTACTTAACTAAAAATAAAAATGCATGTTTGGGTTTTCATGTTTTTGTTTGATCGTCGTTCTTTAAATTTAGGATCATTCGTGTCTTTGAGATAACATAACTTTTTATTTCCCAATTAAAAAAAAAACAAACAAACATACATTTTAAAGTAAATAAGAAATAAAAACTGAAATCATTTCTCCTTGGCCTTCGGTGTCTCGACCATAGGAGCTTTTAGTTTGGCCATCTGGTTGTCCTCTTCCGGGCTTCACGCACAGCCTCTTGGGGCTCATCACTTGAGCTCCCAAAGATCGCAATCTTAGCTTCAGTATAACTTTTCTCGCGATCTGGTTTCTTGCGTTTGCCCGGTCGGTCTAGGTCTTCCAGCTGTTTTCGCATGTCGCGAGAGTACAACTCTACCATCTTTGATAGGTTTTTATTCTCGTCCCGCAATACGTCTAGCTGGTGTCGATTCACCTCCACTATCCTTGACCGCTCCCTTTTCAAGGATTTTATAGCACTTTGACACTCTTCAACCATACTGTGCTCCGCCGCTCAACTGACCTTTCAGCACCTCTACCTCATGGGACTTCGCAGTAGGCGATGAACCAAACTTGCGACACATGCTGTACTCTGCATGCTCAGTGCCAGGGCATCACTCATGACCCGATTGTCATCCCTTGTCCCGAACACACGTATATCTTTAGGAGTCACCAAATTTCTGCCAACTCCAATGGCAACATCGTTGTCCAGGAGTATTGAGTCATTGACAGTCACAGGGCCCCGTGCGGAGGCAAAGTAGGGCATCCATACCTGGTGCTACCTGCTTGGCCTCGTGTTTGAGTCGGTGGAGCTAGGTTGAGATCCAAGGAAAAGGGGTAGGAAGAGGCCATTTGATTTCTCAATTTTTTTTTTTTTTTTCTTGCTTCTTTTCTCTTTTGGGTTTCTGAGTTTGTGTTTTTGTTTTTTTTCCCCTTCTTTTTCCTTCTTATAGACGTCTTTCACAAATCCCTAGCCATCGCAGCATTTCTTGAATCCCCAAGCGTTCCTCGAGTTCCACAACCTTCTCACTTTCCAACCGTTTCCAACTCATTTGTCACGACTTGCTTTGTCTGAACGGACGCGTTCAGCAAAGTCGTCGCGCCTTTCCATGGCCCCGTAATTTCTGCTTGTGGAGTCTGCGGCGCCTCTATGCGTCGACACGTGTCTCGCTCTGTCGAGACATCAAGGACCCATGTTTCAGAATCCAATTCATGTTTTATCCTAAATTAAAAAATTAAAATTAAAATTAAAACATGTGGGCTTCAGATTTCATTTTGGGTCGGGTTTCAAGGTGGGTTAATTTCATTGTGGGCTTTGGGCTTCAAAAATGTTTTTGGGTTTCAGAATTGTGTGATTAGGGTTTACTGTTTTATTTTTTTTTTTTTTTGTTTGTTTATTTGTTTGTTTAGTAATTTTTATTTTGTAATTGTTTTATTTTATTTTTGTATGTTTTGTGATTTTTTATTTGCTTTAATACCTTTCATTTGTTGTTATGACATTGTTTGTGGCTAATTTTTAAACATTGAGGACAATGTTCATTTCTAGGTTTGGGGGTATTGGAGTTTAGCATGTATTATTTATTTTTTTCTCGCAAGTGCACGAACCAATTACAGTATAGGAATGCAAGCACGAGGTCGTTCCACAGAGACTTGGATGAAAGACACTTATTACTACTACTTAGACTCACAAGTAATCCTAAGACTAAACAGAATTTAAATGAGGTTGTGTTGAGTTTGTTTGGAGTAACAACTACAAAAAGGGAAAGCAAATAGCAAGTGACTGAAAACTACTAAAAGGGAATGCAAAATAGCAAGTGATCAGCAAGTAGATGTTTAGAAATTTAGAGAGAAAGGAGAGAAGCACTAGGGTTTCAACTTCACCATGACAATCCAATTTCAAGCAACAAGTTAACAATCACCTAAGTTGATTACAATTTCTGGAGTTCGTTCTTTCTTATGTATGATTATCCATATGGTGTTTGGTTTTAATCAAGTACTCAGAAACACAACTTAGCTATGGTGTTTAGTCTAGGCTATGAATCTGAATCCATTAAGCTTAAGAAGAACACAAAAGAACCAAGTAAACATTTAAACATGGTGTTTGTCCTAAATGCATTACCCACTCATTCACTAATCGGTTCAAGAGTCATATGGTGTTTATGTAAACTTGAACTAGATAACCAACATGCATGTGTTCATAATGGCCAGTTACTTAAACATGCATAAAGATTCAACTAAGAACAAGTGAATGAGACCAGAAAATTAGAAGTAATCAACAAGAGTAACATTAACTTAAAAACATGAAATTGTCTTGTCAGGTTACATTGAAACCCTAGCTATGGATTTAGCTGCTCATAATGAGAAAGAAATTAAGACAGAAATGAGAAAACATAATGAATGCAATAAGAGTAGAAAAACCCTTTTTCTGAAGTTCTTGTGGTGTCCAAGGCTTCTCCAAGTGCTTCTCCACGTCTAATGCTTCTCCAAATGCTTTCCCATATCTAGAAGGATGTATGACAGCCAAGGAGATGATTGGGGATGAATTTGGGTGAGTTGTGATGGTAGAGAAAGAGGAAATTCGTAGGGAAATGGAAGGAAGGTTTTCTGGAGCTGTTTTGGTGATTTGAGGCAGTTTGGAGTGTTGGGTTGATTTCTGGAGTGTTTGGGATTGTGAGAGTGTTTGAGGATAATTTCTGAATGTGTTTGGGAAAATGATGGAAGTGTTTGAGGGAGGATGGAGTGAAGGATGGCTGAATTGTGGGGTTGTGAATCCCAGACTTGCACCTAGAGTGTATGGGAGTGTTTAAGGATGGATGGAGAGGGTTTTGTGGGGTTGTGAATCCCAGGCTTGCACACCTTGAATCTGGAAATGAATTGGTATTTATAGGGGAAGGGAGGTGAGAAATCAGAATTGAATATGGCTAATGGACTCAACACTTGCATTAGATAATCAGAAATGGTTACTCCACTATATCCCACTAGCAGCCCTACCTCATCCTCATGTCAGCATGACCAAGCTTCCATTCAGAAACCAATAGCTCATGCCTACCTCACCATGACCAAGCCCAATCCGTGAGCCCATAAAATTACACATCATGTTTTGAGTCTGTTGTTGAATTTCTGAGTCTTAGTGAAAGATTTCTTTTTGCTTACTAATGAAGATGTATATGCAATGTCATTGTCACTAATTCTTTGCTAGTGTGTTGCCATGGAAGTGTTTGCATCTGAATTTCTACCATACACACTGTCATGCAATTGGAATTTCGGTCCAAAAGGTGCCATACTCAGATATCTTTAGAAGAATTGTGGAGACTACCCTAGTGAGCTAATTTGAGCCTATTCCATTCGTTGAGAGGGTTTTATTTGTTTCTACTCTTACAACTTCCCAGATTCCTTTTATGTTGATCTCATTATATTCATCGAATACTAAGAACTATTTGATCTTTTGCAGATGCTATGTTGCTTACTGACATTTGTGGAAAGGATGTACCCATTGATATGATGTAGGCTATGTGTGTTTAAGTCACTAAAAGGCTTTGATATCCCTCCCTGTTGTGTGCTTCCTTTACCCAATTTTGCATCCAAACACTTAAGCCTTTCTTTCATCACCCACATTACTCCTACCCTTGTATCTTAATCTAAGATGCCATCCCATGTTTAGCCATACCCTATAACTGGAGAACATGTCAAGATCTCAACAAAATGAAGAAGCAAGGATGGGCGTTATACCAAACAAATGGAGAGAATCAGTGTGCTAGTGCAATTCAAGGAGAAAAGCAAAAGAGGGCCAAATTCGTTTAGAAAAAAAAAAAAAAAAAAAACAAAACAAAACATGTTCTTAGTTCAAATTCAGTTCAAAGAAGCACAAGTCATTGCCTTGAAGATTAACAAGTGTAGCCATTTACCTTGCAGCAAGAAGAAGCACTCTTGGCATGTTCTTGAGTTCTTAGTTTTCATTTCCCTTCTTTTCATAACCCCTACCCTCAGCCTGAAATTACAAGCTTGATTAAGACCTAACTGATCTTTGGGGAAGTCCGGTTCATGGGTGCTGGTATGCAATGTATTCTTTCTATGTTCTTAGCATTTGATTTCCATTCATGAGATCTTATTTCCAGAAATCGTGCTTTTGTTTTATGATTATTTCATATGTGAAATCTTGTTTCCCTTTACATAACGTCATTCACATATGCTTGTTGAGAAACTAAACCCTAGGTTCTTTGTGAAGATTTGAGCGATACCCGTGAGACCTAGAGTTGAGGCGATTTCTATCTAAGTATTTGAGTATGGTGACTTTAATGCTGGAATTCTTTTTGCAGTGGCAATACACTATACACCCTGGTGTGAAGATCTGAAGTGGCATACCATTAGTTTTGAAAGTGTGATTGTGCATTCATTGGTTTTCCTTAGTTTGTTTAAAAGTGATTCTTTAACTATTAGTTGTCTTGCAGAATTTGTAGATGTTTGTGGGAGTCATCACTATAAACCCTCAGGAGACACAACTCCTCCTACTAGGGACACCTAGAGGTTTAAAGGCTTATTGCATATGCTCAATGCAATCGTGTCATCTACGAAAATGGTGTAATAAGTTTTGTTTTGTGTGTTTTGTTGTGGAGTTTAAGTTTAAGTTTTGCTTGAGGACCAGCAAAATATAGGTTTGGGGTATTGATCAATGCATATTTATGTATCATTTTGTAACACTCTACCCTATTGTTTGGTTATGTTTTTAAATAAAACTTGTGCTTTTAATCCATTTTGTGTTTGTTATTCAGTTCATTGAGCTCTAGGTACCACTTGAGGCATTTGAAGCAAAATGGTGCAAAAACGTGCAAAAGCTGGAGACTGAGTTAGAAATTCATTTTCGGACCTATCTTCTTCATCTGAACTTGGATTGGGCCAATACCTGTGTGGTTGGATCAATGACATTCTGAACTTCAAAATGGACATCTTAAAGTCGACATTGGATTCAGCCAAGCCCAATTCGTAAGCCCAAGAAGTTGTTCATCATGCTGACAGGAAGATGAGCTCATTGCATGCTTGGTCATGGTGAGCTAGGCATGAGCTATTGGTTTCTGAATGGAAGCTTGGTCATGCTGACATGAGGATGAGCTAGGGCTGCTGAATGGAAGCTTGGTCATGCTGACATGAGGATGAGCTAGGGCTGCTAGTGGGAGTTAGTGGTGAAGTGGAGCAACCATTTCTGATTATCTAATGCAAGTGTTGAGTCCATTAGCCATATTCAATTCAGATTTCTCACTTCCCTATCCCTATAAATACCACTTCCATTCCAAACATTTTCATCACAACAATTCCTGGGATTCACAACCCCACAATTCACTCCAGCCATCCTTAAACACTCCAGAAATCAACCCAACACTCCAAATTGCCTCAAATCACCAAAACAGCTCCAGCAAACCTTCCTTCCATTTCCCTACGAATTTCCTCTTTCTCTACCATCACAACTCACCCAAACTCATCCCAAATCATCTCCTTGGCTGTCATACATCCTTCTAGATATGGGGAAGCATTTGGAGAAGCATTAGACGTGGAGAAGCACTTGGAGAAGAACTTCAGAAAAGGGTTTTTCTACTCTTATTGCATTCATTATGTTTTCTCATTTCTGTCTTAGTTTATTTCCCATTATGAGCAGCTAATTTCCATAGCTAGGGTTTCAATGTAACCTAACAAGACAATTTCATGTTTCAAGTTAACTTTATCCTTTGTTGATTACTCCTAATTTTCTGGTTTCATTCACTTGTTCTTAGTTGAATCTTTATGCATGTTTAAATAACTGGCCACTATGAACACATGCATGTTGGTTATCTAGTTCAAGTTTACATAAACACCATATGACTCTTGAACCGATTAGTGAATGAGTGGGTAATGCATTTAGGACAAACACCATGTTTAAATGTTTACTTGGTTCTTTTGTGTTCTTCTTAAGCTTAATGGATTCAGATTCATAGCCTAGACTAAACACCATAGCTAAGTTGTGTTTCTGAGTACTTGATTAAAACCAAACACCATATGGATAATCATACATAAGAAAGAAAGAACTCCAGAAATTGTAATCAACTTAGGTGATTGTTAACTTGTTGCTTGAAATTGGATTGTCATGGTGAAGTTGAAACCCTAGTGCTTGTCTCCTTTGTCTCTACATTTTCTAAACATCTACTTGCTGGTTACTTGCTATTTTGCATTCCCTTTAGAAGTTTTCAATCACTTGCTATATGCTTTTCCTTTTTGTAGTTGTTACTCAAAACAAACTCAACACAACCTCATTTAAATTCTGTTTAGTCTTAGGATTACTTGTGAGTCTAAGTAGTAGTAATAAGTGTCTTTCATCCAAGTCTCTGTGGAACGACCTCGTGCTTGCATTCCTATACTATAATTGGTCCGTGCACTTGCGAGAAATAGATAGAGTTAAATCTATCCAACAAGAAAATGGCGCCGCTGCCGGGGACTTGATTAAGAGTCTTATTTCTATTGCTTACTTTCTTTAGTTTTTCTTTGTTTTCAGGTATTTGCATGTCGAACAAACCATTTCTTGAACAAGTTGTATCAGCGGTCAAGAAACACTCTCAATCCGGAACCATTAGGATCCAACCAATCCGTGGTACACAACAACCATCACTGGCTGAATTTGAACGAAGACTTGATCAAGCAAGGGAGGCAGCCATTGAATCTATCCTCAATCCCTTAGAAGCCGAAACCTCCAATTCAACAAGCTCTGAAGAGTACTCTCTGTTCAACATCTTTAACTCAGATCAAGAAGAAGAAGAAGAAGAAGAAGAAAAGATGGCAGCCCATGACCAACTTGCTTTGGAGGATCTTGCTCAACCAATCATACCAAATTCACCTTCATGCATCTTGCTGTCCAGAGAAGCTAGAAACTATGAGCTTAAATCTTCTCACTTTCAAATGCTTCCTTCTTTTTATGGTTTACCTAATGAAGATCCTTTGGCTCACATTAAAGAATTTTATACCTGTTGTTTGTACTTTGCCTTTGAAGGATGTGTCTGAAGCAAATATGAGGATGAGGGTCTTCCCTTACACTTTGAAAGATAGAGCAAAGACTTGGTTGATGTCGTTAGCCCCTGGATCACTAACCACTTGGGATGCTGTTGCTAAGAAGTTCTTGGAGAAGTTTTTCTCCGCCCAAAAGACAGCCACCTTGAGGTCCAAGATTTTCAACTTCTCACAACATGATGGCGAACCATTCAATGAATGCTGGGAACGTTTCAAAGGAACTCTAATGCAATGTCCACATCACGGGTTACCTCTATACTTACAAATGCAAATTTTTTATGATGGACTAACCGAAACTTGTCAATCTACTGTCAATAATGCTGCAGGTGGAGCTTTAAAGAAAAAGAATGCTCAAGAGTCATATGACATATTTGAGATGTTGGGATCCAATGCTCAACACAAAGATACAAGAGGTAAAGCTGGTATTTATGAGATTAGTCCTAACAATGAGCTTGCTTCGCAGGTGGCTAGTTTACAAAGGAAGCTTGATGCTGTGCTCAATATGGGACCTAAAGCTCCTCAAGTTGAAGTTTGTGCTATTTGCAATGCTCAAGGACACTCAACTCACATGTGTTCAGCTAGTAATGCTTATCCTGAGTTTGTTCAAGAACAAGCCCACATGATGAATTCTTACAACCAAAGACCAAGAAATGATCCATTCTCAAACACTTATAATCCAGGTTGGAGGAATCACCCAAATTTCTCTTGGAGCAACAATCAAAATCAAAATCAAACAAGTTCATCATTTCAGCCTAAACCAAGTTCATTGGAGGACACAGTGAAGATGTTGGCCCAAAATACTTTGCAATTCCAGCAAACTACTAATGGTGCTCTTCAACAACATTCTGCTGCCCTTACCAAGATGGAGATTCAATTGGGACAAATTGCGGATGCTTTGAACCAAAGAGAACCTGGAAAATTCCCTAGCCAACCAAATGTGAATCCCAATCATCATGAGCAAGCCAAAGCAATCTCAGTTCTAGAAGTGGTAAGGTTATTGATAATAAAGTTGGCAAAGAAGTTACTAATCATGATGTTGTGAATGCAGGTGATGAACACAAAGAAGAGACGACACCAAAAGAAGCAATTCCCATTGGCAAGTCAACAATTTCACCTACATTGCACAAGGCGGAGACCCCTTATGTGCCACCAATTCCTTTTCCTGGACGTCTTGCTAAAAGCAAACAGGATAAGTCTTTTAATGAAATCTATGATATACTTAGTAAAGTCAATGTTAACTTGCCTTTGCTTGATGTGATCAGGAACATGCCAACTTATGCTAAGTTTTTTAAGGAGTTGAACTCACACAAGAGAAGGTATAGCCCTCATGAGAAGGTGTTGGTGTCTGAAAATGTGAGTGCTGTCCTTCAAAGAAAACTTCCTCCTAAGCTCAAGGATCCAGGTAGTTTTACCATCAGCATAACCATTGGAGATAAACGAGCTGAGAAAGTCATGTTGGATTTAGGTGCAAGTATCAATCTAATGCCTTATTCAGTGTACTTGCAACTTGGTTTGGGAAAATTAAAATCCACCACACTCACCTTACAACTTGCTGATCGTTAGTGAAATATCCTAGAGGTATAGTTGAAGATATTTTGGTTCAAGTTGATAAGCTAATATTGCCTGCTGATTTTGTAGTGTTAGACATGGAAGATGCACCCATTCATGATCGTGAGCTGCCTATCTTGCTTGGAAGACCATTCATGGCCACAGCAAACACTCTTATTGATGTGAAAAATGACATTCTGAAAATGACAGTCCTTGGCCAAACCATAGAATTCAAAGTGTTTGAATCCTTAACTCATCCTTCTAATTCACTTGATTGTTTTTCAATTGATTGTTTGGATTCCTTGGTTTTGTCTAAGTTTGTGCAGGCACAATCTGATGATGCTTTAGAAATTGTTTTGACACAACCTTTAGGTGACCTTGATGATGAGTCTGAGTTCATTGAAGTGGCAGCTGCTCTTGAGGTTTTGAAACCATTTGATTCTTTCATTTCACCTATTGTTGAACCTCTTACACCTGCCACCACTAAACTAGTTCCCTCCATTGTCAAGCCACCTAAACTTGAGCTAAAACCTCTTCCACAACACCTTAAATATGTTTATCTTGGTGAGACAGAAACCCTTCCCATCATTATAGCTTCTGACCTTTCACCATTAGAGGAGGACAAGTTGATTACAGTTTTGAGAGAGCACAAGAATGCCATCGGATGGACCATTGCAGATATCAAGGGAATAAGCCCTACAATGTGCATGCATCGAATTTTGATGGAGGATGCCAAGCCAACTCGTGAGCCCCAAAGGAGACTCAACCCACATATGAAGGATGTTGTAAGAACTGAAATACTCAAATTACTTGATGTAGGAATCATTTATCCTATTTCAGATAGCAAATGGGTGAGTCCTATCCAAGTTGTCCCAAAGAAGTCAGGCATCACAGTGGTCAAGAATGAGGACAATGAGCTGGTGCCAACAAGACCCATCACGGGATGGAGAGTTTGCATTGATTATCGGAAGCTAAACACTGCCACTAGAAAGGATCACTTCCCTTTGCCTTTTATTGATCAAATGCTTGAAAGGCTAGCTGGTCACTCACATTATTGTTTCCTTGATGGTTTTTCAGGTTACAATCAAATTGCAATAGCCCCGGAGGATCAAGAGAAGACAACATTCACATGCCCCTTTGGAACCTTTGCGTATAGACGAATGCCATTTGGGTTATGCAATGCCCCAGCTACCTTCCAACGATGCATGATGGCTATCTTTTCAGACATGATAGAGAGGTTCATTGAGGTATTTATGGATGACTTTTCAGTTTTTGGATCCTCTTTTGATGATTGTCTTAACCATTTGTCATTAGTGCTAAAAAGATGCCAGGAAACTAACCTAATTCTGAATTGGGAGAAGTGTCACTTCATGGTGAAGCAAGGTATTGTGTTAGGCCATGCTATTTCCAGCAAAGGTATTGAGGTAGACAAAGCAAAGATTCATTTGATTTCTAATTTGCCAACCCCTACTTCAGTGAAGGGTGTGAGGAGTTTTCTAGGACATGCAGGTTTTTATCGTCGTTTTATTAAAGATTTCTCCAAAATCACTTGTCCTCTATGCAATCTTTTGGCTAAAGATTCTGTTTTCAACTTAGATAAAGATTGTTTGAATGCATTTAACACTCTGAAGCTTGAACTAACATCGACTCCAATTATCAAGGCACCAGATTGGTCATTACCTTTTGAATTAATGTGTGATGCTTCTGATTATGCTCTTGGTGCAGTTCTAGGTCAAAGAGTGAATAAGCTCCCTCATGTAATCTATTATGCGAGCCGGACATTAAATGATGCTCAGCTCAATTACTCAACAATGAGAAGGAGTTACTTGCTGTAATTTTTGCTTTAGAGAAGTTTCGTTCATATCTTGTTGGTTCTAAAGTGATTGTATATTCTGACCATGCAGCACTTAGGTACTTGTTAACCAAGAAGGATGCTAAGCCACGCTTGCTTCGATGGGTATTGTTGTTGCAAGAATTTGATTTAGAAATCCGAAGATAAGAAAGGGTGTGAGAATGTTGTTGCTGATCATCTATCTCGTCTCATTGATGGTAACCACAAGTTTGAGGATGTCTTGCCCCTCAATGAATCTTTTCCAGATGAACAACTCTTTGCCATTGACGACCAAGAACCATGGTATGCTGATCTTGTCAATTATCTTGCTAGTGGTGTTTTGAGAAATGATCTAACTTTTCAGGAAAGAAAGAAGTTCCTTGCCACAGCCAAACATTACTTTTGGGATGATCCATATCTGTTCAAACATGGCCCTGACCAAATCATAAGGAGGTGTATCCCAGAGAATGAGCAGCAAAGCATACTCAAGTTTAGTCATGAATTTGCATGTGGAGGTCATTTTGGTGCCAAGAAAACAGCAGCTAAGGTTCTTCAATCTGGTTTCTTTTGGCCCTCTCTTTTTAAAGATGCATTTTATTTCTGTTCTAAATGTGATAGGTGTCAAAGAATGGGAAACATAAGCCGGAGGAATATGATGTCACTGAACAACATTTTGGTGGTGGAGCTGTTTGACATATGGGGTATAGATTTCATGGGACCTTTTCCTTCCTCTTTGGGTTATACTTACATTCTTGTTGCTGTAGATTATGTATCCAAATGGGTGGAGGCGTTGGCTACAAGGACTAATGATCATAGAGTTGTTCTGAAATTCCTGAAAGATGTGATTTTCACTAGGTTTGGAACTCCTAGGGCTGTCATTAGTGATGGTGGCAGCCACTTCTGTAACAAACCATTTGAGGCCTTGATGAAAAAATACAATATCACACATCGAGTTTCAACTCCATATCATCCTCAAACTTCCGGACAAGTCGAGATCAGCAATAGAGAGATCAAGAATATTTTGGAGAAAACTGTCAATCCTACTCGAAAAGATTGGGCATTGCGACTCAATGATGCACTTTGGGCATATAGGACAGCTTATAAGACTCCCATTGGGATGAGCCCTTATAGACTTGTGTTTGGGAAGGCTTGTCACCTACCAATGGAGCTTGAGCACCGAGCATATTGGGCAATTAAAAAGTTCAATTTTGATCTCAAAGAAGCTGGAATGTCAGAAAATTGCAGCTCAATGAATTGGAGGAGCTAAGGAACGAAGCTTATGAGAATGCAAAAATTTACAAAGAGAGGACCAAACGCTATCATGACAAGGCCATCCTCAGGAAAGAATTCAAGCCAGGTATGAAAGTTTTGTTGTATGACTCACGTTTGCGTCTCTTTCCAGGTAAATTGAGATCTAGATGGCTGGGGCCATTCAAAGTGCTTCAAGTTTTTCCTCATGGAGCTGTTGAGATTGAGAACCTAAGGGACATGACAACTTTCAAGGTGAATGGGCAGCGATTGAAACAATACTTGGATGATGAAGTGGAAACACGAGCTGTGGACTCTCTTGAGTTCACCACACCCTAACTATTGGAAACCCAACCAGGTTTTGTTGTTTTTGTTTTTGTTTTTGTTTAGAGTTGATTCTTTTCCTTCGTTTTATGTTTAGTTTGGTTTTTGCATTTTGTTTCCTTTCTTTTAAACATTGAGGACAATGTTTCATTCAGGTTTGGGGTGTGGGATGAAACTTGTTGAATTTTTGAGTCTGTTGTTGAATTTCTGAGTCTTAGTGAAAGATTTCTTTTTGCTTACTAATGAAGATGTATATGCAATGTCATTGTCACTAATTCTTTGCTAGTGTGTTGCCATGGAAGTGTTTGCATCTGAATTTCTACCATACACACTGTCATGCAATTGGAATTTCGGTCCAAAAGGTGCCATACTCAGATATCTTTAGAAGAATTGTGGAGACTACCCTAGTGAGCTAATTTGAGCCTATTCCATTCGTTGAGAGGGTTTTATTTGTTTCTACTCTTACAACTTCCCAGATTCCTTTTATGTTGATCTCATTATATTCATCGAATACTAAGAACTATTTGATCTTTTGCAGATGCTATGTTGCTTACTGACATTTGTGGAAAGGATGTACCCATTGATATGATGTAGGCTATGTGTGTTTAAGTCACTAAAAGGCTTTGATATCCCTCCCTGTTGTGTGCTTCCTTTACCCAATTTTGCATCCAAACACTTAAGCCTTTCTTTCATCACCCACATTACTCCTACCCTTGTATCTTAATCTAAGATGCCATCCCATGTTTAGCCATACCCTATAACTGGAGAACATGTCAAGATCTCAACAAAATGAAGAAGCAAGGATGGGCGTTATACCAAACAAATGGAGAGAATCAGTGTGCTAGTGCAATTCAAGGAGAAAAGCAAAAGAGGGCCAAATTCGTTTAGAAAAAAAAAAAAAAAACAAAAACAAAACAAAACATGTTCTTAGTTCAAATTCAGTTCAAAGAAGCACAAGTCATTGCCTTGAAGATTAACAAGTGTAGCCATTTACCTTGCAGCAAGAAGAAGCACTCTTGGCATGTTCTTGAGTTCTTAGTTTTCATTTCCCTTCTTTTCATAACCCCTACCCTCAGCCTGAAATTACAAGCTTGATTAAGACCTAACTGATCTTTGGGGAAGTCCGGTTCATGGGTGCTGGTATGCAATGTATTCTTTCTATGTTCTTAGCATTTGATTTCCATTCATGAGATCTTATTTCCAGAAATCGTGCTTTTGTTTTATGATTATTTCATATGTGAAATCTTGTTTCCCTTTACATAACGTCATTCACATATGCTTGTTGAGAAACTAAACCCTAGGTTCTTTGTGAAGATTTGAGCGATACCCGTGAGACCTAGAGTTGAGGCGATTTCTATCTAAGTATTTGAGTATGGTGACTTTAATGCTGGAATTCTTTTTGCAGTGGCAATACACTATACACCCTGGTGTGAAGATCTGAAGTGGCATACCATTAGTTTTGAAAGTGTGATTGTGCATTCATTGGTTTTCCTTAGTTTGTTTAAAAGTGATTCTTTAACTATTAGTTGTCTTGCAGAATTTGTAGATGTTTGTGGGAGTCATCACTATAAACCCTCAGGAGACACAACTCCTCCTACTAGGGACACCTAGAGGTTTAAAGGCTTATTGCATATGCTCAATGCAATCGTGTCATCTACGAAAATGGTGTAATAAGTTTTGTTTTGTGTGTTTTGTTGTGGAGTTTAAGTTTAAGTTTTGCTTGAGGACCAGCAAAATATAGGTTTGGGGTATTGATCAATGCATATTTATGTATCATTTTGTAACACTCTACCCTATTGTTTGGTTATGTTTTTAAATAAAACTTGTGCTTTTAATCCATTTTGTGTTTGTTATTCAGTTCATTGAGCTCTAGGTACCACTTGAGGCATTTGAAGCAAAATGGTGCAAAAACGTGCAAAAACTGGAGACTGAGTTAGAAATTCATTTCGGACCTATCTTCTTCATCTGAACTTGGATTGGGCCAATACCTGTGTGGTTGGATCAATGACATTCTGAACTTCAAAATGAACATCTTAAAGTCGACATTGGATTCAGCCAAGCCCAATTCGTAAGCCCAAGAAGTTGTTCATCATGCTGACAGGAAGATGAGCTCATTGCATGCTTGGTCATGGTGAGCTAGGCATGAGCTATTGGTTTCTGAATGGAAGCTTGGTCATGCTGACATGAGGATGAGCTAGGGCTGCTAGTGGGAGTTAGTGGTGAAGTGGAGCAACCATTTCTGATTATCTAATGCAAGTGTTGAGTCCATTAGCCATATTCAATTCAGATTTCTCACTTCCCTATCCCTATAAATACCACTTCCATTCCAAACATTTTCATCACAACAATTCCTGGGATTCACAACCCCACAATTCACTCCAGCCATCCTTAAACACTCCAGAAATCAACCCAACACTCCAAATTGCCTCAAATCACCAAAACAGCTCCAGCAAACCTTCCTTCCATTTCCCTACGAATTTCCTCTTTCTCTACCATCACAACTCACCCAAACTCATCCCAAATCATCTCCTTGGCTGTCATACATCCTTCTAGATATGGGGAAGCATTTGGAGAAGCATTAGACGTGGAGAAGCACTTGGAGAAGAACTTCAGAAAAGGGTTTTTCTACTCTTATTGCATTCATTATGTTTTCTCATTTTCTGTCTTAGTTTATTTCCCATTATGAGCAGCTAATTTCCATAGCTAGGGTTTCAATGTAACCTAACAAGACAATTTCATGTTTCAAGTTAACTTTATCCTTTGTTGATTACTCCTAATTTTCTGGTTTCATTCACTTGTTCTTAGTTGAATCTTTATGCATGTTTAAATAACTGGCCACTATGAACACATGCATGTTGGTTATCTAGTTCAAGTTTACATAAACACCATATGACTCTTGAACCGATTAGTGAATGAGTGGGTAATGCATTTAGGACAAACACCATGTTTAAATGTTTACTTGGTTCTTTTGTGTTCTTCTTAAGCTTAATGGATTCAGATTCATAGCCTAGACTAAACACCATAGCTAAGTTGTGTTTCTGAGTACTTGATTAAAACCAAACACCATATGGATAATCATACATAAGAAAGACCAAACACCATCGCAGCATTTCTGAATCCCCAAGCGTTCCTCGAGTTCCACAACCTTCTCACTTTCCAACCGTTTCCAACTCATTTGTCACGACTTGCTTTGTCTGAACGGACGCGTTTAGCAAAGTCGTCGCGCCTTTCCATGGCCCCGTAATTTCTGCTTGTGGAGTCTGCGGCGCCTCTATGCGTCGACACGTGTCTCGCTCTCTCGAGACATCAAGGACCCATGTTTCAGAATCCAATTCATGTTTTATCCTAAATTAAAAAATTAAAATTAAAATTAAAACATGTGGGCTTCAAGATTTCATTTTGGGTCGGGTTTCAAGGTGGGTTAATTTCATTGTGGGCTTTGGGCTTCAAAAATGTTTTTGGGTTTCAGAATTGTGTGATTAGGGTTTACTGTTTTTTTTTTTTTTTTTTTTTTTTGTTTATTTGTTTGTTTAGTAATTTTTATTTTGTAATTGTTTTATTTTATTTTTGTATGTTTTGTGATTTTTTATTTGCTTTAATACCTTTCATTTGTTGTTATGACATTGTTTGTGGCTAATTTTTAAACATTGAGGACAATGTTCATTTCTAGGTTTGGGGGTATTGGAGTTTAGCATGTATTATTTATTTTTTTCTTAATTTAAAAAAAAAAAAATTGCTTGTTTTTCTTCTATTTGAGTCTTGCTTTTGTTTTGAGTCACTTTCCGAACACTTATGATGAGATTGTGATAAATGTTTGCATGACTTAAATGAAAATTGAATTTTATTTATTTATTATTTATTCTTTTTCCTTGTAATTTTTTAATTCTTTTATTTTTAAAAAAAAAATTAAAATTAAAAATTAATTAATTTGGCATCGTTCTAGCATGATATGTTCGAAACCTTCTTTGCACTTGCCATTTGTTTCATAATTCTCCAAATAAAGGATTTGCATGACCCAAAGAATTGTATCAAGCATAAATTAGACTTATATAACCATATAATGTGAGCTTTTGAGCCTTGTGCTTCATTTCATGAGTGTTATACACATACTCTTATTTTCTTGTCATCAAAGTTGTTGTTTGATCTCATTATCCATTGATTTGGTTGAACACTTAAAAGTCATTCGTTCTTATGCAATTTGATTTCATGACATTTAAGAAGTGATATTAAGGCCCTCTTTGGATCGTTTGTGCCTTTCAAGCTAACCTTATGCATGCTTAAGCATGATTTTCCATTGCTAACCATTTTGAGCCTACATGTAAACCTTTTCTTTCATTTACCAATTTTATTTCCTCCCTTTAGCCCGAAAAACAAATATTTACCTTTTCTAAGGAACTCATGAGCTTTAATTGGGATGTGTTTTTCATGCCTTAGTTTGGGAAGAGGTGTTACATTTCAAAAAAAAAAAAAAAAAAAAAAAAAAAAAAAAAATTCACACAATTGGTGAAAGAAAAGAGAAAAGTGGTGGTTGAATGAAATTTCATTTTTGGGCATTCAAAATAAATTGGTGTTTGTTCAATTAAAGGAAAGGAGTATGAATCAATGTAAATGAAAGTATGAGGAGTTTTGATCATGTAAAAGAAAAATCTAATCGTGATGATTCGAAGTCTTGTAAACAATTATTTTATGCTCTTACATTGCGAGTTCCTTGGACTTTGTATTATCCATACCTTTCATTTCTTACTCACCTTACACCCTTGGCCCCATTACAACCTATGTTAAAGACCTAAATTGATCTTAAATGTCATGTGGTTGAATTGCATTCATTTTTCTACTTTTAAGTGTTTGGCGTCCTTCTTGAGATCATTTTAATGCAAGTTCTTCATCTTTCTATTTCGAGTTAAGTCCTTATGGTGTAACTCTATTCTCATGTTTATAACTGAGTGATGCATTATAGCCCTCTTCTGAGTGATTCATTTGTGAGAGGACAACTTTGGTGAGATTTGAAGTTGAACTTATGCTTTGTATGATTTTTGAAATTGTGTGAAAACTAAGATTGGGAAATTTGTTGCATTTGGCTATCACACTACTACACTTTGAGCATGTCGTGTTTTGAACTTTTCCGCCTTGTAAATAATGTCTAAAACGGAGTTTTTATTGTTAAAAACTTTTGAGTCATGTGCATGAGTCATTTCTCTTCAGAAAATGTTCAAAAAAAAAAAAAAAAAAAAAAAATTTGTTTTGAGTTCTTTGTGTTTTTGTGTTTGTTTTTGTTTTGTTTTTGTTAATTAATGTATTTATGTTTGTTTTTGTTTTTTGTTTTGCTTAAGGACTAACAATCTTTTAAGTTTTCTAATTCCTTTGTTTAACAGAGTCAGTAAAACGTTTGTGGGTATTCTGATATTGTTAAACCCTCAGGAGACACAACTCCTCCTACTAGGGATGCCTAGAGGTTTAAAGGCTTGTTGCATATGCTAAATGCAATCGAGTTACCTACGAAAGTGGTCTAGTTAACTTCTTGTTTTGTTTTTTTAATCTGTGTTTTTCTTTTTTGTTTTGCTCGAGGACTAGCAAAATCTAGGTTTGGGGGTATTTGATCGGTTCATAATTGTATATCATTTTGTACCCTTCTAGCTTATGATTTGGTTATGTTTTTGAGTTAAACTTGTGCTTTTAATCCTTTTTGTGTTTATCTTTCAGTTCATTGAGCTTTAGGTAATAATGATGGCTTTAGAGAGAATAATTCATGCAATTCAAGCATGTTAAGGCCTAATTTGGATGAATGGATGAAGAGCTTAAAGACAAACTCATTTTGCCTACAGCCCCCTGCCAGTCCAGTTCCGTAGGTCATATTGAAAGATTTGTTTCAACAACCTACATAGCTCGAATGAGGCCACATTCTTCATGAACGTTGTTCCAATGGGTGTGTACTATAACATATCCAAAATTCAGCCCCATTGGATAAATCTGGCGTCCGTTACCTAGCAAACACATAACCATGCTCAGGATGGATCTTATCAGCGCGGAAAATGAGTTAGCAATTTGTTTTGGCCTTAACTTCCTCCTCCGACCTTGGATTGGCCCAAATGATATATGGCTGGAAAGAAGACATTCTGAACTTCAAGTTGGAGTGCTTAAAGTCTTAATTTGCTTAAGGGAAGCCCAAGTTGTAAGCCCTTGAAGTTGCTGGTCATGCTGACCTCAGCATGTGCTGGTTGGATGCTTGGTCATGGTGAGCTAGGCATGAGCTATCATTTCTGGTTGGAAGCTTGGTCATGCTGACATGAGGATGAGCTAGGGCTGCTAGTGGGATTTAGTGGAGTAGCCATTCAAGATTTTCTAATACAAGTGCATCATCCAATTCATATTTTCTAATTCAAGTGCATCAACCATTTCAGATTTTATAATTCAAGTGTTGTATGCATTAGTCTTTTTGAATTCAGATTTTCACTTCCCCTAGGCCTATAAATAGGGAGGTTCTCTAAGCTTGTAATCACACCCCAAGGGGGGAGCTCTCAAGCACTCCTCTAGAGCTCCCTTCCCTTCTCTCCCTCAAATTCTCTTAGTTTCTCTTTGTATAGTTCTCAATTGTTGTAACAAGATTCTAGTACTATAAATCTCAAGCATTTTTCCTTTCTCTTCTTCTATAAATTCTCCAAACACTTCTCTATTTTCTTTCAAAGTTCTCCATGCTCTAAAACATTTCCCAAACACAATTCCCATTCTCTTCCAAATTCCCCATGTTCTTAAACACATTCCCTTCCAAATTCTCAAAGTCCTCAAACACTCTCTTCCAAAATCCACAAAGTTCCCAAACACCACTTTCTTTACTCTTCCAAAATTCTCCATGTCTCAAACACTTCACAAACACCTTTCTTTCCCTTCCAAAGTTCTCAAACATTCTCCAATTTTCCAAACACTCTCTCTTCCAAAATCCTCCAAGTTTCCAAACACTTTCTTCATCAAATTCTCCGAACACTTTCTCAAACAATTCTCTACTTCTACTTTCTTCTCCAAAAAGCCTCCATGTCCTTAACCACTTTTCCCAAACACTTCTCCTTTCTTCCTCAAATGCTCTCTTTAATGTTCTCTAAGTTGTAATTTATTTTTCTTAATGTACATTCTTTCTTCTTGTTTTGTTTCTTTTGTTTTCATTTATGTTGTGTAGGAAAATTGAATTGGATCATTCAATCACCAATCCCTGTGGAATCGACCTCGCACTTACATACGCTAAACTACCAACGGTTCGTGCACTTGCGAGTATCACAAGTTGAGGATGCAGTTGAACCCATTTTGGTGCAGCTGAATCTACGCAACACTATCCACTTTTTAATATATAAAAAAAGTGAACAGAGGTTTGCTAGTTTGGAAATCAATGCACATAAAAAAATCATCCACAAAAAAACTCATCATTTTTTTAATTCAGTTTTTGGGCTAGGCCGAGCTTTCAGCTCCCTTCCACCAGCCTCCACACTATATCCCATTGGGTCACCTTTGATCAATTTGAGCCCAGAGTGTTCAAAAGTCCATCTTTTCAACCACTTCCCTCAAAACAATCTTAGGATATGTGATGTGATTAACAATACACCCAAGAATTGTTTCTAGACACTCAGAGAAAAGTCCCTTTTATGATACATTCCATATACCGGTGCATTGCATTTTTAGTTCTTGGATTAAAAGATTAAAATCCAGTTATTGATAAAATAATACACCGGTACATTGGATGTACCGTACAGATATACACGACAATGATTCGCGACAATTTTCAGGTGTTCGTATAATTTCCCTAATCATTATATCTCGGATCTAAGGTCATGCAGATGAATTTTATCATTTACTATGACACTAGTCAATTTGATATCAAAAGACTAACTTTATTTTTAGTACTTGTTGTTTTCCCAGTTTTAGGGTTCTTTCCAGCAAACACACGACTGTTGTAAAATACTAAATAAAAATATTTGGATGTTTTCCTCAAGGCCAAAAGTAGATTCTTGTTGCCATTGCACCAAGCTTTCTACAGCCTAAACCAGATCAACATGATATCAATGTGACCTTGCATGGCTTTGTTTTAAAATCAAATATCATCGGCATGATTGATCATTCTTGATTACAAGGGACCATATTTTTTTACAAAAACTGTCTTATGCTTTGGACCTCTTGATTGTCAAATCCATATAAGTACAAGAAATCCATTGAAAATGATTCGAAATTGATTATTTCAATGTTCCAATTTTTTTTTTGGGTGTGAAAAAGAATTAAGCCAACCGTACAGAAGGTACAGGGAGTGCCCCAGTACGATGGCAATTGACCCTTAGGATACTCCGTAAACAAATGAGGACAAACTACATTTGCCGTAACCATATATCCTGACTTTTGTTTTTATTTTTAAGTTTAATTATTTATTGAGATGATAAGAATCAAATAATGAGCTCAGTGCATAGAGTATAAACTCCTTGAAGAGTATTGTGCTCGTGTTCAAAATTACGTCGTATTTTTATTTAAAAGGGTATTAAACGGAAGTCTTTAATTATATAATCACCATGCAAACAAAAAAATAAAACGAAAAAGAATAAAAGATAATCTACATATATCGACTACTTTGCACATGATGTCTTACGTGAGATTTAAACTGGTTAGCAATGTGATCGATAAATAAATGTGGTACAAATATTTGAAAGATAATTATGTAGAAATAGTTGCGGATTACAAAAATAGAAAAATACAAACAGTTTTGGACGTTTTGTGCCAAAAGAAACCAAAGAAGTACGAGTACTTGACGCCAGGACCAATTAGGATTGTGACCTGTCAAGCCATTTTGTAGGGCTTTCCAAAAGAAGCAAGTATGTTGCTTTCTGAGCAAACTTCAAACACCAAGATTCTTTCCATTCACTTTCAGACATCGGTTTCTCGTTTCTTTGGAAAGTACAGCTTTCTGCTATGCTTTATATGCTGGCGGCGTTGTTTCAGAAGCTCAGCCTTTGTCTTCTTCCAAATGGCCGCTGCTTTGTTCCTCTCTCTCTCTCTCTCTCTCTCTCTCAGACTGGCATGTGCTTTCTACATGTATGTCTTACATGGTGGAGGCTTAGTTGGGTTGCATGGCAGGTTGTATATATATCCCAAGTTCTTGTATGTTTTTCGACCCGTTTCTCCAACAACACTACGGACCCTCTCTGGCTTCTGGGTTTTAATGGTCTTGGAGTTTGGTGAAGAAAGTTCATGTGAAGGAAGCTGATTGCTTGAGATTTCTGTTAGATTTGGTACATATTGGCATTTTCAATGCCCAACCCTTTATCCCTTGATGACCACTTTGTGTTGCCTATCAGTTGTTTGAATTATGTTTTCTGTGGGTTTTTAGTTATCATTGTGTTGAGTATCATCTTACACACTATAAAACCTAAAGATATGATTAATTTCCATGCAATGCAATATATCCAACACTCACTGATGAGATGAGTCTTGTTCATTTGGTGAGGTAAAAACTAATGGGATTAGTTGCCATTGCCATTTGAAATTTAAAATTTACTTTTCATTTTCTCAGACAGAGAGTAGTGTTTCTAATGCTTAAAAACTGAATGAACAAGAAACAGGAATTATAAGTTCCAAATTATATTTGTCTTTCTTCGCATGTCATCAACTTCCTCATTAACTAGGTGAATGGAATATGTGGTCTTCTTGAAATTGGTACAAGAGGCTGTGGCCTCAAGATGTTGGAGGAATCATATTTCACCAACCTGTATTAGATATTTTTTTTATTTGTTAAATGATAACTTTTGCATCCGTCGAACTTTTTTATATGACAACTTTCTGAATTCGCAGATTGTCTATCTTTCCGTTTCTCGGTGGGGGCTAAGACAGTGGAGCCAAAATGGACACGTCAGTTGCCCTTGAGCCTATATGCAAGGAAGCTGTTGATCTGGTGCATGTTCTTCATCTATTTACATTTTGGTGTTAAACTAGCATTCCTCAAAATCTTATGCTAATCATAAAGCTCATATAGAACTAGTGTGCAAGAGGATCTCCCTGTGAAGTAGTACTTAGTACCTGTCATATTAGAGTCTTTTGAGTATTCTTTTAATCTTAAATATTCTGGCAGGAGAACATCCCTGTTGAAGAAGTCTTTGAAAATTTGAAATGCACGGCAGAGGGTCTCAGTTCTGTTGAGGTGCAACAGCGGTTGGAGGTGTTTGGTTACAACAAGCTTGAAGAGAAAAAGGTTTCGGAGAACTTGTTTCAGCTTGTGCTCTTACTTCTGTTGTTGTAATTAAATTCTTTAAATTGTTTCTTAGGCAGAAATCTCTTTCAGTTAGCTTCCACCTTCTTGTTCTATAATACTGTATTTTTCTTTGCAGGAAAGTAAACTACTAAACTTTCTGGGATTTATGTGGAACCCTTTGTCTTGGGTTATGGAAGCAGCTGCACTAATGTCCATAACTCTTGCACATGGAGGCGTAAGTGTCTAGGAGTTCTTCTTACCATTGAGACCAGAACTTAGGTTTCTGAACTGAATTTTGAAAACATTTTTCTTTCAGGGAAAGGGTGTAGATGTTTATGATTTCGCGGGCATCGTGGCACTACTTATTATCAATTCAACAATAAGCTTTATAGAGGAAAATAATGCTGGAAATGCAGCTGCTGCCCTTATGGCACGACTGGCTCCAAAAGCCAAGGTTATCTCATTTTTATAGATGAACTGCATTTCCCTTCTCCACCAACCATTTCCTTACTGTTTCCTTTCTGTTCTGTTCATAGGATTTTATTTGATTTGATTCTTTCTGTTGCCTTCTGTAAAGTTGATCGTGAATAAAATCTCAACAGGTTTTACGAGATGGAAAATGGAGTGAGGAAGATGCTTCTGTGCTGGTTCCTGGAGACATTATTAGTATCAAATTAGGAGATATAATTCCTGCTGATGCTCGTTTGCTTGAAGGAGATCCTTTAAAAATTGATCAGGTAGCTAAGTCATATTCTACTATTATGGTTATGAGCCATTTCTACATGGTGATTTATATACAAGTGTATTGAAATTTGATTATGATAAGGAAATTAGGAATAGACCAAGCAAAAGGGAAAGGTTCAAGCTAAATGAGGTTGGGACTTTATTTAAGGTTTCTATGTTCAGGTCTTATAATAAATCTACCCTTAAATTCAATCACAATGCACAGTCGAAATTTAGTTTATAACTGGCATGCGTAACTGGAATTGTTACTTAAATGTTACTTTCCTATTGGATAAGCAGGAAATATATGATGAAGTTATGTGTCCTTGATTCTGCCATCTGTGCATCCTTTTTCCTTATTACTTGATCCTTAATTTCTTAGATTAAAATGACCTTGAGCAGTAGGAGAGTAACATGGTCCCTCATCCTTAGAAGTTCTTTCATGTTATGTTAAATTCAAATTCATTTCAATATTGATGCCATAAAACAAGTAGTCTAGAAACCGTTGGCATTATTGTCTTTTCAAGAGGAGGTCATACCTAAGATGAACATTAATGGATATATGGCCCATTATGAGCGTTTAACGCATCCTTGTATCACCTGGTTCTACTATTTCTCGCCTAATATTGTGACAGACTTTCCGAACTTTCTGTTTTATTATTTGTTTCTTCTTTTCAGTCCGCCCTTACAGGAGAGTCACTCCCAGTAACTAAGCATTCTGGTGATGGAGTATACTCTGGGTCAACATGTAAACAAGGTGAACTCGAAGCAATTGTCATTGCAACTGGAGTACATACCTTCTTTGGAAAAGCTGCCCATCTTGTGGAAAGCACGACACATGTTGGGCACTTTCAGCAGGTTCCTTTGTAGAACTCTTTTCATCTTAATAGAGTCATATGTTCATGTTGGTAAAATGTCAAACCAATAGATATCTTTCATATAAGATGCTTTTCAATTTAGAACTCAGCAGCATAAAAACTTTCAGTTTGTTGCTTACAGGTAATGGGACAGTGAAATCCACCCATGTTAGGGAGTGTTTCACCTTGAGTACAAGAATTTGTTACTGGTTTCACATGGCTAAATTACCATTTGGACTGATTGTTTCAGGTCTTAACAGCTATTGGAAACTTTTGCATTTGCTCAATTGCCGTTGGAATTGTGATTGAAATAATTGTCTTAATATGTCAAGAAAGATCTTATCGTCCTTCAATAGATAACCTTCTTGTTCTACTTATCGGCGGCATCCCAATTGCTATGCCAACAGTTCTGTCTGTCACCATGGCCATTGGTTCTCATCGTTTAGCTCAGCAGGTATAACAAGCTGCATTTAATTTATATCATGAAATTTCAGTGCTGAGTTAGACTCTCTTTGATGTGGAAGTCAAAGTAATAGTTTGTCTGAGTTCTTTTCAGGGTGCAATCACAAAGAGAATGACCGCTATTGAAGAAATGGCTGGGATGGATGTGCTCTGCAGTGATAAAACAGGAACTTTAACTCTCAACAAATTAACAGTGGACAAGAATCTTATAGAGGTGTTAATTCTTGATCCTGTCACATGCTTAAATTTTTTGACAGATATGACTGAACTACGTAATTGTCTTGCTCATTGAAGTTTATTATCAGTTCACATTTTGTTGGTATGTTTAAATCTACACAATAAAGCTATTCACTGTTTAAGATTTTTCCTATTTCTATTCCCAGTGGTCTGAGAGAACCATATGTGTAAAGAAAGTACATCTTCTCTCTGGAGCCTTCTTGTTCTAAGCTATATAATCAGAAACATAAGGACTCAAGATAGATTTACATTATTGTTGTTTAGAATGTACGAAGTAGAGCTAAATATTTTGCTATATAACGTTGTTTGGAACGAAAAGATGAAACCTACTATGGTTCTGCTTTACTGCATCTCCATGGATGTTAAATCTAAGCTTTATTGCATTATGTTGACATTTGACAACGATTTCCATTTTGCAGGTTTTTGCCAAAGGTGTTGAAAAGGACACGGTTGTATTGATGGCGGCAAGAGCTTCAAGGTTGGAGAATCAAGATGCTATTGATGCTGCAATTGTTGCAATGCTAGCTGATCCTAAGGAGGTAGGAGACTGTATAACTCAAAATGTTTATGCAACTCTTATAGGATGCTAAAGTTGAAGGTTTTGGAGAAGTTGAGCCTGCTTAGGTGTTTCAATTCAGTCTTCAAGTGCAATTCCAATGTGAATCTATTGTTGTACGATAACAAGAAGTGCATATTTATAGTATCATATTACGCCACCAAAATTATTATACTTCTGTGAAAAAAAAAAACAGATATAGCATATATTCTACTCTAACTTGCAGGGCTATGTAGGGCAGGGCATTTAGGCTACGAGATTTCCCGTATAGTTTTGAAACTTGCATATGCAATGATGTGTTTTGTTCACTAAAGCTTCATTGAACTGAGTTTCTCCTGTGTTCATTTGTAAGGCTCGAGCTGCAATTACAGAAATTCACTTCCTTCCATTCAATCCAACTGATAAGAGGACAGCACTTACATACATAGACAAAGCTGGTAAAATGCACAGAGTGAGCAAAGGTGCACCAGAGCAGGTACTTAATGTCTCAATTTGAAATCTTGGTTTCTTAGTCCTTCACAGTAAAAAATGACCTAACAAATTCTTTTATTTGTATAATTTGTAGATACTCAATTTGGCATGGAATAGATCAGATATTGAGAAAAGGGTACATTCAGTGATTGACAAATTTGCAGAGCGTGGACTTCGATCCCTTGCTGTTGCTCAGCAGGTAACCGAGATTTTAACAAATACCTACTCTTGGATGTATGTTCCTTTGATGCATTATGGTTGAGGAGAGTTCTGTACTTTACAGGAAGTTCCTGCTGGTACAAAAGACAGTCCTGGTGGACCTTGGGAGTTTGTCGGTCTTCTCCCGCTGTTTGATCCACCACGTCATGACAGTGCTGAAACTATTAGAAGAGCTTTAGATCTTGGTGTGAGTGTTAAAATGATCACAGGTATGTGAAAAAAGGAGTTTTTTCTCTTTTCATTTCAATGATATATTATACTAAAAAGAACTCTCAGTCTACTCATTCTTAGTCATCAGTTTTGAGAGGTCAACAGGGTCGGGTCATAAAACTATCAATTTACTCGTTCTTCTGATTTATCTGTACTACTATCAAGATTCACTACCAGAAGAGTTGCTGATGACTCTGAAGTTACTTCTATCAATTTACTCGTTCAGGACACTAATTTATAATGAACTTCATAAATTTCATTATCTTGTTCTAATCCCAGGTGACTAATGTTTATGATGAACTTCATAGATTATGACCGCTTCCACTCCAACCTTCTCAGCACCCTAAGTTTCAGACCTTTTTTCAAAACTTTCTTTTGACTTCCGTAATTGAATTATTTTCCAGGTGATCAACTGGCAATTGGGAAAGAGACAGGGAGACGGCTTGGGATGGGTACAAACATGTATCCATCATCGGCGTTGCTTGGTGAAAATAAGGATGGCTTAGATACAACTCTAGGAATTGATGAGCTCATTGAGAGTGCTGATGGTTTTGCTGGTGTCTTTCCTGGTAATCATGTTTGTTACAGTTTGTTACTTTTGTGCGTCAACTTCGCATTGCTTCTGCCTGACTTGATGCTTCATTTCAGAGCATAAATATGAGATCGTGCAGCGATTACAAGGTAAGAAACACATAGTTGGAATGACGGGTGATGGAGTTAATGATGCACCTGCATTGAAGAAAGCAGACATTGGAATTGCTGTAGCAGATGCCACAGATGCTGCTCGTAGTGCATCTGACATAGTACTGACAGAACCTGGGTTGAGTGTAATTATTAGTGCTGTTTTGACAAGCCGTGCAATCTTTCAAAGAATGAAGAATTACACAGTAAGGGGATTATCTCTTATCATTGTTTTAGCAAGTTGACCTGGAAGTGATCCTGGTGCTGAATCTTGGTTTGTTTTCAATAATTGTTTTGTTCTTGTTTCTTTCTTTCAGATATATGCCGTCTCTATAACAATACGTATTGTCGTAAGTAGTTCATGATCCCTTTTCTGTCACATATAAGCAAGCCGTAATGTCAGTTTTCATTTCTAACTGGGCTTCTTTTACAGCTGGGTTTCTTGCTGCTTGCTGTATTCTGGAAATTTGATTTCCCTCCTTTTATGGTCCTCATCATTGCCATTCTCAATGATGGTAAGTATTACTAACCTTTTAAGTTCTCTCATCTCTTGTGTTTGTCTGTAACAGAGTTTATTGAGCGTGAACTCTCGGTTTTCTACTGTTCTTCATTTACTCCCCTTCTTCCTTTTGAAAATAAACCTGAACTTTAAACTACTTACCAGGTACTATTATGACAATATCCAAAGACAGAGTTAAGCCATCTCCAGTTCCTGACAGTTGGAGGCTCAGTGAAATATTTGCAACTGGGATTGTATTAGGCAGTTACCTCGCCGTGACAACAGTTGTGTTCTTCTATATCACTTACGAAACTCAATTCTTTCAGGTAAACATGATTATTGTGCATCCTTTCCTAGTATCCCGTTGATTTATCCAGATAAAAAATGCAGAATTTTAAATTTCTGAAGTTTTGCAATGGGAAATGATATTAATTAGTTTCTCGTAATCAATTGTTCCTTATCTTACTGTTACTATTTCTATGTTTTGCTGATACCTTGTTTAGCCCATAGCCTACAAGCTTAAATTTTCAGTATCAAAGGTAGTTTGATATGGCATCATAGAACTTTCTTTGTCCTTTTGTCTTCAGATCCTAGTAGCGCTTCTAGCCTAAAAGAAATCCTAGTAGTCCCTGATTTTAATAGTTTCTCAGTTTTGCATGTGTAAACTTGCATTTGGTTCATTTCATGGTTATTGCCTTTGGCATAGATGAACACTGTCAGGGCTTACATTTTGTACTGGATGACAATGATCAAGATTTTAACCTCTCTTTCTCTCAGAACAAATTCAAAGCAGATGATATCTTCGACGAGGTGCTCTATTATGAAAATAAGAGTCTCAACGAGCCACTAAATGCAAAGCTAGCATCTGCCGTGTACCTTCAAGTTAGCACCATCAGCCAGGCTCTAATTTTTGTCACTCGCTCCAGAGGGTGGTCATTCACAGAAAGACCTGGTCTTCTTCTTGTTATTGCTTTCATAGTTGCTCAACTGGTAAACGGTTTTATCCTTTTTCAATCGAAAAGCTTTCAATATATAACATTAGGTAGAAATTCTTCAGGCTCAAATAATGCTTCACATTCATCAAAATTTATGCTTGGAATACCTTTTTTAAACTTACTTTTGTTCAGAAAACTTTAGTTACAATACTAAACTTACAATGGTTTGAATTCATAATACGAAACGCTCCATGCTTACAGGTTGCAACAGCAATATCTGCTCAAGCAACGTGGGAATTTGCTCGAATTCGAGCCATCGGCTGGTATTGGTGTGGAATCATATGGTTATACAACATTCTCATCTATACGCTACTTGATCCTATCAAGTTTTTTGTTCGATATGCGCTCAGTGGGAGGGCATGGAGTTTGGTATTGAACAAAAGAGTGAGTGAATTTGAACCTTCCATCTCATGACACAATTTTCTTTTTCTCTTAGTATTATCAAGAACGAATGAAAATATGTGCTTGGTTTGCCCTGTTCCTCTGTTAGGCTTCCTTTCGTAGATTTTAACAAAATTTTGGACTTACTTTTCTCATTAGACCTTTCTAAGAGAATTTCCACATTTATGTGTATGCCTATAATTTTGCAGACGGCTTTCAACACCCAAAAGGACTTCGGTAAAGAATTTCGTGAGGCTGCATGGGCTGCTGAACAGCGAACTGTTCATGGCCTCCCAACCGAGGCAAGGAACATCCCTGAGAGGCACACATTCAGGGATGTTAGCATCATGGCTGAAGAAGCCAGGAGACGTGCAGAGATTGCAAGGTTGGCCTTTTTCTTGCGTTGGATAGTTCAAGTTTTCTGCATATACCAATAGCGTATATAAAACATGAGAAATATTATGTTGCCAAACAACTGCTTATATTTGTACTGTGAATCTAGATTGCACATTCAGACAAAAATCAACATAATCAACAATTTAGATTCACCGTCTAACAACATAAGCTTCTCAAGTTATTACTTGTTTTGGCCGTGTTGTGTGTTGCCTAACTTTGATTTTGCTGTTTCTTTGCAATGCAGACTGAGGGAGCTTCACACTCTGAAGGGGAAGGTCGAGTCCTTTGCAAAGCTAAGGGGTTTAGATATCGAAGTGAACCCACATTACACACTCTAAGTCATTTTCTGGTGTACTTTTGGACATTGATGTTTCCCTCTCACTGTGACCATTTTGATCTTTTTCCTTTCCTTTATTCTTGATCATTTTTCCTTATGTTGTATGGGTTTGATGGACACAGAGATTGATAATGCAAAATAAAATATCAATAAAAGTTTTAATCTCCCACTGTTTCTCTATCGTTTCGAAGATGAGTTTTGGGGTTGATTTGATCAATATGGCTCAAATGTTCCATTATCTTCTGTTGATATTTTTTTTATGCTGATATTTTGTTTATGATTAAAAACACTGCTAGTTTGGCCGACATCAAATTATTAACATAAAAAAATAAAGAGCTTGTAGCTGAAGTAATTAGTTGAAAATATTTACGAACCACGGTTCATCCATACACACGAAGTCTTATGTTCGACTTTTCAGTCACTCAAAATCGCTCGCATGAAGAAAATATCAACACAGAGAATTAAATAGGCTATCCCCCAGCATGATAACGAGCACGACTACAAGCAAAACCACAAGGCCCACAAAAGTTTCTCTGTCCTACAATTACTCTCTATCACAACAAAACAACTAAAATTATTGATTGATCCCACAGTCTCGCCGATATTATTGGGATAATGTCGGAGACAATAATTTCCCATACGTTTAATATTATCTGGGATAAATTTCCATATATAAAAAATTATGGTGTGTTTAATTTTCTTTTACTAATTACTACATATTTTCTAAAGTTCCAAGTGTTTGTTACCTTGCGACATAATCAACTTAAATCACTCAAACCCACCATTGCCATGCATTTCCTTCCAATTTTTTGTGATAAAATAATAGACATTGACTAAGTAAACATCCTCTAAAATTTAAATAAAAATTTCCAAGTTTTTCTTACAATCATGATTTTTATTCAATTTTTAATCAATATCGATATTTCTTTGATATATCAGTGTTTTTGGACCAAAGATACTTCCGAAATTCTCGATATTTTGGATCTTGATTGATCCTAAAAGTGACATATTTCAAATATCTTATTTTCTTTTCCACTAAAGAATATATTTTAAATATCTTACTGATATTTAAAATATCATTACTAAATTATAATCCGATTAGGAATGATATTTTTTCTTTCATCCCCTGTATCCTTGTGGGGCTCGACAAGATGGAATCACTCACCTCATGAAGTTTGGTGATGACCTGTCTGATTATAATTTGTGCGGACAATCTCGATTATGAAGTTTATTTTTTAACTTTTTGGTTTTGCCTTTTGTTCCGACTCGCGTGAAGGATGAAGTACGTATGAACAGACCTTTGGCTAGTCCACTTCACAAATATGTCCGTGAAAATCACGTGCTCTAATGGGAATGCACTACTTTACGCAAAAGCAATATGAATTACCTAAAGATTCTGACCAAAGTAAATCTGAAAATTTCTGGTTTGAGATGATATTAGAGGTTCAAATGGAACCACCTCTAGCATTGCACTGGGTGAACTGAATTTCTGTTTACGTAGACGTTAGTTCCACGAGGTATCAATCCGGTGTCCATGTAAAGAAAAAATCGTACGTCTCACCAACCAAATCTCATTTTAAATGATTAACGATTAACTTAATAGTCATACCAATGAAGAGGTCAATAGTTTAATTATACCTGTAATTATAAGCTTCATTTTGCTAAACTATATATATGGGTGGATCCGTAACACTGTGTTTTTGACACAATTTTTGACATAATTTTTGGCACAATTTTTGGGTTATTAAATGACTCCACTTTCAATGAATGAGATTATACATAACATGTCATGCCTTTTTTGAGATAGAGAGTAAATAAATTAAAGTAATATTCTGTTTCTTCTCTCTATTTTCTTGGAAAGGTAAATTTCTCTCAATAAATAATTTTTTTCTCTTTCCTCTTTCTCTTCCCAACATTTTTTTCTCTCCAAGCATACAACTTGTTCAAGACTCTTAAACATGTGTCTCTGAAATTGTTGGGTATTTAAATAGCATTTGTGAGTTCCTTTTCTTCGACTACACCTACAGCACAAGATTTGCCAAAATATTGTGTGGTTAAAAATTCATAATCTACATCTTTTTTTTTCCATCAAATTTATAATGAAAATCTCCTTAACATAGGATGAGCCGTAGGGTTTATAAGACCTAAGAATTTGAATTTGATCACATATTACATAAGAAAAAAAGGGAAAACAACATGAAAATTCAAACCATAGAAACTCATAATGCAACAGGCATGAAGAAGAAGAAGAAGAAGAAGAAAAAGTTTGAGAAAGGTTGTTAAGGGGAGAAGGCGTGTCAATTAATGAGGTTTAATTAAAGAAATTAAAACATGAATGAAGAGAGAGAAAAAATATTTTATTATGTAATTAATTAAAGAACTAAGATTAATAATACTTAATTTCAACCATTGAACGCATTCTAATCTAAAGGTTGAAAAACTGTGTCAAAACTCAAAAGTTATGTCACCACGTATCCGGCTCAAGTTTTATATGCCTCATTTTCAACCACATTTCTCCCCCGTGAGTGGTCCTAGTTAGTTCACACCTGACTATTATGTCGCTTTGTCAACTTTACAAATTTCTCACCATATTTTATAAATCAAATTATTCAATTTCACATTTGTTTTTTTTCAACAAATTCCTTTTGCTCCAGTGCTTGTTTGCCATGTCACGACCGCACCACGAATTCCACACCACAAAAATATATATCCACGTACCCCACATCTGTTTCTTCTTGTTGATTTTCAGATAAGATTCATGCAATAAACATGATTTTTATTGGCTGTCCTCACTTGGGTTTGTGCCAAATTAGGTCCTCATGTGTTTGTCTGTCTCCATTTGGAATTTCCAAGCCTTTTCTTTTTAACGCGTTTGGTCTTCAAATTTGTGCTGCTATATAAAATTTTAGTCACTTCCCTCGTTTTCTCCATTGCATTAAATTAACTGTGAAACAATGAAAGATATTTAGATTTTTTGAGCTGGTTCCTTGGTCCTAAAACGACTACGTTAATCACTGCTTTTCAGATCAGATACTGCCTAATCATTCCTTGGTTTCTTGTCTTAATCTGCTTTCTTAACTGGCTCTCCATTGGCATTACAATTTACAATCCTACTCTGCTGTGCAAGCAATCAAGTTCTAGTTCACTCCGACCGGCGTCGAATCCTATGGTTTTCTTTGTTGCTCTAGAGCGTTACGTGTGATGGGAGTTGGGATATTCTTGTTATGATGAATTAATGTTAATTGAGCTAAGTTAAGGAGGTCGTTTTATATTTCAGCATATATTTGATTTCATTGGATGGTACGGGTGTGCTTAGTTTAAGTTAGTTGGGACTTGCTTACTGTCTGTAATGGAGATGAGATTGTTTGAATCGAAAGCTATGTCTGCATCTGAGACGGTTCAGATGGGAAGGATGTATTCGAACCGGTTTTCGGGTTTCAGGCACATACCAGCTGGTGCCAAATTCTCTCCCCATTTCTGTTCTTGCAGAGGTAATTGTTTTCAGACAACAAAAACAAGGAGACAGAAAAATAGGATTTTTTATATTTTTAATTCTCAAGTTTTTCATTTCCTTTCCAGGGATTCTTCTGAAGGCTTCTTATTCTTCTCATCCTTCCAGTTCGAAAAATAACTTTCAGTCAAGTAACGCTATTGGTTCAGTTGGAGACAAACTTGCAGGGGAAACTTGCTTGTATCAAATAATTGGAACAAATGGCACAGCAGGGGCAAGACCGAATTTGTTTCCTACAGAGATTACAGTACTTGATGCCTTCGATGATGAGTACGGGGGAGTTATCGTTGATCCAGAACGATTACCAGCAAACCCGAATACCTTTGGCTATATCCTGCATTCTTCTCTATCTCATTGGAGCATGGAGGTATATATTCTCTGCCTATGCCACACTATGGCACCTCACCTTTTTGCTAGGAAACTGATAATTACAAACTTTTAGTCACATGGAGAGCCTTTGATTTTCTGATCCGTCCTTTTAAATTAACATTGTTGTCTGGTAATGGTATTGCTGCTTATGTATCCTTGATCTTTGTAATTTATACGAGCCTTATGTCTGTTCCCTTCCCTTATAATATAATTGATACTATTAGGAGATGTAATATGTAATTTCCATTTGACTGCAGGGGAAGAAGGGAATTTGGCTAAAGCTGCCAGTAGAAAGAGCTGAGCTTGTTCCAGTTGCTATTAAGGTACCTTACTAACTTCTGTATAAAAGGATTTACAATACGAAACCATAGTTTCGTGATCTGAAGGTGAATGAAAGAAGAAAGTTCACAGAACAAGTAATTCGGGTTTGCAGAATTATACTCCTTTCTTTTGTTTTGATTATGTACTGAGTGTACTGTGAATATCTGATGCAATCTATCCGGTTTCAGGAAGGGTTCGAGTACCACCATGCAGAACGAGGGTATGTGATGTTGACTTACTGGATTCCAGAAGGACCGTGCATGCTTCCTGCTAATGCTTCACATCAAGTAGGGATTGGGGGATTTGTCATCAATGAAAATAATGAGGTATAAATTGTTCTGTTGATAATGTGAGAAAGAAACAATAAATTCATACTTGGGATACACAACTAGCCAATTTTCTTAATCTTCATATGAAACTTATGAGGTAGCTTTCTCATAAATTTTATTCCTAAACTTTATCGGATTGCAAGAAACCTACCTAAATCTCTTTGTAACCTACCTAAGTGCCATGACTTCAACATAGTCAGCGAGAGATTCTTTGAATCTTGGGTTCTGTATCTTTCAGACAGACTAGACTAAGTAGTAATCTTGCTGAATCTAGGAAGTGAAACGAACCCAAAACGTGCGTGCAAGTTGGCTGATGTGTTTGTATTCCAATAATTGTAACTGAAGAAAATATTTATACAGTATAACCGCTAGTAATGTGCACTGCACTTATCTTTAGTTAATCGGCTTTGATAAACTTGTTTAAGGCCTTTGATTAAATGCAGCATCATTGAACTGATGACAAATTGCAGGTTCTTGTCGTACAAGAGAAACACTACGCTCCTGCATGCGCTGGTTTTTGGAAAATACCAACCGGCTTTATCCTTGAGGTATGTTATCCAAGTTTGGAACTGCAATAGATCATGTTTTTCTAGTTCTTTCCCTACTAATATTTTTCTTCCTTTGGGATCAGTCAGAAGAGATTTTCACAGGCGCTGTGAGAGAGGTTAAGGAGGAAACCGGGGTGAGAATTTGGTACCTAATATTTCTTCTGAGGCTCAATTCCTTCTAGATTGCACGAATTTATTCTTGCAATGTAGTTAATATCCAATCATGTTCTTCTAATACTGTCAGCTGCATTTTGTTTTAATTGCAGATCGATACAGAGTTCGTTGAGGTTATAGCATTCAGGTAATAACCATATCTAATTGTTATTCACAACGCTTAGACATGTGACAGAAGACATTTTGCAATGCATACACTTTTTTCTTTCCAACTGTAACATTATGAAAAACAGTAGTGACTACATATCGTAAGCATCGTTTTGTTTACAAAGAATGCTGCTTTTATTTGTGAGGGAAAAGCGTACAATAAGTAAATTAAGCAGTTGAAACCGGTGCAATGGGACACTTCATATAAGTTCTGAGTACTGATTTCCTTCAACAGACAGCAGCTAATATTTTGTTTAATTCCAACTCCAGGCATGCTCACAATGTAGCTTTTGAGAAGTCAGATTTGTTCTTTATCTGCATGCTACGGCCACTATCGACTGAGATTACAGTTGATGATCTTGAAATTGAAGCAGCCAAGGTAAATTTTTGCACTCACAGAATACAAGCTTAGCACCATTTTTAATGGCTTCAGTTTTTACAGCTTTGACCTATCTGGCCATCATGACAAAGCTATAATAGGGGTGTAGAAAATAAAAAAGAAAAGTACAGAAAATCCACAAGAAAACTAGTTGGAGAGATTATAAAATTGCTTGCTAGTTCCCCTCTTTCCCATTGCCCTCTGTCTTCTTTCTTGATACAATGGTATCAATGTACTTCTAGTCTTCGTCCCTCGGGGACATCTGATAAAACTGTAATGTACTTTTCTAGTCTTCTACAAGCAAAACTGGAAAAACTTCAGGACTATCTAGTAAATTAAGGATGACATGAAAATATTGGACCACAGGCAAGCTATGAAAGTTAACTGTAATGCCCCAGCCATGAGCTGGTTGCTACCTGCTTTAGCAGCTTTACAAACTTCTGGTTATTGGCATTGCTTAAGAGACTAATAATTTCTCATTCCTCATATAGTTTTGGTAACCAGGATCAACAAAATTAATGGGATTTGTGGCCATAAGCTAAATGCAGTACTATTTTCCATTTTATCTGCACCAAACAAGGTTTTCTGGTAACATTATTGGATTTGTTGATTGCTCGAACTTAGAGCTTCCGCCATTAATGTGCAGTGGATGCCCCTGGATGAGTTTGTGGAGCAACCACTAATACAAGAGGATTCCATGTTCAAGAAGATCATTTCGATATGTATCGCCCGGCTAGGAAAGCGTTACTGCGGTCTATCTTCTCATCAAGTGGTCTCAAAATTTGATGGCAGATTGTCTTCCTTGTACTATAATGTTGTTGATGCTCAAGATTTCAATTGTTCAAGTTGTTGAAGGCCTACATAACCTCACTGCCCAGCGTAAGAACACACATTCCTGCCCTGCTCTAATTTGTTCTGTATATGGTTGAAACAAAATGCAAAGGTTTCAAACATTGAAACAAATGTTATACAAGTAATGTTTAACATGTAATTATAGTGTTTTTATGTTTTTTCCTGATGTAAATATGTCTTCTAATGTAAAGGGTCAGAAGAATGGTATCCTCCTCACCTATTATCCTGCAGATGAGGCTGTTGTAAATACAATGCCATCAGATTCCTTGGTGTTACTAAAATAAAATTTAGTTGGTTTCTTTCATGAAGTATAAATTTGTGGCATTTTATGTGACAAAAACGAGACGGAAAGCCCTCCATTTGGTGTTTGGGAAAATTATTTGAATTATTTACACAAAACACCCTTTGAAATTTCATGTGTTTTCACTTTAGATCTTGTATTTATACAATAATACGGTAGCATGATCACATGGTATATCTTATACACGTATAAAAAATAGTATCAATATACGTATACAAGATATACCATATAACGGTATTACCCTGGTATTCTATGATCACTCAACTATTTGGTTTCACATAAATCCTAAAATTGAAAGCAATTGTGCAAATGCTCTATCTTGAATTCAAAATTGCTGACATGTACATTTGTGCCTTATCCAATGTGGTTCTGTCAATTGTCATGCTACAATTGCCTGCTGAGCCTAAAATTATTGTCTATTATTAGGTCAGAGGTAAAAAAACAAATAGACAATACCATGTGCGGTGGCATGATTGATGCCATCTGGGGTGTGGTCAGAGAATTCAATCCAGTTGGTCACAAATCATTTCTTATCTTGCAATGATTATTTGGCTTTTTTCTTCAGAAAAATTTATAATCGCACTTATCCACACCACATCATTAGATTTTAAAAATAGATTATGTTGTTAAATTCAATGTATTTTTGTGTTTTAAATAATGTTATATTAAGTTTATAATATGGTATTTCAAGTGTACTATTCTAACTTTATGGAAGAAAAAAAAATAATAGTCAAAGCAAGAGATTTTTTAAACTAAACAAAATTTTATATATTTGCTGCTGATTCAGACACATTTGCAACTTACTAATAAATCAAAAGACCAATCCTGATAGCTTAAAGAGACTAAAATGTCCCTCCACACAATAGCCACTTGGACCAAAATTGACTAAAGTCAATGAATTTGACGACTTACACCAGCAATGCAATCATTTGGTAAATGTGAAGATATAAATGAAAAAAAATAAAACCATCAGAGATGAAAGTGAAAACTCGGTAAATTATAGGGGTGAAGCATGTAGGTTCGAATGATCTTTTTTGTTTTGTTTTGCGTAAAGGAGGGAAATTCATTGAATAATCTCTCTCAATACGCGAGGGAGAGCCGTGAGTCTTTGCTACGGTTTCATTTCGCGGTCAGTTGTCGTCCCTATAAGATAGTTTACTATCTTTAAACCCACTTAAAGTGGTCTTCTAATGATTATCGGATTGCAAGACCTCTAGATTAATCAAGGACTCAAAACAATCTCATCCAACAGACTATGTATCAGTGTTTTAATTGGATTACAAGGCTAAAGGGGTTTCTAGTTCTATTAGAATTGGAATTCACTGTTCTATTGCAATAAGGATACCTCAAGGAGTTTCTTGATGGGCAAGACTCCTTGAGTGATGCGTATAAATAGAAGAGCTCCCTCTAAGAGCCAATACACACAACTCATCAAGATATTCACCCCATCTAGAATATTGAGCTAAGGCAGTTGATTATCTTAGAGAAGAACTCTCCCTCTATCAATGTTCATTCCAATGGAAGAACAAGGTTAGTGTTCAAGTTTAATAGCTTATAAAGTTTACATGTGGTATCAGAGCTTAAGTTATTTTATCTTCTACCTAACCAATTTTGTTGCATCATTAAGAACTTGAAAACTGAAAGTTGATTTAAGTTTTTCAAGATTAAAGAAACTTGTCACAGGCAACAGTTAAGGTTAGAATCAATGATTCGGGGAACACCCAAGAATCAACGATAATCTAATCTAATCCCCCTTATGTTTTTTCAAGAGATTCCGGGGAAAACCCCCATATCTTTCTAGATTAGGTTAGAATGATTTTGTTTTTAGGTTTTTTTGGATACAAGCGACAATTTTCTTTAATCTAATCTAAACTAGGGAGGAGGATTTAAACTTTAAGTGCCAGAATGAGGAGCATATCAACTAATAATCAACTTGGTGAAACCCATATCTACAATAATAAGAATGATCTCTAAACAGGATTGATGAGGCCATCGGTTTTTATAGTGTTGTTCTTGTTGATACAAAGTAATATTGAAGGAGGTGAATTTCAAACACATCTCAAGTGGTAATTTACTCTTAACCTCATAACCTACAAACTCGTTGCATTGAGATCGCCTTTTAGTCAAACAAGTTTTCTTAATTTTTTTTGTTTCATTAAGGACATTCAAGGGCCATTACATAATTAAAATTCGATGAAAAAGTGCTTGACTGAGCAAATTTGTCATCACTAAGAGCACTTACACTCGTGTAGGCTAGCATGGGCAGAAGGCCCCTAGCCCTCAAAAACCAACTCCAGCTGTGAAGGCCAGCCTGGGCAAGGAGTGGGTTCCATCAGCCTGGGCAAGCCCAAAGACAAGACTTGCCTGGTTGCTGCTTGGGTTTGCTGAATGTCAGCATGACATCAGTATCAGTGATCAATTTAAATACCCATTAAAAAAAACCAAAAAATAAATAAAAAACCAAAAAATTCAGATTTTTTATTATTATATATAAATACCTAGCCACGTTCTTCACTTTCCACACAAAAACTCCATACAAATTCCTCTTCTTATATCTCATGTGAATAATATTTGTCTATACTCACGTGAATAGTTTATGCCCTTACTTGCCCTTGTCCTTTGACATTGCACCGTGGGTGGAAGTGCTCTAAGAGCATCTCCAGTGGGGAGTTGTATAATGAGATATATGTTAAATATACATAATTTATGATCGGAATCACTTGCAATGAGGAGGCGTAAACGTTTATAAATTTGCATCATAACGGTGATATGCAAATTTAGATGCATATGTGCATTCTTTTTTACATCCCTTGCAAGTGGGGCCTACATGATAAAAAGTGAAAAAAGATGGACAAAAGTTAGCAAAATCAATTATACATCTTTAAATTTACATCTTTCATATTTAAACAAAAACCACATTTACAACCCCGGAGCTATAAAAGAAATATAAATTAACTTTACACCTCCTAAAATACACCCACATCATGGATGCTCTAACCACTTGACCTAAAAATTCATGGTTATCTGTACCCAAAAGAGTGTCATTGCCACAGGGCAAGTTCGTCATTTACGAAAAAACAAAGGGCATTGTCCTAACCTTCACTTGTTTGGAGCGAACTGCATTAATAACTTAATCGTCGTCCCCTAAGACGATTCGCACACTTTCGAAATTCAACGAACAAAGAAAGCTTCCAATAATCGTAAAAAGTAATTAAATCCTAAAACTCCAAAATTTACATTAAAACTTTCCCCATTTTCCTCAAATTTTCTCGGCAACCAAACACACAACTCGAGGTTAGAAAACATCTACAATATTCACTTCCCTGAGGTTCTTTCTGATTGGCGAACACAATGATCAGCTTGTGATTATTTCAGAACGCAATTGAGGAAATTAGGCTTAGCGACTCAATACAATGCGGTTGTTTCCTTTGAGCTCAAGCCCGACCTCAACCTCGACCTCGAGCGCAGAGAAGGAGAAGACTGATCGGAAAAAAAATCGCGCCCTTTTGTACCTCAATGTCTACGATCTCACGCCTGTAAATAACTACCTTTACTGGTTTGGATTTGGGATCTTCCACTCCGGCATCGAAGGTATGCGACTTTCGTGGCTTTTCAGCTCTCTTAGTAATTGAAATTTGAATTTGTGAATTTTCATTTTCAATTTAGGTGTTATTTCTGTTTAGTTGTGAACAATTTTGGGTTTATTGCTATAAATTTTGAATTTTTAGAAATGTCATGGTGTATTTTGTTCGTATGGATGGATAATTATGTGGAAATAGGAGTATGGTGGACATTGTTGTGGTTGTTGTTAGATTTGCACTGCAAACTGTGATATGCTTATAGTTTATTGACAAGCTATGCTAATGTTTGTAAGAGAATAGAGTGACTGAAATGGTAACTACAAGAGATTGCATATGCACAATGTCTGAAATCTTGCTCATTATTTTGATAATTGACAAGATGTAAACAATTATTGTTTCAGAGAATTTCCCTACAGCAGATTTCAAATAATCCTATGATGAAATCTAAGCAGCTACACGTCTTGATGTAAGAAAACTATTTTCTTATCATATGAAAAATGCAGTTCCATGCATAAAGAGACCCAAATATAGGTAAGGATTAGTATTTTGGAGTGTTAACGGTACTTTCTTAAAAACAAAATTTGACATTTACATAACAGAGGAAGTTTATAAATTTAATCGTTTTTCTTTTTGAAGACCTTAAGTGCTAAATGAGAAAATAATAGTGCACTTTTGTAGGGAACTTTAACAGTTAGAAACCTTTTATTTATTAATATTATTATATTAAATTAAATGATGAAATAGTTTTGAGATTCTGTGTAAGAGAGTAAGATAATGGATAGAGATAATTGTAAGTTCTACAAGATCTGTACTAGAGTTAAGGTCTACAATTGTGGTCTTGGAATAGAAGCATCAAAATATATGCAGGGTTTTCTGGAAATATATCATACAAAACGTACAACTTGAGTGAAGGATCAATTTATATAAAGGGTTATTGTAACTAGAGAGAATTATATGTTGAATTAATGGTATAATGCTTAATGAACCATGGAGTACCTGAATATGAAAAACCTGCAATAAAATTATTGGAGAATTACATTAATTCATAGAGTTTATAGAATCCTTTATACTGGAGTATAGGCTAGTTTACACCCTCAAATTGATTCGGTTTGAAGATTTGACTTCCTTGATTACTTTAACTGTTGATTGATTGGCTCAGTTCCTAAACATTAGGCTGATCTGTATTGCTGAATTTGTGTTTTGGAATTCTATATAAACACCTATATACTCTATTCACTGGTAATGAAATACATTCAGTTTCTTAGTTCTTTCTTTGCAACACATTATGCATTATTTTTGTTTGTTTTTCCTTTGGTTTTTCTATATTTTATACTTGAGTAGTTGGACGGAATCTCCTTGGAAGTCTTCATATTAAATTATAGATGAAAGGCATGACAAAGTTCTACCTATTTTTATACCCAGTTCATGGCTTGGAGTATGGATTTGGAGCCCATGAGTATCCTAGCAGTGGGGTTTTTGAGGTGGAACCAAGAAGTTGTCCTGGCTTCATCTTCAGAAGGTCAGTCCTGTTGGGCAGCACTGATATGTCTCGCACAGAATTGCGGTCATTTATGGAGCACCTTTCTGGAAAGTATCATGGTGATACTTATCATTTAATTGCCAAGAATTGCAACCATTTTACTGATGAGGTCTGCATGCGGCTAACTGGAAAGCCTATACCAGGATGGGTAAATCGGCTGGCCAAAGTAGGTGAGACTAAAGATACTCTACTTAAGTATTCACAAGAGCAAGCTATCTTGAACTTCATGGGGGTGCTTCTAGACCTTATAAATGAATGACATATCCTTGTTAGGGTTGGATACTATTTATTAACTTTGCTTTGCATGCCCATAGATTCCTATGAATAGGCAGATCGACATCATTATCGGAAATGGGTTTTATAAAGGTCTAAAACTTTACTTTGTTGATGATTCAATGATCTTTTCAGTTATCTAAGTAGAGGTTTTTCTCAAGTTTCAGGTTCTTTCTGTAACTGTCTTCTGCCAGAAAGCATTCAAATTGCAGCAGTGAGACATCTTCCTGACCATCCTGCATATTCTGGTATGTTCCCGGTTGACAGTCATTTTTCTAAAGATGTTTGAATCACAATTTTGCATATTTTTCTGACTTCAGCCTAAGCGTATTATGCTTGCATCAGCTGTCTAAGAGAACGGAAAAAAGTTATGGTATGAACATGGTCATGTCTTTGCATGGGAAACTTATATGCCATGTCTATCTATATCATTGCAGAAATATAAAATAAGGAAGGAAAATTGAACTGAAGCAGATCCTTTTCTTCATAGTACTACAGAAGGCCCATGCACATATGATGTGTGCAATTAGTGGGGGTTAGAAGAGAGGGTTGGAATGCATAGGAGAGCGGGCTGGTTGAAAGTAGTAGGTGAGAATGAAAATAGGAAACGTTGAATTATAGTGGGGCACTCAACTATAAGCGCACCATCGTTGGTTCTTCAATCTGTTATCAATATTATTTAAAAATGTTTGCGATATATACCAACAATAAAGAGAGTTGGCGATTCTACTTGAGCGATTCTTATGCACATGATAATAAGCGAGGCGATGAAAACATGAAACTGTGAAAAAAGTTAGATACCTGTAGAAGTTTTTTAATTATGTGTACCTCACTCAGCCGACCAAGGCTGAACAAATGAGATTATGCATGGTCGAAATTGACTAAACGTATTAGGTATGTTTGATTGCTTGAGTCTGTGTATCGTTTGCCCAAGGTTGGTTGAATGATGCTTGAGTCTAAAATTAATGCCTGAAAACAACAAATAAAACCAATAAATTTGCACATTTCTCTAGAACCTATATAATTAAAATACAAGCCAAGTGGTTTCAAACCACCCATCATTTCTTTGAGCAACTGTTTTTCATTTTTATTTGAGCATTATCACACTGTGCAGTAGCTTAGGGTTTTGTTCAGTCTAGTTACTGTTTCTTTGTTTTCTGTTTCTGTGTGGCACCTTGGCCATCTCTGTATTTTATTTTCTATTGCAATAAAATTTGTTTCCTTTAAATAAATAAAAAATGATCACATTGTGCATGAGGTTGTGGAGATGCTGGATTAACAAATGAAGCAAAGCACACAACCTGGAGTTCTGGTGCATGTTAATCAAAGAGAATATCAATAATGCTGTAGAATTTCATCGCACAATCTATATTCCATTTACCTTTTCTGGATAAGCTGCTACTAAATCTTAGCAAATCTGTAGCGAGTTCATTTGAAGGAAGAGGTAGTATCATCAAACACTCTGATGGAATCAACCTCCTGGCTTAATTGCATTTGGTTGAGATATTGATCTGGTCATGGAAAGTTCGGAACTCTAGTTGGTTAAGCTGATGTTTTCTGGATCCTGCCATGCAGGCTGCCATCAATTATTAACACGTGTCTCTTACAAGATTTTTTGAACCTTTTTTATTTTGTCAATACAGGTGAGGATGATGATGATGACGGATCAGAATCCATTCGCATCATCTGGAACAGAAGGAAGTGAAGAGGGGCCAAATCATCATCTGCTGACTACACCAACAGGTGATGTAGCTTTCCTGAAGGAAAAACCCGTGAGGTTAGCAAGGGAACAGTAATTTCTTCCTCATTGAATTTGGGTTGTCTTGTGTCTGTGTTTGTACTTATAGTCTAATGATTCTGAATGTATCACAAAACATGTCTCTGGCTATAGCTTCTGGCATAATGATGATGCTTGAGATTTGTCTGCTGCCTGTATCGTTAAAAATGTACGAGTATGGTATCCGAACTATAATTCAAAAACGTACATTTGGTATATTTTGATCCTGTATTTAATACAAATTGTACTTAATATGCAGTTCATAGATGCTATTTATATCCAAAGAAATTGCAGTGGAAGTTTGTCACCATGTTAATGTCGTAGATCCTTGACGATGTCTTACATTTCTATGCCCAAGTGCTAACCAATTTGTAAATTACTATGTTGTTGATCACTCGTTTGAGCTCACTATACAATGTGAACCCATTATCTGAACCGTTCAACCTCTAGGTCCTCGTTCATGTATTATTATGCCAAAAATCATCAAAATTTGAATAGATAGACGAACACATAATTTTCAAGAAGACAATAAGAATGCTTACGATGATAATGAATAATGAACGGTTCAGATTATGGATCTTATTATGGAGCAATTCCAGATTAGTGATTATATTAATTAGTGCTTGAGCACACTTTTTTTTGTTTTTGTTTTTCGAATATTGATCGATTTGGTAATCATTGATCATATACTAGTGAACTTTGGTTTATTTGGGTTCTTATCAAAACCAAGCTAACATTTTTGGCTTTATATTTCTGAGAAGAATTTTTGGTTTTTGGTTTTATGGATTGTTGAAAAAATGACAAAAAGAATTGGGAAAGAAAATAAATAAACAAGCAAAACGAAACGTATGTTAATTGGATGGTGCATGAGTCATGAGAGAAGCATGCACCAAGAGTATCAATCCCTTCAAGTTGGTCAAGCAAGAACATCAATCCTTTCACGTTTTGGTTAATCAATAATACCCATCCTTTCAAGCTGTTGAGGCAAGAAGAAGGTGATCATGGATGCCATAGCAAGAAGGTGGAGGCTTCTCAGTGGAGAGACTGAGTAGGAGGGTCTACTTTACCCTCTCGACATTGATCTCCGACGCTATATCATTCACTATGGAGAAAGGGCTTCCGCCATTGCTGACGCCTTCATCAATGAGCCAAAATCGAAGAACTCTGGACTTCCTCGATATGCAAAGAGAAACTTGTTCTCCAAGGTGGGTTTGGAGAGTTCCAGTCCATACAAGTACGTTGTGAAGACATACTTATATGCAGCAACAAAATTAGCGCCCGGGAAATCGATCTGGTTGGGTTATGTTGCTGTGACAACAGATGAAGGGAAGCGTGTGTTGGGGAGGAGGGATATTCTGATTTCATGGAGAGGAACCAAGTTGGAGAAGGAGTTTGATATTGAGAGAGAGACCACTTTGGTCCCAGCTTTTGACCTTCTGGGCAAGGACAATGTGAATGAGCCTAAGGTGCACTCCGGTTGGCTTAACTATTATACTAGTTGCAGAAACCAGGTATAGTTTTTAGAGGTTAATTATAATTAATTTTTAACTTCAGTTTAGTCTCTTATTTCCAAAAACACATTAAAATTTCTAGCCTCAAATCAACAGTTAACTGTTTTTCGATTTGAGTGATCTTTCGGAGAGATAATCTATGAATAATGACGATTTGGATCAATGGAATACAATGCGAAATGGAACCTTACAAAGGTGTCCCTCATATAAGTCAATAGAAGCTCTCTATGTTATACAAATTATTATACTCTACGGTTGTCCAATTTAATATCCAATGCATAATTTGCCCATTTTAATTGTATTTTCCATGTTCAGTCCCACCTTCTAAGCGTGGCCTAACTATATGAATACATCAATGTTTCTTTAATCAAAGAATTGTTGAATTTTTCATTGTCTCAGGCTCTTGCTGCAGTCAAAGAACTATTGAAGAAATACAAAGGCGAGGAGATCAGCATAACTGTCACGGGCCATAGTATGGGTGCTGCAATTGGAATCCTAAACGCAATGGACATTGCTTATAATGGATACAATAAGCTTAGCGACAAGCCAGGCAAGGCATCTCTCGTCACGGCCATTGTGTTTGCCTGCCCTGGCCTAGGAGACTCAGGCTTCAACAAAGTATTCTCCAATCTAAAAAATCTTCACGTCCTGCGTGTCACGAATGCTAATGATCTTGCCCCTATTTTATCACCTGAAGGAAAATATGTGCATGTTGGAAAGGAGTTGCGATTCGACAGTCTTATGTCGCCCTACCTCAAGGCTCTTTCGGATTATGATGACTGGATCGGCATAGTAGAGATGTTTCACGATTTGGAGGTTTACTTGCATGGAGTTGCCGGGACGCAAGGTGCAAATGGTTTCAAATTGGAAGTGGATCGTGACATTGCCCTGGTAAACAAATTGTTGGATGCCGTGAAAGATGAGTACCGTATTGTTGTTAAGTGGTGGATAGAGAAGAACAAGTCCATGGTTCAACAGAATGATGGCTCCTGGGTTTTAATGGATCACGAAAAAGATGACGATGCATGAAAACCATGTAGTTGATCAACGTATATTATATATGCATGACAATGTCGCATAAATAAAGTTTGCCCCTGTTGTGGCCTTTTATGTACTCTTTCCTTTGCTATCAATGAAGTTCTATATATCTTATTGCCTCTCGAATTAAGCACCAAAAGAATAAAATTGGTGAAATAAAGAAATTCTAGTTTTTAATCTGGACCTAGACTAAGTCCTTTTTATGATCTTATGTGATCAGCCAAACTATAAAGTCACTCAACGTGGATTTAGGGCTCGTTTGGGAGTGATTATTACTTTTGGGAAGAAGCATCTCCCATGTGCTTCTCCATAAAATCACTCCCAAATGAGCCCTTAATTAGAGACCAACCGCTTTCTAATATTCGTTTTTCTAATTTTTTCAGTTTTCCTTTCATTTTATATACGAGGTTAAAACAGGCAGTTTTCGGTACACAAATATTGTAGTAAGGTTCAGTGAGAAAATAATAGGGTCTAAATAGAATTTCCCGAAAACAAAAATGTACAAGATCAAGATTAGCATAACAGTAAGATGAATATAGATTTGTGTCTGTTTTCCTTAGGGGCTTTTTTTTATGTATAAACTCTAGTTACGTGTTTTGGTTTACTAATAAGACTTTTGAGACATTTCTCATGTTCACCTTTGTGTGTGTATATACGTGTTTGTGCATGTTTATCTGTTAATCATAGTTTAAGAATACCATATATCAACTAATAATTTCGAGAAAGTAACGAAATTAAACATCAAAAAAGAAAATAAATAAACAATAAGCAAAACAGATACGTGATTAGAGATTACCAAGAGGTTGGATGGTGCATGTGAGTCATGACAGAAGCATGCATCAGGAGTATCAATCCCCTCAAGTTGGTTAAGCAAGAAGATCAATGCTTTAAAAGTTTGTTAGTTACTAATATCAATCCTCTGCAAGCTGGTTGAGCAAGAAGAAGACAACCATGAATAGCATAGCAAAAAGGTGGAGGCTTCTCAGTGGTGAGACTGAGTGGGAGGGTCTACTCGACCCTCTCGACCTTGATCTGCGCCGCTATATCCTTCACTGCGGGGAAAGGGCTGCCGCCATAGCTGAAGCCTTCATTGATGAGACAAAATCGGACAACTGCGGACTTCCTCGATATGCTAAGAGATATTTGTTCTCTAAGGTAGGTTTGGAGAAGTCTAATCCATACAAGTACAAGGTGAAGAAATATTTATACGCTGCAACGACATTATCACCCGGGAAATCGATCTGGTTAGGTTACGTTGCAGTGACAACGGATGAGGGAAAGAAAGTGTTGGGGAGGAGGGACATTTTGGTTTCATGGAGAGGAACGGAGCTGGTGGCAGAGTGGGGTATTGACATAGTGTTCGATTTGGTTAGTGCTTCTGATATTCTAGGAGAGAAGCATGACCCTAAGGTTCACCATGGTTTCCATTCCTATTACACTCATGTTGACCCTCAGTCTCCACGCAACAAAACTAGTTGTAGGGCTCAGGTAACTTTGTTTTATTAATGTTTTAGTTTTTTGTTAGATGTGCTAGCTAGTGATGTGCATTGGACTAACCCGTTTGTAACTGCTTCTGTAAAAGACACTTTTGCTCATAAGCGGTTTTTTAAGAAGCGCTTCTATCTCTATTAGAAGTACTTCAGGTTTAGTTTATTAAAAATTCAAGTGTTTCCTAAAAAAACCACTTTGAAGTGATTTTTGAAGAAGTTCCTAGAGCATCTTTGTGATCCAAAATCACTTTTAGTTGTTAGAAAGTTGTTTTAGCATTTTCAGAAGCAGCCCCAATTTGAACCATCGTACCAAATATCGGATCAATATATATTAATTTATGGTTTAGTTTTTGATATAGTCTAAATTTTTGTTGCTCCTATATGTAAACAAGACAACAACATTTCTTCGGAGAAAAAATTGAAATATTCTGATCTGCAAAAGAAATAAAGTTTATGTATTCTTATATTTTCAGGCTTTAGCTGCAATTAAAGAAGTAGTGAACCAATACAAGAATGAGACAATCAGCATAACTGTCACTGGCCACAGCATGGGCGCTGCAATGGGAATTTTAAATGCTACAGACATTGTTTATAATGGATACAATAAGTCCCCAGGCCATCCAGTCTGTCCTGTCACAGCCATTGTGTTTGCTGCCCCTCGTCTTGGAGACCGAGGCTTCAGCAATGTGTTCTATGGTCTGAAAAATCTTCACGCGTTGCGCGTCACGAATGACTACGATTTAATCCCTTCTTTACCGCCTTTTGCCAACTATCTCCATGTCGGAAAAGAGCTGAGATTTGACACTTTCAAATCACCGTATTTGAAGGATCCGAAACAGAGCCTGCACAGTTTGGAGGTTTACTTACATGGAGTTGCAGGAACACAAGGAGAAAATGATTTTAAATTGGCAGTTAAACGTGATCTTGCATTAGTAAACAAATATTTGGACGGGCTAAAAGATGAGTATCTTATAGTTGCTAAGTGGTGGACAGAGAAGAACAAGTCTATGCTTCAAATGGGCGATGGCTCATGGGTGTTGATGGATCATCAAAGTGATGATGATTGATGTGCCTAATATTTGTGGAGTTACACGTTTCTATCTATTTGCTTATCATTACATGTCATACTTGATAATAAATAACTTAAGCTAATAATCACATGTCATATATATTTGGTTGATAAAAGAGCGACGATATTTTATTGATAAGATAAACAAAACAAGTACAAAACAACTAAGGTGCCGAATATGAATACAACTTATACTATAAAGCAAATTTCACGGAATGGACAGATCATATCAATATTATATATTGCAAATTGTTGTTAATATTTTAAGTCGTTTCCCACCTTAATCCCAAAACAAAGGGTTAAGTAGCTGGACTTATTAATCATTACAAGGTTGCATATATCAGACGTTAATTATGACGTGAAGAGCATAATAACCATAATGCATGAAACAAAGAATAATCAAAGGTTGAAGAAGGATAAAATGATATTAAACAATCATATGACTTTTCAACCAAAAAAAAAAAAAAACAATCATATATGACTAGCAATAATGATCCAAAATATATGCGTGCAAGACATCAAGGTTTCAATATTAATATACTAAATCCTTATCATATTTAGTCTTTTCAAGGTAACTAGCTGGCCGCCGGTAAACTAACTAAGCAGACAACCAAACATGGGGGACATTAAATATTTAATTGGAGGTCTTGTTCATACGGCTGGGAATTTGACCAATTGCTAATTTTGAAGAGCAAAAGAAACAAGATACGCAGTACATCCTTCACTATAAATACAGGAGCTTCGACGTCGATAGATAATGCATCAAGGTTAATTTGTTCCAATTAATCCTCTCTATAGTTGTTTATTGGTAAAGCAAAAGAATTTTTTTCACTTCATGGTTAGCGTTGCAGCTAGGTGGAGGGTTCTGAGCGGCGAGGACGAGTGGAAGGGTCTGCTAGACCCTCTCGACATCGATTTTCGCCGCTACATTATTCACTATGGTGAAAGGGCTGGAGCCATTGGTTACGGATTCATTGACAAGCCAACATCAATTTCGAAGAACATCGGACTTTCCCGGTACGCCAAGAGAAATTTATTCTCTAAGGTGGGTTTGGAGAAAGGCAATCCGTACAAGTACGAGGTGAAGAAGTATTTGTATGCAGCAACAAGATTTGCACCTGGGAAATCAAGCTTGTTGGGATTTGTTGCGGTGTCGACGGATGAAGGAAGCAAAGTGTTAGGAAGGAGGGACATTCTGATTTCATGGAGAGGAACCATGTTGGACCAAGAGGTAGAGGTCGACGCTACGATACTTTTTGTCTCAGCTTCTGATATTCTGGGCAAGGAACATAATCCTCTGGTGCACCTTGGTTGGCATGGCTATTATACTAATCTTGACTCTGAGTCAGCACACAATAAAACTGCTAGTTGCAGAGATCAGGTATATATAAGTTTCTTTTTTTATTCTAATTTTGTTTTAAGTTGAATTGATAGTAATTCTACAAGTACCAACCATTATCTCAATTGAAAGAAAGACGATAATTATATTCATAAATCAGGCACAAAGACCATTAGCCACAAACAAATACCACTAAAAGTAAGTTCTTGAGTTTTTATAAAATAAATGAGATAGTTTGAACACTTACATCCTTATTGCTCTAAATTAAGTACTATTGTAATATTATACTTGAAAATTAACGGTAGAATGGTAATAGACATAAAAAGGGTAAAATAGTAATGAAATATCACCCGAAACGAACCATCTTTTGTCTTCTATAAAATATTTTTGTTACCAAACCAACTCCCATCCAAACACATCGCACTTTCTTTTTAAATATTCTATCTAGTCACGAAATTCACACAGAACAAATGAAACTACTGATATTAAACAAACCAAACATTCAACATGGATTATGATTTGATCAAGTTTTATAACACCAAATCAGATATTTCAACTGGGATTGATCAACTTTTATAACAGAAAAATGAAAGTGAAAACATAAATTTCCACCTATATCTTCTGTATATTGTTTGCAGGTTCTAGCTGCAGTTAGGGAACTAGTAGACCAATACAAGGACGAGGAGATCAGCATTACTGTCACTGGCCACAGCATGGGTTCAGCTATTGCAGTTCTAAATGCAACTGATATTGTTTATAACGGATACAATAAGCCTACAAACTCGAACACTGTGAGTCTTGTCACAGCCATTGTGTTTGCCTGCCCGAATATGGGAGACCAAGGCTTCAAGAAGGTATTCTCTAGTCTCGAAAATCTTCGGGTCTTGCGTATCACCAACGAATGGGATCCCGTCCCTAAGTTACCAATTCTACCTTATGTTCCTGTTGGAAAAGAGTTGGTAATCGACACTCTCAAATCGCCTTACTTGAAGAATGCAATAGACTCTGTGCATCAGTTGGAGGTTTACTTGCATGGAGTGGCAGGAACACAAGGGAGAAACAACGATTTTAAATTGGAAATTAATCGAGATCTTGCATTGGTAAACAAAATTTTGGATGGTCTAGATGATAAATATCATATAATTCCTAAGTGGTGGATAGAGAGGAACAACTCTATGGTTCAAATGGAGGACGGCTCCTGGGAGTTAATGGATCATGAGAAAGATGACGATGACGATGATGATGATGGAGCCTAGTATTTAAATTGACAATTATGTGGGACTGGGATAAGGAACAACTCCACGCACCAAATAAACTATAGCATCTAGTTTTAATGTTCCTATTGTTTCCTTAATTTCAGCTCAATTGAAAAATGAGCATAAGAAATTTGTTATAATAAAACATCTTCAAGGTAAGTAGTTTGTAGCTCAAATGGTTAAGAGCATGTACCCTTACACTTGGAGGTTTGGTTCAATTTCCCTCCTCTTCCGACTTGTATAAAAAATAAAAATAATAAAATCAAGAATTCCTTTTCGATTGTCCAAGAATTTTCGCAACCTCATTGTTTGTGCAAATTGCTGACATGAATTGTTGACTAATTAAACCTTCCTTGCACACCAAGGATTCCCATATTTATTGTAATTAATTTCCCTTTTATTTTTGATTTCCTACTGTAAATAAAATTATGAGTTATTACTTTCCTTGGCCCTCAAGGTAGAGGTTTAGCCTGAGCTCAAGCTCAACTACAGACCATGTGGAGATTAGCTTTCCAAGGAATGAAATTATGAAAAATATAAATGATAACTGTAATTTGAATTAGGTTAACTAGCAGGTTGGTTCTTGGAACCCAAAAGCAATGTGGAAATGTGGTGTTTATTCTAATTTGAAAAGCTTTTAATACAAATTTTAATTTCTCAAATAATAATGGATTTCTCCTCACGTCCCAGTTTTCAGCGCCCCACTCAAATCCATGTGTGCGTTCTACAATGATTTAACTCACTGATTTGGTGCCAAAATAGTAAGTGTATATGTAACCCACATAAGACATTAACACAACTGGTACCTTAATTTTATGCAGACTACCTTATCTACTTCTTAAACAGCACTTAGAAAGAGCTTTTGTGACCCATAAGTATTTATAAGTTTTTTCCGCCAAAAGTTATCATCGGCAAATTTGATGGTTAAAAAGCGCTTACAAGCTTTAAGTATAAAAACCGAAAAAACATAACAGACCCTAGATTATTGAGATCAAACTGTAAATATTATGTTAGAGAGTTCGTGAATAAAGTAATAAATAAATAAATAATAGGATTCAAGTTGTGCTCATTGGTCCAATAAGATACACGAGTTACAAAACTGGAATGTTACACGTAACACTCAACCAACTCTTCCAGAAGCATTATAGCATCTCTAGTGTGGTTTAGGAACATAGCCATCAACAGCAAAGTTTCGGGTGGCAGCAGGAATAGCTAAACGAATTCCATCAAGTTCAGGTTTTGCAATCACTTGACAACCCAAGCGAGAACTACAATGCCACAAGCATAAATTTCAGTATGAACCAATTGCAAGAAAAATTCCACACGAAAATTTGTTAATATACCTTTCCGTAAGCCCAAAGGCCAAGTCCAACATATCATTTTCCTCATCAGTTGGGTCTCCTAATTTGTTGTAATAGTCCATATCCTGCAGGATTATTCTACAATCAGCTCCTCATACTTCAGTTCTATTAAAACCAAATTTAAGTTCAAAAAACACATTTCTTTGAAACGTAAACAACATACCATCACAATCACATGACATGTTGAACAGGCAAGTGAAGCTTCACATGCTCCTGATATGAGAGAAGCAACAGAGCATCAGATTCTGCAAATATGATTTAAAAAACCATTTGACATAGCAGTGACTATCTCTTGTGGTTCCAAACAACTAAGTCTGATCCATTTAAAGAAATAAGCATGCAACAATACAGGTGAGAGGGAGGGAAGGTCACCCAATGCACAGTCCAACGCAACTAATAAGTATTTGCCAATCTAATTGACATATGCCTATGATAGCAATACTATCAGTAGAAAGATGCATGAAAATGATCAAAAACAAGTGATTCCAGTAAACAAATGTCCAAAGGGCAACAGCAATCGATGGAACATATTTGGGTTTAAGATGAAAAAGGCTATTAGATAAGCACCAGAGCCTTGCCTTCAAGATCTATATCATTTTCATGGGCAGCTTCTAGCATAGACATTCCAATAGGAACCTTAATATGTATCTCATCTCCATCCTTATCAACAAATGTCACAGATATCCTGCAAATAAATCATCTCTGTGAAGAAACAACATAATAATATGTCAACTCAAAGGAGAATTAGGGCCATGAGGTGCTCCTAATTGACATACGGAAAAACATTGCTAAAGATAAATCAATTTGCAATTAATTTTGCACAAATAAATACAGAAATATATGTTCAATCCGTGCATATGCATTTGACAATCTCCAAACATTATTAATGATTAGCATTAAACCATTTAAACCCAAAATAACTTACTTTTCTTTCTGCTCAATCCCTTCATTTGAAGAATCGCTGGCACTAACGGTAGAAAAAAGATGATGCTTGTGAAATATGACTCCCCGCAACAACTTAGTTTCAGACTGTTGATCAAACATTTCATAAGACAAAGAAACCATAAATATAAGAACAAAACATGAATGCACCTACGCAAGCTCAATCTACTAAAATACATAAATGTAAAAACTACTTGACACTTCACATTAATCATCCTTCAACCCACGTATCACAATTCAAATACGATTTCAGTTCCCAACTTCTTCATAAAATACCTAAAATGATACAAAAAAAGTAAAAAGGGCATATATATGCCTTCATTTAGATTTTAAAATGGTTTTTGCAATTCTCAAATTGCTTGCCAAAAGTATATCATTAAACCGACTTTGTTTTATTTCCATTGTTCTTAAATGCGGACCTAAGTTTAGCAACATAATGAAACATGACTGATTCACTCATAATGGTAAAGACCACTCTTTTACAAATAAAACTTAACTTGGAATGAATACAGTCCATTGGCACTGTACAATGTCCTAGATCTGCAAGAGTATCTCATTCTATACCATACACCATATAACAACGAATAATGCACAGTATGTGACATTAAGAGGAAAAGAATGACAGGAGACAGTAGTTAATATCCCTTGGGCTTCACAAATGTCAAATGTAAGAGAACAAGTAATGGTTGCTAACATAGCAACACCAAGAAATGAAGAAAGCATATATGGTTCAGGCTCTCTTTTCCAACCCTATAATTCTCCAAGGAGTAAACTTTGCCGACAGCCACCCATTATTCGAAGACAGCAGTGGTCACTAAAAAACAACAAGAAGATCCATACTAATTCAATTTGTGGCATTCCATTAAATAGTTTTGCTTAATTGTTTTGTTTCTTCAACCCTTCATGATGTACTGATTGATAGACCTAAAACTTAAGAAGCTAGGATGAATACATGAAACAAAAGGTTACACCAAATAGCAAATTCTATGAGAGGAGGAAACTGACCAGAGGTTGCAAGTATTGGTTGTAACAACTGCTCGTATTATATCCTGCTCTGGTTATGGATGTGAGTTTGCCTGCAGTTTGCGAAAGAAGGATGCAATTGGAACCAACCATATGAGAATGACAAGTAGAAAAAAAAAAAAATACTTGAGAAAAAATGGGATTTCTTTTACCATGTTGAACTTCCAACATATGGAAGTTAGCTAAATAAACAATTGTAAATTTCAGTGCATACCTCCAGAGAGCTGTTTGAGTATCAAAACTCCGATTCTTGAAACTTTAGAAGCAAACATAATCAATCGTCGAACCTCCACTCTCACTAAACCCAAAACTTCAAACAGAACTACTGCAAACACAAAAACAGCTCTCCGCTTATAATTCTTTTTTTGTTTTTCTCAAATGGAAAAGAAGAAAATGAAAAGAGAACTGGTGAGATCTAGAAACAAACAAGCATAGCAATTGGGCAATTCTTCGAAGTTAAAAGTGACTGGGCCAAAGAAGATTTTATGGGCCAAGAAAGATGTTAGAAGAGAATAGGCCTCAAAAGTGAAAGTGAAGTTCCTACTTGCCAAGCTCACATCTCCTCTATCCTCTCCTCAGCCCCCATTTCTCATGAACCAAACACTTTAAAGTTATATAATGATCTAATTATCTAAAACAGAAAATAATATGCGGTCATTTTCTGATTCCCATGAACAGGGTCCTATATTTTTAGTTTACTCCAATATTTTACGAATAAAAAAAGATCAAAAGGCAAGATGAAAAAGTTGGGTTTCTGTGAATGGATTGTTAGGAATTAGACACAATGCCCTTTTTTATCTCACGTTAAAATGCAATTCATGTTTGTTTATATAAGAAATGCAATTCATATTAGTCTTCCATTGTTAGGAAAAGAATTGAAGTGACAAAATATTCATGTCCCATGGTGTGAAATAAGTGTGACTGTTATCTCGTAGAAAAATGTTTGAGAACATAAATTGTTTGTTTTGCTTAATTCATGATGAAAATTAGAATTATATGAGGACTTACAAATCTCCTTATGTATCCTATTTCTTCTGTGTGTATTATGGTTTTGCACACATAATTCTTTTCCATAATTTCATCATCCATTCCATATCAAACCAAGAGGAGCTACAATAAGTAGTGTATAGCCACATAAATCCCATATTTCATAACCATAATAATAATACCCGCATAAGCATAATACAACAACCAATGTTGTATTTTGGCCGGAGCTTCCCGAGCTCAGGCCGGTGGATACAGCCACCAATGTTGTCGCTCAACCTAGGGGAAAGCAAGAGGGAGAGGAGAGATACCTTTTCCAAGTGGTGGCACGGAATGGAGTGGCCGGAAACGTTGCCGGCGATGTCGACAGTTTCTGCAGAAACTTCCAGTCGAAACAGCCGGTTAACCTTGGGTTTTCGAGCTAGAAAAAGGACTGGGCTATGAAGAGGAGGAGGAGGAGACGATCCTTTTGGGACCGGTGCCGTGGCCTAGGGTAGCCAGACGGCGACAAATCAACGGCGAGAAGTGCAGGCGTCGCTGGAAGGGAGAGAGAGAAGTGCGCGAGGAAAAATAAACAATAGCGCTCGGGGGTAGTTTTTAGGGTTTTCTAACAATTTCAAAATTCCCTATGTGGTCCTTTTCGTTTTCAGATCACTCAGAATTAAGCGTGCCGTCAGTCTACAGACTCGTATTAATCAACTCTACGCAATGGTGCCACTGAATTTCCCAAATTCCTTTTGGAAACAAAAAATAACTAGAACACCCCTACTCTCAAGGACAAAAATGTAAAATTCACAAAAAATAATTAAAGTAATTAAATAATTATTCGGCTTCAAACCAAAAGGAACATCTTGGCCCAAATCCTCCATCCGTAGCCCACATTCCGTTGTTACAAGCCCAAAGGAGTTGGAGCACGTGGTTGACAGAGTAAAACCTTCCTCATGTAACTGATGTCCCCTCCTTGAATTCTCCTCATATGAAATGATGGCCCTTGATATAAGAAGACAGTTTTTGAACATACAAGACGACAGTGTAAGAGTGGTTAATTCTGACAATATAGGAATGTAAGAATGTAATTCCATTAAAGACGTCATGTTCTTTTTATAAAACAAACTCATAGTTGCTTCCTGCAACAAATTATAATAATTAAGAAACTCAATTCAAAATCAAGGCTCCTCTCCATCGTAATGTCATGTAGATTAAGTGGCAACATATATTCAATAAATAAGCAATAAAGTGGCAATAGAAAAAGTAACACGAAAGTAATAAAAATGCAATAAAGAAGCAATAAAATGGCAATAGACAAGTAATACGAAAGTAATAAAAATGCAATAAACAAGTACCTTATGAATGTCTTTTTTTTTTTTTGGTCGAAGTACCTTATGGATGTCTTTGTACTATGTTTTCCCGATTATACAATGTTCTAATTGTTGAACTATTACAATATTTAGTTTCTACAGATAATAAATAGTACATAAAAAAAATTAATATCCATGTCTGAAAATTTCATCTCATTATAATAATGACCTAAAAAATAATATCAAGTATATTACACAAATATTAGAAACATATGGCTCCACAAGAAGAATACACAATGTCTTAGATGTCCTTCCTAATTCTTGGGATCTAAGAGCATCCACTGTGGGGGGTTTATATTTTCGGAAGTGTAAAGCCACTTTTACATCACCTTTACACATCCTGGGGGGGTGTAAATACGTTTTTTGCTCCAATGGAAAATGATGTAAATCTAAGATGTATAATTTATTTGTTTGTCTTAATTCGTTTTTGTGTTAAATTTGTATTTTGTATTTACTTTATAAAATTAATTTTTTTTATTAAGTTAATTTTATATTTTTCAAACAAATAGACCTAAAAATATTTAAATTCGGAGAAGATATAATTTCACCCAAAAATTAAAGCTACTGGAGCATATTTAAATGTTAGATGTTGGCTGTTGGCTCTTTTTGAAAATTAAAGCCATTGGCTGTTGCAATCTAGCCGTTGGGGAGGAAGATGACAATCAAAAATTATCCCCGCCATGTGAATTTTTTTCCAGCAAATACTATAGCAGCAGGTCCCACCTTTATATGTTGACTTTTCTCCATTTTTCCTCTTCTTTTTTGCAGCTGGGTCCCACCTGCAAGAGATGTAAAAAAAAATTGTACAATTGCATCTAAATATACCTCTCAAGATGATGATGTGATTATACATTCATATACACCTCTCCATCGCTGGTGATCCGAATAACCACGGGTGGATATTTAACATACACTCCCTTACACTCCCCACCCAAAAAAAAATAAAGCTACTGGAGCATATTTAAATGTTAGATGTTGGCTATTGGCTCTTTTTGAAAATTAAAGTCATTGGCTGTTGCAATCTAGCCGTTGGGGGGGGGGGAAGATGAAAATCACAAAATTGCCCCGCATGTGAATTTTTTTTTCCAGCAATTACTGCAGCAGCAGGTCCCACCTTTATATGTTGACTTTTCTCCATCTTTTCTCACCCTTTTGCAGCTGGGTCCCACCTGCAAGAGATTTAAAAAAAAAAATACAATTGCATCTAAATATACATCTCAAGGTGGTGATGTAATTATACATTCATATACACCTCCCCCATTCCGATAACAACGGGTGTATGTCCCCCCCCCCCCCTCTAAAATGTGGATACAAGCATAGTCAATGATGTGATGCTACAAGTTTTCTTAGCATTTTCATAATAGAAGCTTTGCTTTTGACTTCAGAAGGCATCAAACAACTCCTTGGCTACACTCATTACATTATGCACAAAATGGTCTCCAACGCCAGTGTATGACTTGCACATCAGTGCCTGCACAAACCACCTAAAACACATTGTGAGGCACAAGAAGTCTAAGACTTGTTTGAGTCCACCTTTACTGCTAGAAAAGCAATAATGAAATTCTTATGATATGCTGCAGCAACAAGGAAATAAGTAGTGGAGTATCTTTCCTTCCTCCAAGCTGTACATCAAAGGAAATAAGGATGAACAGTTAGAAGGCCTTATCATATGAAACATTACTTGCAGCGCAAAGCTATGCAAGAAAGAATGGCGAGAACTGTCAGCCAAGGTTCACGGGAAACTAACCACCTGAACTACAACTTTGTTGCTTTTAGGTAACCAACGACATGTGAAGCAAAAAACGTTTTAGGAAAAGGGTCCGAACTTTGCATAAGAGGTGAATTATGTTGTTGTAAATGGTCTTGGTAGTGGTGGGCTAAATGTATTGGCCTAATTTTGCAGGGCATCCCTAACGTCGTTCAGTCAGTCGATGGTTTGCCATTTTTTTTCTTTTTATATTTCTATTTTCTATTTTATTAGTTTTAACTTTGTAGGGGTAAAAGTGGAAAAACTCCAACAAAAGCTTTGTGGCTGGGTGTCGAGAGAACGGCCTTGGGTGTAAATAGAATTCTTCTGTATAAGAAAATTAACTTGTGTTTTTATCTCCAAACGATAGGATTTTCCGGACCATTTTGCTAATGCTTAATTTCCCGAGCCCTAATAGGACATGGAGAAAGGCTTTTATGTTGTCTGTTGGGCCAAGTTAGGTAAATCGTTTTAGGGTAGGGTTTTACTTTGTTAAAACCATGAAAACGTATTCTATACAAAGAAGGTTAGACTGGGTATGAGCTTGATATATATATATATATATATATATATATATATATATATATATATATGTGGTGAATTGGCTGTGCAACCTGAGATACTTAACCCCAGAATTGCATCCACAAAGTCTCCGGTGAGTTTCGAAAGCCTTTCAGGATTTTGTTCTAAATACTGGACTGATCTTTCTCCGCTCCAAGAGACTTCTTTTGCAAGGTAGGGAAAACCATTCCTGTTTCTTTTGACAATAGTTGTACCATGTGATTAAATTTTCTCTAGCATATGATTAACTGCACTTATTTAAATGCGGATGTTTTGTAGATATGAGATCGATATTGGCACTGTCGATGATTCGATTTTGTAGTTGTCCATATGTTATTGATATACACTTTATTGAAGTTTACCTTTTAACAGAGAATTCATGTCCTTTAGTGATTAGTATTTGTGTTAAAACCCTAGAGGTATGACTATGTATATACGTATGTGTAATTGTTATGTGCCTTCTCATTCCGAGCAGTTATTGGGGTCACCTTATTAGGAAAATTAGAGCCCCCGTTTGATAACCATTTCAATTTTCAGTTTTACTCATTTATTTAGTTTTCAATTTTCAGTTTTTATTTGTAAAAAACTGAAAACAGGGAACTTGCAAATGAAATTTTTCTTGGGGTCAAATTGATAATTTAATGTCATAGAATGAAAGTGTATGTTACAAAAAGTCCGCAGCATTTGTCAGTGAAGTTTTTGGAATTAGGATGAATTTTTAGTGAATTTTGGTTGAACTGAGTCCACGGACAAGTATAAGTTGGGAGGTCCTAGATACTGAGTTTTGGGACTAGGTTTTGTTGTTGCATTTTTTTCAAGACATTTGTTATTTTATCAAGTTTATTCAGTCCCTAACAATAGACAATGGAAAAAAAAAAAAAAACAGAATATTTATACTTCTTATGTGTCGATTTTTGCCACTCTGTTTGATATAACTTGATGCATACTTCTTATGTGTTTTCAATAGGAGAATAATGTTTCCATTCATGAGAATGAAACGTTCACTTATTGAGTGGGATGAAGGATGGAACTCTATCCAGGAGAGGATGAACAAGCTGAACAGGGCTATAGAGGGATTATCTGAGAATCCATTTGACGCAGAAGATTTTATAATGCTTTACACAACTATCTACGACATGTGCACTCAAACACCTCCTCATGATTATTGTCAACAGCTATATGACAAATATAAGGAGACAATCGAGCAACATATTACTTCGAAAGGGTTGCCCTCTCTCGCAGAGAAGCATGAAGAGTTTATGCTGCAGGAGTTTGTCAAAAGTTGGGAAAGACATAAAGTTCGGGTTAGGCGGATGTCGCACTGCTTTTTTTTTCTTGCTCGCCACTTCATCCCCAGTAGATCACTTACTAAACTAGAAGAAGTTGGACTTAACTACTTCCGTGAGTTAAATCTTAGAGCGAGAGTTGCTGCATTCGGTCTTATTGGTAGAGAACGTGAGGGAGAGCGAATTGACAGAGGGCTGTTGAAGAATGTGATGGACATAATTGTTGAAATTGGAACAGAGAAAATGGATGCTTACAAGGAGGACATTGAAGCACACTTGCTAAAAAGTACCGGTGAGTACTATTCGCTTAAAGCATCGAGTTGGATTGCGGAGGAAAGTTACATGGACTACATGGTGAAGGCCGAGTTATGCTTGAGAAGGGAGAGGAATATAGTTTCTCATTACTTTCATTCAAGCAGTGAGAAGAAGCTGGTGGAGAAAGTGGAACATGAGTTGTTTGAACCTCTTGCTAATGCATTTAAACAGAAAGTTAGTCTTGAAGTTAAAGCTTTGGTCCAACAGGCTAAAGATGATGCATCAAGTAACCAGGATTTCAATGGAGCTTATGGCATGCAGGAACATGTCCTTGTCCGAAATATACTCGAGCTTCACACTAAGTACCTGGCTTTTTTCAATGATTGCTTGATAAAAAACTGTATCTTTCACAGGGCTCTGAGAGACGCTTTTGATCTATTTTGGAATGGACCTGTTTCTGGTAGTTTAGGTGCTGAATTACTAGCTGCATTCTGTGATAATCTCCTCAAAAACGATGGGAATGAGAAGTTGAGTGATGAGGCCGCCGAAGACACACTTGAGAAGGTTGCTAATCTGGTTTCTTATATGAGGTCCATGGACCTTTTTATAGAATTCTACAAGAAAAGACTTGTTCCTCGACTTCTGTTTGATCAAAGTTCCAACTTGAAACGTGAAAAAAGTTTCGTAACAAATTTGAAACGGAAATTGGGTGGAACGTTCTTGACCTCTAGGATTGATAAAATGGTCGAAGATATGACATGGACTGGGGACAATAAGACCAGCTTCGCGGAGTATCTTCACAGTAATCCAAATGTAAATCCTGGAATGGATTTTACCGTCACTGTTCTCACAACTGGTTTTTGGCCGAGTTATAAACCATTTAATCTTAACCTTCCTGCAGAGATGAAGAACTGCGTTGAAGCTTTTGAGGGATTCTACGAAACAAAAACGAAATGTAGAAAACTTAATTGGATTAACTCATTGGGAACTTGCTACATTAATAGCAACTTTGAGTCAAAAACCATCGAACTAGTTGTGTCAAACTGTCAGGCTGCTCTCCTGCTGCTTTTCAGTGATGCAGATAGATTGAGCTATTCCGAAATATTCACTCAGTTAAATCTTGACCATGATGACTTGGTTCGTACTCTTTATTCATTGTCATGTGGCAAGTACAAGATCCTCCTGAAGGAGCCTAATACAAAGAATATATCACCAAATGACAGCTTTGAGTTCAACTCTAAGTTCACAGGCAGAATGAAAAGAATCAAGATTCCTCTCCTACCCTTGTATGAAACGAAGGAGGTGATCAAAGAAGTCGAGAAGGACAGGCGATATGCTATCGATGCTGCAATTACCCGGATTATGAAGAAGCAGAAAGTTTTGGATCTTCAACAATTGTTTGTGGTGTGTGTTGAAAAGTTGGGACATATATTCAAGCCTGACATAAAAACAATCAAGCAGCGTATTGAAAGTCTTATTGACCGAGACTATTTGGAGAGGGACAAGGAAAACCGCAACATTTTTAAGTATCTTGTATGATTCAAGGGTTGGAGTCTTCATATTATCCAGGATGTGCTGGAGTTAACACAGCAAGACAAAGGAGTTGTAGTTTCTTTGGATTTCAGATTTGCTGTAATTTTTTTTATAGCTTTTTTTAGTAATTCTAGGATTTCAAAAAGAGAGTGGGCATTTTTGTTCAGTTTTCTATTAGAGACAGTTTAGTGAATTTTCAACTGAGAGAAATTATATGAAATTATGAAAATGTTACCTTTCCATTAGCTACCTAACAGTTATGAAGCCTCCTTTATATATCTTCTTCTCTGCCTTTTGATTGGTTAGTCCCAACTCCCAACTAACTCTCATCATTGGTTGGCCACTTGGTCCCCTCACTGAAAAATCAACCCCAACAAGCCATTCAATTGCTTCTGAGTGGGACAGAAGAAGCTTCATATCCTTTTGACTCATTCCCACTTGGAGACTTGGTCTTCTTGTTTGTCCTAGTTTTTTTTTTCTTTCTAATTTTTCTATATTACCTCTCTTTCTTTCCCTCCCCATTTTTGCTAGTTGACCAGCTATGTCTGCCTCCATCTTCTTCATCCTTTTCTTCACTTCAATCTTTCTTGACATAGAGGCCTCAAATGGAAACTGCACACATGGGACGCCCGATATTCGATTTCCTTTCCAATTAAGAGGGCATCAGCGTCAAAACTGTGGTCACACTGGTTATGAGCTTGACCGCAAGAACGGAACAACCATAATTCACTTCCCATCCTATGGTGATTTGGTAGTGAAATCCATCTCTTATGATATCAAAAAACTCGATCTTATTGACCCGAAGAATTGTGTCCATGAAGTCTATCTTAACCTCAATCTCTCCCTGACTCCATTTCAGTATTACCATGCTATGAAAGAGTACTCATATCTCAATTGTTCAGTTAGGATTTCACCTCCTTTGACAGAAGTCCCCTGCTTAAGTGGCTCTGACTATCATGTTTACACTGTGGATCCTTCTTTAGCGGTCCCAGATTCTTGCAGTGTAGTAAAAACCATTCCTATTCCTTTTATGTATAGCCCTTATCTCAGTGACAATAGTTTCGGTCTCGGATTAACTTGGAGCTTACTTGGCCATGAAGATTGTGAGGCAAAACAAGGCCAGAGTTCATTGCATCCTAAAAGAGAACAACAAACCGAATGTTTCACTACGGCACAGGCTAAAGGTAAATTACTCAATCCCACCTTGGTTTTTCTTTTCTTTTCATTTTTATCTATTTTTTCTTGATGTGTTTTCCTTATAGTTGAAGGATATCAAACTTTATCATCCACAACCACGAAACACCAAGTTATCGAGTGGGATCAAGGATGGGACTATATGCAGAAGGGGATCGCGAAGCTAAAGAGGATTGTAGAAGGATTACCAGAACCACAGTTCAGCTCAGAAGAATATATGATGCTTTACACAACTATCTATACCATGTGTATTCAAGACCCCCCTTATGAGTATTCTCAGCAGCTTTACAAAAAATTTCAAGAGACATTTGAGGAATACATTACGTCAACTGTGTTGCCCTCTCTAAAAGAGAAGCATGATGAGTTTTTGTTGCAGGAGTTTGTCAAAAGTTGGGCAAAACAAAAAGTTATGGTTAGATGGATGTTGCGCTTCTTTCATTATCTTGAGCGCTTCTACATCGCTGAGAGATCTGTTCCCGGGCTAAATGAGGTTGGACTCAACTACTTCCGGGATCTGGTTTATCGGGAGGTTAATGCAAATGTGAGAGTTGCTATAATTGGTCTTATTAATAAGGAACGTGAGGGGGAGCAAATTGACAGAGCACTATTGAAGAATGTGATAGGCATATTTGTTGAAATTGGAATGGGACAAATGGAAGCTTATGAAGAGGACTTTGAAGCACATATGCTAATAGATACTGGCGGATACTATTCGCGCAAAGCATCAAGTTGGATTCTTGAAAATCCTTATACAGATTACATATCGAAGGCCGAGGAATGCCTGAGAAGGGAGAGGGATAGAGCTTCACATTACCTGCATTCAAGCAGTGAGAAGAAGCTGGTGGAGAAAGTGCAGCATGAGTTGGTGGTGGTTTATGCAACTCAACTCCTTGAAAAGGAGCATTCTGATTCTGGATGTAGTGGTTTTCCTAGGGACGTTAATGTGGAGGATCTTTCTATATAAGAAACCTGTTGCTAATGTATTTAAACAAGATTTTCCTGCTGAAATGGATCACAACAAATAAATTGTGAACAGAAGGCATGAGAAAGTTTTTTGTGCTTATTGCCAGTTTTATAAATCAATGTCAAAATTCAATAGCCACAATGCAGCATCCAAAAGGCTTACCGCGTTCATAAGGAGCATGAGCAACGTATAAATTAAGAACTGGGTTCAACTGACTTGATTTTAGAGTTTTCTGTTAAATTGTGTGCAGCTCTTTTAGAAATTCTAGAGGATTTTTAAATGAGTGGAGAATTTTTTGTTCATTTGACTGTTGAAAGCGAGTTTTTCTGGGAGGCTGGCTACAGAGTTGTGGAGACTGAATGTGATGCTTCCTCGGTGGTGGCCCTCCTGAATAACCCTCTCATTCCTTCTCGTCCCCTGTTTAGTCTTCTCAATTGCTGTAATTTACAGCTGCTTGGTGATTGGTCATGCTCCTTATCCCATGTCTACTGTGAACAAAATAAGGCTGCTGATGCTTTAGCTGCCAAGAGCTATGAATTCCCTTTAGGCCTTCATGTTTTGGAGTTGGAGCCCCCCTTCCTTAACGATATTATTGCTGCTGATGTTAGCAATATCCCTAGTCCCAGGTTGATAATCCATATCCCTATGCAATTGTTTGGTTTTGGGCTCTTGGCCCCGCTTTGTACCAACCAAAAAAAAGGGCCAGTATGAGTCATATATTTGTAAGTATTTTCTTCCGATCTAGTAAATTTACAAATAAAAGTGATACCTACAGCTTTGGAGTGACACTAGTAGAAATATTAACTGGGAAAACCCCATTTTCTTCTGCTAAAGATGACGGGGAAAATCTGGTTGCTTCTTTCATTTCACGGACAAGGGAAAACCAACTTGTTCAGATTTTGGATCCTCAAGTGGTTCGAGATGCAGAGATGGAGCATGTTAGAGCAAATGCTGAGCTTGCAACAAGGTGTTGGAGGTTGAATGGGAAAAAGAGGCCTAGTATGAAAGAGGTACCAACAGAGTTGGAAGGATCGAAGAACACTCAAAGATGCCTAGAAAATTTCCAAGAGCCTCAGTCATTCAAAGATGAAACAACATTCATGCACTCTACCAGTGAAACCATGAAAGATCATACATAGGAAAGCATTCTCTTAGCCAGTGGGGCAAGTTTCCCTTTGCTCCAACGCAAGTTGTGGGGCCATTAGTTGATAGTAAATTGCCCTTTGCCATACTCCTACTTCTACTTAAAATACTAAATTCATTCTCGTCATACTTCTCCCTTCGGAAATCAAAATGAGATGTCCTCTTTGTGTAACTAACAGGCATCTGGGGTGTTCATTGCCATTATTGCAAACATAAGCCGGCTGGAATAATGGCCTCCTCCAGGCATTACCTCCTCTACACACATCAACATTGCCAAATGGAAGTCCGGGTTCATCTGCTGTATTTTCTTTCCAGACTCCTGTTTTTGGACCCAAGAAGTAGTGGTAGTCCAAAGAACTGCCTTGTGCTATCGAGTACTTGAATTGAGGAACACATATGCCACTCAAAAGTTTTGACTCTTCCTCTTCCCACTGATTCAGCTAAGTCCCTTCCACCCTCCATGATGAGAACTGCAATCTTGGATCCCTTTGTTGTGAATTAATACTAACTCACTTCCCCTTAGGACCTTGTTGTTGATGAACTTTGTGACCAACTCAATGATGGATGAGTCTTACACACACACAGAAATTTAACCAAGAAAGAAATGACACAAGTGTTTATAGAGGTTCAGCAAATTGCCTACTTCCTCTTTGGTGATCTCCTTGAGAACTTTCACTAATGAAGATAGGTTACAAACTTTGGTTTACAAAGAAAGGAAACCCCCTTAGAACACTACCCTCATAATCTGTTTCTCTCTCACCCTTGCTCAACACCTTGATACACTTAGAGAACTCTCTTGCTCTCCCCTTGGTATTTTCTGAACTTACAAGTTTTCAGCTTCTCTATACTTTGCACAAACTTATGCACTTAACAACTTAATGTTCTCTTGCTTCCTCTTCCCTCTTATATAGGCCTTGGGACTCCAAGATCAGATATCATTAAGTTATACACGTTCATGCTTTAGTTATCTCTCTTTAGACACCTGTTGTTGGCAGCTCATAAAGCAAGGGACAAAGGATGCTAGCTGCCATCAATCTCTTGAACCAAGAGAGAAAACACTCATGAAACAAGTTATCAATTTGCCAATGTGTTCTCCCAACTTTCCAGCTGCTATGCCACCTTCTAATATCTCAGATTTGATCAGAAATATCCTTGCAAGTCGATAGGAAGTGGTAGCACACCAAGGAAGACTTGAAAACGCGTAGGAATTTGAAACAGCATCGTCTGGGCGACCGTCGCCCGAATCTGGCGACCGGTCGCTTTGTCACAGAATCAATTTTTCGCTCCAGGCTTCACTGGGCGACCGGTCGCTTGTAACTTGCGACCGGTCGCTTGGCATTTTGCTTGAAACCGACCGGTCGCCATAACCTTGACCGGTCGCGGTTTTTAATATTTTTGTATCTTTTTAATTGAGCCATTTTTCTCAACAATCTCCACCATGGCGAGATTAAAACCCCTTGTGGACACTATTGCTTTTCCAGGACGTCTTTAATTTCTTGAGAATCGTCCGGATAACTCTCAAGAACTCCACCTCAATCTTAGCATGGAACAAGATTGAGCAAGCTCAAACAATGCTTGAACTTTGCTGCCTGTGACTGGCTTTGTTAGACAATCTGAAGCGTTCTCCTTTGTATGAACCTTCTTTATCATGACGTCTCCTTCATTCACCCAATCCCTTACCCGGTGGTATCGGACATCAATGTGTTTAGACCTTCCATGAAATACTTGATTCTTCACTAGGTAGATTGCACTTTGACTATCACTTTGAATCACCACCAAGTTTTGGGCTATCCCGAATTCCTTAGCCAATCTCTTCAGCCATACCGCTTCCTTCGAAGCTTCCGTGAGCGCCATATACTCCGTCTCTCTTGTAGACAAGGCACTAACCGATTGTAACACCGCTCTCCAACTAATCGGTCCTCCACCACAAATGAAGACATATCCCGTGGTGGATCTCCTCTTGTCTAGATCCCCTGCATAATCAGAATCTACATACCCTGACACACATGCATTACCTTGTTGTTTTTCAAACAATATCCCAAGCCTCCTTGTGCCCTTCAAGTACCTGAGAATCCACTTTGCTGCTGTCCAATGAAGTCTGCCCGGATTCGCCATGTATCTTGACACCACACTTACGGCTTGAGCTAATTCGGGGCGTGTGCAAACCATTGCATACATAAGACACCCTACCAAGCTTGCATATGGAACTTTGCTCATTTCTTCCTTCTCATCATCCGTAGAAGGACATTCCTGTGCACTTAATTTGAAATGCTCCGCCAAAGGAGTAGACACGTGCTTGCAATCCATCATATTGAATTTTTCAAGTACTTTGGAAATGTACTTACTTTGTGACAGCCATAGCTTGCCTGCGTTTCTGCTCTCTCCTTATCTCCATTCCTAGGATCTTTTGTGCAGAGCCTAGATCCTTCATGTCAAACTCCTTTCCAAGCAATGTTTTTAATTCCTGGATTTTTGACATATCTTTACATGCAATTAGCATGTCATCAATATAAAGAAGTAAAAGGATGAAGTTACCATCCTTAAATGCATGACTGTAAACACAGCAATCTGATTCACATCTTCTATATCCAATCTTCATCATGAAAGAATCGAAGCACTTATTCCACTGCCTTGGAGATTGCTTTAGCCCGTATAAAGACTTCTTCAACCTGCAAACCAGATTTTTCTTGCTTGCTTCAATGAACCCTTGAGGTTGGCTCATGTAGATATCTTCCTCCAAGTCTCCATGGAGGAAAGCAGTCTTCACATCCATTTGCTCCACCTCAATGTCCTCTTGGGCTACTATGGAGAGGAGTAGCCGTATAGAAGTATGTTTCACCACCGGTGAGAAAATTTCATCATAATCAACTCCCTCCTTTTGCAAATATCCCTTGGCCACCAATCGAGCTTTGAACATGGTGGCTCCCTTCTCATGCATTTCTTCTTTCTTCCTAAACACCCACTTGCAGCCAATAACCTTGCGATCTTTGGGTTTAGGAACTAACTCCCAAACTGAGTTTTGGTGTAGAGATTCCATCTCTTGCATCATAGCTTCCATCCAACTTTCCCGCTCCTCATTCTCAACAGCTTCTTGGAACGTGGTTGGTTCTTCTTCACTTGCATTTAGAGCATAGTGAACTGAGTCCGTGTCCCATCCAAACCTTTGAGGTGGTTTGATGGTTCTCTTGGGCCTGGACCGAGCTATAGATGATGGCTCCACCATTTCTTGAGCATCTTCTTCTTCTTCTTGAGTTTGTTGTTGATTTTGCCCAGCTTCTTCCTCCTCAATGTCAGACTCCTCCTCCTCCTCTAAACGTCTTCAGTTGGCTGTTTTTGTGAAGTCTTTCTTGACACCTTCTTGAGTGGAACTTCAATGGTTGTTTCTCTTTCAACAACATCCTCCTTTGCTTCTGAATTCTTGACTTTGTTCAAAGGCATGGTCTTTTCATCAAACACAACATCTCTCCTGAGTATCTTCTTGTGGTTCACCGGATCCCATAGCTTGTAGCCCTTCACTCCGCTCTCGAAGCCGATGAAAATGCATTCAAGAGACTTAGGCTTCAACTTGGTTCTTTCATCACTAGGAATAAGTGCAAATGCACTGCATCCAAACACTTTAAGATTAGAAAAAACTATTGACTTATTTGACCATACCTCCTCTGCACATTTGAACTCAAGATTTCTTGAAGGTGATCGGTTAACCAAATAGGCAGCGTGGTTAACTGACTCTGCCCAAAATGATTCGGGCAATCCTGCATGAATCCTCATACATCTCTCACGCTCCATGAGAGTTCTATTCATCCTTTCCGCAGCTCCATTTTGTTGGGGCGTCTTCTTCACGGTAAAGTGCCTCTTAATGCCTTAGTTTCTGCAAAACTCAAGAAATTTGTTGTCCTTATATTCACCACCGTTGTCACTCCTTAGGATCTTGATTTTTCTTCCGGTTAGGTTCTCCACTTCCGCCTTCCACTCTTTGAATTTGGTGAAGACCTCAGATTTCTCCTTCATGAAGTAGACCCAAACCTTTCTGGAAAAATCATCCAAGAAAGTCACGAAATAGCGAGCTCCACCCTTTGATTTAACCGGTGATGGCCCTCATACATCTGAGTGAATATAATCTAGCACTCCTGTGCTACCTTCCTCTTTATCTCGCAGCTTGAAAGCTATCTTCGATTGCTTTCCCATGGTACAAAATTTGCAGAACTCCAGCTTGCAGCTTTGAACACCTTTCAACAATTTTCTTTTATGTAGTTCATGCATGCCTCTCTCACTCATGTGCCCTAGCATCAAATGCCAAAGCTGAGTTTCATCATCCGAGTCCTTGCTTGTGGACACAGCTGCTCCACCTGTTATTGTTGTACCGCACAATCTATATAGACAATTAGGTTGAACTTCTCCCTTCATAACCACAAGTGAACCTTTTGAGATTATGATTTTCCCTCCATTAGCCTTAACAGAATAACCATTCTTATCAAGAGTTCCAAGGGAAATAAGATTCTTACGCAACTTTGGAATATGCCTTACCATTCCAAGCGTCCTAACAGTCCCGTCATGCATCTTTATCTTGATTGTACCGGTGCCTATGACTCTACAAACCGAGCCATTCCCCATTATAACTTCACCACCTTCTTCTTTCTCATATGTGTCAAACCACTCCTTGTTTGAGCACATATGGTATGAGCACCCGGAATCCAAAATCCAATCCGAAGAGAAACACCTTGAAGAATTAGCATATGTATTAGTATTAACATTGCCATTAACACATAAAAGCTCACCATCACTTTCCGTGACTTCCTCAGCTGTGTTTGCTGCATTCTTCCCTTTGTTCTTCTTCTCTTTCCATATGGGGCAATTTCTTTTCCAGTGCTCTTTTAACCCACACTCGAAACAACCATCTTTCGCCTTGGATTTTGATCTTCCTTTGTTGCCTTTCTTGCCTTCACGCCTTTTTGAACGACCCCTATCTTCGGTCTTAGCAAATAGACCTTCACCTTGAGCGTTTTCTCCAGAACGTTGAGCCATCCTATGGTGCGTCATGATGTCTTGCAGCACAGGCTCGAAATCCAGAGTGACCTTCCCGAACATAAGAGTGGTTCGAAAGTGTTTATAGGACGGAGGTAAGGATGTTAGCAACATAAGTGCCTTATCCTCCGTACTATAAATAACTTCCATTCTTTGCAAATCAGCAACACATCTATTGAAACTACTTAAATGTTCCATTAGATTACCTCCTTCTTCCATCTTCAGATTTAGGAGTTCTTCCTTTAGGAAGAGCTTGTTGGACAGCGACTTCCCTGCAAACATCTCTTCGAGCTTCTCCCATGTTTGCTTCGCGGTATCCTTCAACACGTTGATGAGCACATCATCGGAGAGGTAGTTTTCGATGGCTCCTCTAGCTAACTCGTCAAGTACGCCCCACTCCTCATCTTTCATGTCTGTTGGCTTCTTTTCCTTGCCAACTAACACAACATGGAGATGTTGTTGTGTAAGAGCTGACATCATCCTTCGTTGCCAAAGAGTGAAGTTCTCCTTCCCGTGAAAGGCTTTAGCTCCACCTTCATGCTTGTTGCCTGTGGTTGCTTCACATGTTGTGAACTGCTACCACTCTCAACTTCTTGTTCACTTGCCATCTTCAACACACTAGCACTTCAAAAGAAAAACTAGCACAGCTGCCAAAACACAGCTCTTATACTACTTGTTGTGAATTAATACTAACTCACTTCCCCTTAGGACCTTGTTGTTGATGAACTTTGTGACCAACTCAATGATGGATGAGTCTTACACACACACAGAAATTTAACCAAGAAAGAAATGACACAAGTGTTTATAGAGGTTCAGCAAATTGCCTACTTCCTCTTTGGTGATCTCCTTGAGAACTTTCACTAATGAAGATAGGTTACAAACTTTGGTTTACAAAGAAAGGAAACCCCCTTAGAACACTACCCTCACAATCTGTTTCTCTCTCACCCTTGCTCAACACCTTGATACACTTAGAGAACTCTCTTGCTCTCCCCTTGGTATTTTCTGAACTTACAAGTTTTCAGCTTCTCTATACTTTGCACAAACTTATGCACTTAACAACTTAATGTTCTCTTGCTTCCTCTTCCCTCTTATATAGGCCTTGGGACTCCAAGATCAGATATCATTAAGTTATACACGTTCATGCTTTAGTTATCTCTCTTTAGACACCTGTTGTTGGCAGCTCATAAAGCAAGGGACAAAGGATGCTAGCTGCCATCAATCTCTTGAACCAAGAGAGAAAACACTCATGAAACAAGTTATCAATTTGCCAATGTGTTCTCCCAACTTTCCAGCTGCTATGCCACCTTCTAATATCTCAGATTTGATCAGAAATATCCTTGCAAGTCGATAGGAAGTGGTAGCACACCAAGGAAGACTTGAAAACGCGTAGGAATTTGAAACAGCATCGTCTGGGCGACCGGTCGCCCGATGACTGGCGACCGGTCGCTTTGTCAGAGAATTAATTTTTCGCTCCAGGCTTCGACCGGGCGACCGGTCGCTTGTAACTTGCGACCGGTCGCTTTGGCATTTTGCTGAAACCGACCGGTCGCCATAACCTGCGACCGGTCGCTGGTTTTTAATATTTTTGTATCTTTTTAATTGAGCCATTTTTCTCAACACCCTTAACATAGCATCCCAATTGTCCCTTCCATGTCTCCTCACATATATCCAAAGAAAATCCAACTGCTCTTCAGACCACATGGTACTATATGGCTTATATTTTGTCATGAAAACTACTCCTTTCATTGAAAGCTCTTGCTCGGCTTGCAATACTATCATGCATAAGCTTGTGTCTCAATACTGATGATAAATGGCTCAAGGAAGATTGGAGCGCTGCATCTCGGATAAATTCTCTGGTTTCAACGACAGAGTTCAAGAAGGGAAATGCACTGAAGCAGGTATTGGTTGCACATCCTGCAGTTAAAGGGTTTTCTGATAAGGATAGACCTAGTAACAGAGGAGATTCTTGTTCTGGTTGATTATTTTTGCCTCCCAACTGAAGAATTTCTTCTTTGTTCTGAAGCTATAGAAGCCGCCGCCACAGGCTGTGTTGTCACTGGGCGAAAAATGTCACTTGTTTTTTCTTCTGAAAATAGCTGGAATCAATTCCAAACATGAAAAGTAAAATAAGATTAGTTGACAGCCAAATCATCCCCAAAACTTCAAACAACAAGACTTACAAATCTCACATGCAGACACTGGTTTTTTGGTGTAATTTCCTGGGAAAATAGAGGACTAACTTTATCATCATCTTTGCAGCTGTCACCAACTTCTAAAAATTCGAATGCATCTTTGTGTAACCGTGAAGCATGAGTTTCTACTCTTTCAATTCTCGCAGCTAACATTTCTGGAGGAGACAGTTCATGCAATACAGTGGCATTATTTCTGCTAGTAGAATCCAAGGAGTCCAACATAGTTTTTGCCGCAGCCAGGCCAGGTTGCTTCTGAGAACTCAAGTTTAAGTCAACATTGCATTCCACAGTGCCACATGAATCTGCTAGTAAGAATTCTTTTAGATAAAGTATTGTAAGTTAAACATAATGTGAATTGAGAATGTTACTGGTTCAAATGCATTCTTAGAAATTAATGAAGTCCTACCAGTGGGGATAACAGACAAGTCCAAATAAGGAAGTGATCTGCCTAAATGAGGGATTTCTGTTGCTTTAAGATCAGCACTTGATAAAACTTGAGCTTCATCTCTTATCAATGCATGGGTTTTTCCTCGTTATAGAGTTGCAGCTTCAGAAGAGGAGTCTCTAGTATCACTACTTTTTCTTAAATGATCCATGCAAAGAACTTCAACAACCATTGCACTTTGAGCACTCTGGCCAAATACTTCTCCAACCTGTTGTAAGGTGTCACTGCCTGTCTTTTCGTCATCATGAAGTTGTTCTTCTTCATGCATCAAACTGTCCCGATGAATGAAGTAAGCAATTAAAATATAAGAAACCAATAAGTTCTGAAGTTAATGTGAACCTACATTTTAGTTCCAGCAGCAGCAGATCCAGCACGAGCATATGTAAAATCAATGATCCGTAGCAAAGAAATTAGATCGGTGATTACAAATTACATATACAGAAATGAAGTATCAGGTTAAGAATGCACATAATGGTGGAGTCAGTCAGCCACTCGAGGGCAACTAAGCACTAACAATGATGCACCTTTTATTCTAACCTTGTTTTTATACATATGTGTTATTATAGAATACATGTAAATGAGAATGTATTTTCCATGTCGCATCTTATTTTCTATTTCTCATTTCACATGATTGTGTTTGTGCTCATAGGCAGATACATTATTGCCAAATTGACAGAAGATAGGCTTCATATTATATACCTCTCTGGAGTGCTTCAAATCTGCTTCATGATCTATTGAGCAGTTTTCAGGGGAAGTTTCTTCATAAGAACTGGTATTAGTACAAACAGAATTATTCAATTTGGTTATCAATGAGCAGCTATTTTCCACGGGCAGTGATTTCCTTTGTATATTAGACTCATCCATATCCTTTTTTCTTTTATTCCTTCGGCAGAAAGTAATCAATGGGGTGGTCAACTTGTTTCACGCAAGCTGAATCACCACCTAATTTATCTAACTTATTTCTAGAGAATGAATCAGTGTCTTCTAAGTTTGATGTATTCAATCTTGGCGAGCTACCATCGCATTCAAAGCTGCTTTTTCTTTCAAATGCTGCTGCTGCTACTGATGATGATTTTTGTCTTACAAAATCAGCAGTAATTACAGCGGAATTCATCACCAATTGAGAAACTAACCTCCCTCCAACATTATTATCATCAACCAATGCTCCAGCATTAGCATTTAAAGATGAGCCTACTTTCTTGCCACTAGACTTATTCCCATATGCATCCCTTTGGGAAGGAACCTTGTCAAGACTTGTCGGAACGGTTTTAATTGGTATTTGTCTTGTGCCAGATACTTCAATGTGTTTCTTTTCCTTATGGGGCTTATCTAGGCATTGGAGATGATACGACTGAAGGCATTTTCCACAGTACTTCAGGTTACCCCCAACACAGCACACAAAACATACATGGCATACCTGCAAGAAAAAGAGGCAGGTGAGACAGAATATAGCAATGACCTTAAAAATAAATTATAGGTCCAAGACAACTAAGAGAACATCTTCATAGAAACCTAAATTAAAGAACCAAATCTAAATGTTCATCTCAACTAGATACGCTTTCAAGGGTCGGTTGAATAGGGCACATTGTGGTGGTAGCTGGTAATCCCTTAAAACCTTTTTTCTTTTCAGTATTTTTTTCCAGAACAAAATTATTAGAGGAAAAATAGGGAAGGATGGATTATTAAATTATCTACATAAAGATGATTGACATAGAACATATATCCCTATGAAACAAACTAAAAAAAGTGAACAGGTTCCAACTTTCTAAAATCTCACCGCAGCAATTCTGTTGTAATGTTCTGATGAACGCTTATCAATCAAATGAACTCGCAAGTCTGGTGGTTTGCTTAAAGAAGTATCATCGGGAGCAACAAAAAGTGAATTACGGCACTCATGTCCTTGTACAGGATATGTTCTTGATTGCCGCTTTCACTTATACATTAACAACACTTTGCTTCCTGACATTTAAGCTTTCAAAAATAAACACTTGGACCGCATTTTTCACATGAAATTTGTATTTATTCCACTATGATCAGTCTCATTTCAACACAGAAAAACTTGCATATGTTAAATATCCAATTAACTAAACAGCAAGTCATGACTCATAGAGTTAATACAGTTATGAGTACCAACACAATGATAGCTAAAGGGCAAAAGACGGATTTCGACTAATCTGAAATAGTGAATCACTATTACGAGGAAAGTGGCAAATAAAAATTGTATTAACATTCTCCACCTAAAACACAGGCGGTCGCTAGGTGGCAAGGCGGCTAGGCTGGAGCTAGGCGGTCGCTAGGCAGTTCTAGGAGGCTAGGCGGTGGCTAGGTGGTGGCTAGGCGGGGGCTAGACGGCGACTAGGCGGCGGCTAGGAGGCGTCTAGGCGGTGGCTAGCGGCGGCTAGGCGGTCCCTAGACGGTGGCTAGGCCGGCGCTAGGCGGCTGGGTCTTTTTTCAGTGCCGAACCCGGAGGACGAAGCAGTGACTGCGAGAGAAAGTTCCGTCCTCTGCGAGTGCAAGCTTATGGTGCTCGTTGGAATATATTTAAAGAGTATAGCCGATCGGCTATACTTTTAAAAATGTAATTAGAAAGTATAACCATGCGGCTGTACATTTATAATTTCTATTTATAGAATCGAGCCTTGCGGCTATAATGCTAAAATATTTTATTTAAAGCTGATCGGCTATACTGTTAAATAAAGACCGGCAAGTAGAATAGCAACTGGAAGAGGAGACATAGAGTTTTGCTTTTCTATGGTGCGGCACCTTTCTAAACAAATAAATTGTATTTAAAGCTGATTGGGTATACTGTTAATATATTGTATTTAGAGAGTATAGCCGCGCGGCTATACGGTTATAATTTCTATTTGTGCATGTATTAAAATAAATAAAAGGTGTGATACTAATAATAAGATCCATGAAATAAATTATTCTTTTTTCATCTTTTTTCCTGCCTGGATCAACCAAACCTGTGGGTGTTCATCATTCATAAAATGATCCAGTCCTTCAAACTTGCGAGCAATATCTTAGACTTATTTAATTATTTTTTCTTTAGTGAATAATTTAATACTTTAATTAATTTAATAAATAGTAATTATTATTTTTATTTAATCAAATATTTAAATACTAATTATTCACTAAGTAAATAGTAATTAAAAAAGAGAAATCAAGATTATGCCATTCAAAGGGTATAGCCGGTCGGCTATACGTTTAAAATATTCTATTTTAAATATCCCTTTAAAAATTTTATTTTTTATTCATTATCCTAGCCTTGTTTAAATACTTTCATTAGTGATTACGTTTTAATTATTATTTCTTTAGGGAATAATTAGCATGAAATATTTTAATAAAAATCACAATTGTAAATAATGTCTTACATTTGTAAATGATTCAGTTACTCATTTGACTCATATTCCGTGTTCTTTTTAGTGTCCAACCACAATTGTACCGTTCTTTAGGGACTAGCCATTTTGGGGGGAGAGGGTGCATGCCAGAGGACTAGTAGGTCCTGCACCAATTCCGGCTGATGAATTCTTGCTTGAAAAATTGGTTGATGCCATACGCTTCATGTTAGATCCAAAGGTATTTACCATTTTCTTTTTAAACTTCCAAGTGATTTACATATAATTTGTCATTTCTTGAGTGTAAACTTATCACACATGCATACGCACTGATTTAATTGAAGAGGCTTATTTTCCATTAGGAGGTGTTTTGGCTACTCCTCCTCCTACACATGATTCTTCACTAGTCCACAGCGATGTTTTATTCCTTTCATGTGCAAGACATCAGAAATGTGAAATTCTGATATCCTCTTACTAGGTTACTTAACATTACATCGTTTTTGTTGCTCTGACTCTTAACAGTTGCACATACTGAAGATGCCATCTCATTAATGGAGCTCAAAAATCCACCAGACATGAAGAGGGGATAGAGTCAACCTTCTGAATAGACCTAAATCACAAATATCACCTGTTTCATTAGACATGCTACTATGGCAATCCACATGTAGGCTATATTCAAAATTCCAATTAGAGCAGGAGCAGCGATATGGCAAGAGACAATAAAAAGGCGATCAGTTGGATTCTTGTTGTTCCAATTGGAGAAAAAATTATCAATGTCACCATCATCATCCATCCTCAATGACTACTTGTTTGATCTACATTCGCATGAGCATCAAACTGCCCAATCCCAGTTTAATTAGGCTCCAACTCATATATCCTCCAACATGGTTTCATCATTCAATAACATTATCAAAAGCCTTAAACTCATTTGACAACCCAACTCATCATCCTACTTAATTCATCATGTGCAACAAAGAGTCGAACAATGCTTTTTCTAGGTGCTACTTACTGTAACCGCTTCAACCTTAAAAAAAAAAACTGAAAACGTTTCACAAGTAAAACAAATATCATTCCAAATACAAAGCATTTGCTGCCATGATTAGTTTCATATCAAAATTCAGATGTAAAAACCAGATACAAAATACATGTAAACATGAAGGACATACAAAGTCCACCATCGTTCTATCATAATTTAGTGATATTTTAAATTAAATGACAGTCCTGTGGAAAAACAAAACACCCCCATCTTTAGAGACCAAAGCAACACACAACCTTCACACCACACAAAACCCGCTTCATACTTCACTTTCTATTCTATTTTCTCGGAAACCAAACGGGATAGTCTAAAAGCAAAGCATAACATATATATGTACATACATTCTAATATGTAACCACGAATCGAATATGTATCTATGAGTGTGTCTCGATTTTGAAATAATAATCAATAAATACATTGAACCGTGAAGATTTCAGAAAATGAAAAGTGAAAGTGTTTGAAAATAAATAAATAAATAAATAAATAATGGAACTTACAGTGACATTCCGAGGAGATGGAGATTGATCGTGCCGTTCAGAGAAAACCCTAGCCTTAGCTTGATCCACGAAGAGAGGGAAAATTCAGAGTGTAGGAATCGAAGCAAAACCGAAATCCTAAGATTGATTTTTGCGTTTCTTGAGCGCAAATTTATTTCGAATATCTATACTTTTTAAATATTAAAATAAATTTAAAGAGTATTTAAATATATACTGGGATCCTTTTAAAAAAAAACCAAAATCTTTTCCTAATTTTCTTTTATCGATAAGAGTAGTTTAGAGCATTATCCATTACTATTTGGCCATTATCCGAGTCTCTATTGTCTCCTTTTGATTTTAAACTAGCATTTTCCTGTTTAACACTTGTATTATACATATATGTACGTATTTTTTTAATAATACTTTTGTTTTCGTAAAGACTTAGTAAATACATGTATGTACATATTTTTCATGTTTAATACACGTGTTTTTTTAACAATATTTTCAATAATACATACAAAATTCAAGTATTATACACATAAAATTATATGGTGGCCAAACTTTTCAGTTCCAAAAGGTTAAGTGAGAAAATTTAGATTTTAGGGTGTAAAGTGAGAAATTAAGACCCTTTGTATAGCCGCATGGCTATATTCTTTTTAAAAAATTTAAAATAAAAAATAAAAATCTTAATAGGTGCTATTAGGCGGTTCCTATTTTTTTATTTAATTTTTAAAAATAAATAGTACAGCCATGCCGTTATACCAAAGTCTTTTAATAAATAAATAAATACATAGTATTGCAGCACGGCTATACCCCTTAATTTCTATTTATGGAGTATAGCCGAGCGGCTACACTTGTAATGTGAGAATTTATTAATATGAATTTTTCTTGGTTAAATATTTTTGTGCGAAGACTTATATATTATTAAATCTTAAGCCTAGTATGAGATTTTCCCTTTAGTTGAAAGATGACACCATTCTTGTTTTCCACGTGTAGAGTCTTAAAATTGGTTTTAATCAAATCATCATTGCCATGCCAACTTGCATGCTAGTAACAAGTGGTGTTGTGATATCATTGGGCAAAGGTGGATGACTCACATTATTTCCTTATCTTTCTATCTTATCTTTTGGCGGTAGTGTTGTGATATCATTGGGCAAAGGGGGATGAGTCATATTATTCCCTTACTTCTATCTTATCTTTTGGTGGTTTAAAATATTATATATATAAATATTATTTGGTTGCATCTATAGCCTCTCGTATAAGTATCATGCTTCCTTACTTCAATCATTCATTCCAATCCTTTAAGGTAGATTTCTACCATGAAGTAGTGTTAGAGAGAGAGAGAGAGAGAGAGAGAGAGAGAGAGAGAGAGAGAGAGAGAGAGATATATATATATATATATATATATATAAGGAAGAAAAAGAAACAAGATGAAGAGTGTGCGTGTTTGTCTTGCAATATTTCATACCTATCATGGTGAGTGAGTTATGTAATATGTTCTAAAAGTTCTTATTTTGTGATAAATGTGAAAATCTATTTACAAACTTCTCTCTATTTTCAAGTCAAGCATGTCTAATTTGTGCAATATTTCACACAATATTTATTATTTGGAGTTTTTGTGAAGTATGTATTATTCATGGAATATGAGAACTTCAGTGATGGGGTATCCGAAGGATAAATGTACCAAACGGGGGGACATAGGGCAGTGAGGCCGATAGGGGTCACATACCTGGGTACAATTTGTGAAGGATAACCAAAATATGAAGTAATGATGTGATATGATTTGGATTGTGTATCTTTTTATTATATTTTTCTAGAGTGTGTAAAATGACATTGCTTGGCTGACATATTACATAATCTACTCATTGAGTGGTGGCTTGCTCATCCCTCACTTATTTTGTTTTTCAAATCAATTAGTGGGCAAGACAAAGCCGAAACCAAAGAAGTTGGATTAGTTTAGAGTGATAAACTTTTATTTATATCTTGTACACTTGTCAGATTATTATAATTTTTTTATAGGAGGAATGGTGGTGTTGCATTTCATCATGATGTTCCTCCCTCTTAGCCCTATAAATAGAGAAGCCTTCAAGCTTCAAAACACACCCCAAGGGGGGGAGCTCTCAAACACTTCTCTAGAGCTCCCTTCCCTTCTCTCCCCCAAATTCTCTTAGTTTCCTTTCAAGTTGTCAATTGTTGTAACAAAATGAGTTTACTAAATTTTCCTTCAAGTTTTCTTAGTTCCACTTTACTTTTATTTGTAATGTACATTCTTTCTTAAGTATTCAAGTTTAATTAGTTTCAAAGTTTCAATTGTGGTTTTTGTTCTTATTCATTATGCTTATAAGTTAATATGCTAGTTTGAATGATTGATCACCATTTAGGTTTGCATGTTAGCTATCTTGGTTTGAATTAAGAGTATACACCATGCTTTAATTCAAATTGAACTATGAATAGGAAGAGTATGTATGGACATTCGACAACAGGGATTAGATACATGCTTGGTTGTTTAAATTGTTCTTCTATGCTTAATGGGTTCCTAATGCTTAGTTTTAGGTTAGACAACAAATGATCAAATTAGGGAATTAGGAACACAAAGTTTTGACCAAACACCATGGTTTAATCATACTTTAGCTAGAATCAATCCGTTAATCTAATTGAACTTGGGAACTTATTTGCTTGAGTTATTTCCTTTTTTTCTTGTTTTATTTATTTTCTTTTTACATTTCTGTTTTGTGTAGGGGAAATGAATTGGATCATTCAATCACCAATCATCGTGGGATCGACCTCGCACTTACATATGCTATACTACCAAACGACTTGTGCACTTGCGAGTATCACAAGTTGAGGATGCAGCTGAATCCATTTTGGTGCAGTGAATCGACACAACAGCTATCCTTTAAAATATTCTATTTTTTTCACCAAAGAAACAATCATTAAAGTAATTAAAAAAGACTAAGATATTACTTAATTACATATATTAAATAATAGAAGCTGGCCAAAGAAATAAGTAAAGAAACTAATTTTTATACTTTTAATGAGTATAGCCGTGCAGATATACTTTTAAAATATTTAGAGCGTACAGCCGGTCGGCTATACTCTTAATATATTGTAGTTAGGGAGTATGGCCGCTTAATATATTGTATTTAGGGCGAATAGCCGTCCGGCTATATTTAGAGCATACAGCCGCCCGGCTACACTATTAAAATATTGTATTTAAAGGGCATAGTGGGGCGGCTATACCGTTAAAATTTCTATTTATGGCGTATAGCCAAAATTTCTATTTATACAGCATAGCGGCTCTCCTGTTAATATATTGTATTTAGGGAGTATAGCCGCGCGGCTATATTCTTAAAATTTCTATTTACGGGATACGGCGAGCGGCTTTACTTGAAAAGTTTCTATTTATAGAGTATAGCCGGGCGGCTAAACTCTAAATTTCTATTCATACAGTATAGCCGAGTATAGCCGGGCGGCCAAACTGTAAATTTCTATTCATACAGTATAGCCGAGAGGCTATACAGTTATAATTTCTATTATGGCGTATAGCCGCGCGGCTCTACTGTTAAAATTTCTATTTATAAAGTGTAGCCAAGCGTCTCTACTTTTAAAATTTCTATTTATACAGCATCCTACAGTATCACATTGAAACACCATCACTTTCACGGGAACATCGCTTCAGGATCGCCAGTGAAGTTGCCAGAGCAGTATCATATATGCACTTTGCAGCTTCAATCCCCCCATCTTAAAGTCTTCTAACATTCTTCTAGATCATAACTACAGTGCTAAAGTATCCGATTTTGGGACTTCAAAATCAGTTCCCCTTGACAAAACTCAGTTAACCACACTTGTAGTAAATTTACAGATAAAAGTGATTCCTACAGCTTTGGAGTCACACTCGTAGAAATATTAACTGGGAAAACCCCGTTTCCTTTTCCTAAAGATGACGGGGAAAATCTGGTTGCTTCTTTCATTTCACTGACAAGGGAAAACCAACTTGTTCAGATTTTGGATCCTCAAGTGGTTCGATATGCAGAGATGGAGCATGTTGGAGCAATTGCTGAGCTTGCAACAAGGTGTATGAGGTTGAATGGGAAAAAGAGGCCTAGTATGAAAGAGGTATCAACAGAGTTGAAAGGATTGAGGAACACTCAAAGATGCCTAGAAAAGTTCCAAGAGCCTCAGTCATTCAAAGATGAAACAACATTCATGCACTCTACTAGTGAAACCATGAAAGATCATACAGAGGAAAGCATTCTCTGAGCCAGTGGGGCAAGTTTCCCTTTTCTCCCACGCAAGTTGTGGGGCCATTAGTTGATAGTAAATTGCCCTTTGCCATACTCCTACTTCTACTTAAAATACTAAATTCATCCTCGTCATACTTCTCCCTTCGGAAACCAAACTGAGATGTCCTCTTTGTGTAACTAATAGGCATCTGGAGGTGTTCATTGCCATTATTGCAAACATAAGCCGGCTGGAATAATGGCCTCCTCTAGGCATTACCTCCTCTGCACGCATCAACATTGCCAAATGAAAGTCCGGGTTCATCTGCTGTATTTTCTTTCCAGATTCTTGTTTTTGGACCCAAGAAGTAATGGCAGTCCAAAGAACTGCCTTGTGCTATCAAGTACTTGAATTGAGGAACACATATGCCACTCAAAAGTTTTGACTCTTCCTCTTCCCACCACTCAGCTAAGTCCCTTCCACCCTCCATGATGAGAACTGCAATCTTGGATCCCTTAACATAGCATCCCAATTGTCCCTTCCATGTCTCCTCACACCTATCCAAACAAAATCCAACTCCTCTTTAGACCACATGGTACTATATGGCTTATATTTTGTCATGAAAACTACTCCTTTCATTGAAAGCTCTTGCTTGGACCATCATGCATAAGCTTGTGTCTCAATACTGACGATAAATGGCTCGAGGAAGATTGAAGTGCTGCATCTCGGATAAATTCTCTGGTTTCAATGACAGAGTTCAAGAAGGCAAATGCACTGAAGCAGGTATTGGTTGCACATCCTGCAGTTAAAGGGTTTTCTGAAAAGGATAGACCTAGTAATAGAGGAGATTCTTGTTCTGGTTGATTATTTTTGCCTCCCAACTGAAAAATTTCTTCTTTGTCCTGAAGCTATAGAAGCCGCCGCCATAGGCTGTGTTGTCACTGGGGGAAAAATGTCACTGGTTTTTTCTTCTGAAAATAGCTGGAATCAATTCCAAACATGAAAAGTAAAATAAGATTAGTTGACAGCCAAATCATCCCCAAAACTTCAAACAACAAGACTTACAAATCTCACCTGCAGACACTGGTTTTTTGGTGTAATTTCCTGGGAAAATAGAGGACTAACTTTATCATCATCTTTGCTGCTGTCACGAACTTCTAAAAATTTAAATGCAACTTTGTGTAACCTTGAAGCAGGAGTTTCTACTCTTTCAATTCTCGCAGCTGACATTTCTGGAGGAGACAGTTCATGCAATACAGTGGCATTATTTCTGCTGGTAGAAATCCAAGGAGTCCCACACAGTTTTTGGCCCAGCCAGGTCAAGTTGCTTCTGAGAACTCAAGTTTAAGTCAACATTGCATTCCACAGCGCCACTTGCATCTGCTAGTAAGAATTCTTTTAGATAAAGTATTGTAAGTTAAACACAATGTGAATTGATAATGTTACTGGTTCAAATGCATTCCTAGAAATTAATGAAGTCCTACCAGTGGGGATAACAGACAAGTCCAAATAAGGAAGTGATCTGCCTATATGAGTGGTTTCTGTTGCTTTAAGATCAGCACTTGATAAAACGTGAGCTTCATCTCTTATCAATGCATGGGTTTTTCCTGGTTTACATAGAGTTGCAGCTTCAGAAGAGGAGTCTCTAGTATCATTACTTTTTCTTAAATGATCCATGCAAAGAACTTCAACAACCATTGCACTTTGAGCACTCTGGCCAAATACTTCTCCAGCCTGTTGTAAGGCGTCACTGCCTGTCTTTTCGTCATCATGAAGTCGTTCTTCTTCATGCATCAAACTGTCCCGATGAATGAAGTAAGCAATTAAAATCTAAGAAACCAATAAGTTTCGAAGTTAATGTGAACCTACATTTTAGTTCCAGCGGCAGCAGATCCAGCATGAGCATATGTAAAATCAATGATCCATAGCAAAGAAATTAGATCGGTGATTACAAATTACATATACATAAATGAAGTATCAGGTTAAGAATGCAATAATGGTGGAGTCAGTCAGCCACTCGAGGGCAACTAAGCACTAACAATGAAGCACCTTTTATTCTGACCTTGTTTTTATACATATGTATTATTATAGAATACAAGTAAATGAGAATGTATTTTCCATGTCGCATCTTATTTTCTATTTCTCATTTCACATGATTGTGTTTGTGCTCATAGGCAGATACATTATTTCCAAATTGACAGAAGATAGGCTTCATATTACATACCTCTCTGGAGTGCTTCAAATCTGCTTCATGATCTACTGAGCAGTTTTCAGGGGAAGTTTCTTCATAAGAACTGGTATTAGTACAAACAGAATTATTCAATTTGGTTATCAATGAGCAGCTATTTTCCACGGCAGTGATTTCCTTTTTATATTAGATTCATCCATATCCTTTTTTCTTTTATTCCTTCGGCAGAATGTAATCAATGGGGTGGTCAACTTGTTTCACGCAAGCTGAATCACCACCTAATTTATCTAACTTATTTCTAGACAATGAATCATTGTCTTCTAAGTTTGATGTATTCAATCTTGGTGAGCTACCATCACATTCAAAGCTGCTTTTCTTTCAAATGCTGCTGCTACTGATGATGATTTTTGTCTTACAAAATCAGCAGTAATTACAGCGGAATTCATCACCAATTGAGAAACTAACCTCCCTCCAACATTACTATCATCAACCAATCCTTCAGCATTAGCATTTGAAGATAAGCCTACTTTCTTGCCACTAGACTTATTCCCATATGCATCCCTTTGGGAAGGAACCTCGTCAAGACTTGTCGGAACGGTTTTAATTGGTATTTGTCTTGTGTCAGATACTTCAATGTGTTTCTTTTCCTTATGGGGCTTATCTAGGCATTGGAGATGATACGACTGAAGGCATTTTCCACAGTGCTTCAGGTTACCCCCAACACAGCACACAAAACATACATGGCATACCTGCAAGAAAAAGAGGCAGGTGAGACAGAATATAGCAATGACCTTAAAAATAAATTATAGGTCTAAGACAAGTAAGAGAAGATCTTCATAGAAACCTAAATTAAAGAACCAAATCTAAATGTTCATCTCAACTAGATATGCTTTCAAGGGTCGGTTGAATAGGGAACATTCTGGTGGTATCTGGTAATCCCTTAAAACCTTTTTCTTTTCAGTATTTTTTTCAAGAACAAAATTATTAGAGGAAAAATAGGGAAGGATGGATTATTAAATTATCTACATAAAGATGATTGACATACAACATATATCCCTATGAAGCAAACTAAAAAAAGTGAACAGGTTCCAACTTTCTAAAATCTCACCGCAGAATTTCTGTTGTAATGTTCTGATGAACGCTTATCAATCAAATGAACTCGCAAGTCTGGTGGTTTGCTTAAAGAAGTATCATCGGGAGCAACAAAGAGTGAATTACGGCACTCATGTCCCTGTACAGGATTTGTTCTTGATAGCCGCTTTCGCTTATACGTTAGCAACACTTTGCATCCTGACATTTAAGCTTTCAAAAATAAATCTTGCTGCAATTCCAAACACTTGGACCGCATTTTTCACCAGAAATTTGTATTTATTCCACTATGTTCAGTCTCATTTCAACACAGAAAAACCTGCATATGTTAAGGAAGAATATCCAATTAACTAAACAGCAAGTCATGACTCATATAGTTAATACAGTTATGAGTAGCAACACAATGATAGCTGAAGGGCAAAAGACGGATTTCGACTACTCTGAAATAGAGAATCACTATTACGAGGAATGCGGCAAACAAAAATTGTACTAACATTCTCCACCTAAAACACAGGCAATGAGGTACAAGCATAAATGCCATTTGCATATTAAAGAATAAGCATAGCAAGAGAAGCTAAACGCATGCCATTCACATAAATGTTTAAACTTCAGAATCAATTTGAATTCAAGTAGCCTAACGCATGCCATTCACAAAACCTTGTTATTGGCAAGACCACAGAAACTCCATGATAGGACAACTTCATCATTTCCTTTTTCAGAAGACAGACACCAAGTCAGCAAATTCTGTATTTTTTTTCTTCTGCGCCATGTCGTCAGTGTGAAGAGAGAAGAATATAAGGCGGGAAACAGGGAGAGGAATGGAATTAGATGAATTAAGAGTCTCATGATCTGTTCTTTTATGGACCTGAGTTGTGCTTCACTGCTTCGGCTTCCCAATCTCAAGCTCAAATTTGCAGCTAAATTTTTTCAATTTCGGGTTTCAGACTTTCAGTCAATCGCAGTATTTGAAAAGTCGGCCTAGGTGGGCGGCTAGGCGGTGGCTAGGTGGCTAGGCGGGCGCTAGGCGGCTAGGTAATAGCTAGGCGGGCGCCTAGGCGGGTTGAGTCTTTATTCGGTGCCGAACCCGGAGGACGAAGCAGTGACTGCGAGAGAAAGTTCCGTCCTCTACGAGTGCAAGCTTCGCGTTCGTTTGAATATTTTTAAAGATTATAGCCGCGCGGCTATACCTTTAAAATATTCGAATATGATTAGAAAGTATAGCCGTGCGGCTGTACGTTTATGATCCATTTTCTTGGCACCTTAAGGAACTTCAAAAACGTATACCAATTTCTGAGCTGTTGTTGCTGTGTCCTTTCGAGAATGAACAAATACCATTGCATGTTAACCTTGCCTGAGTGAGTCAACAACCTGGCAGAAAAAATATCAATCAGTTAAATAATCATTCAAATACATACATTACACAAAGGAGAGCCTAAGGAAAAAGAAACCTTCTTGTAGCATATACCATTACTGCAGTTCAATACGTGGGTTGTAAAATTCTGCTCACTAATACATCGGCGATAATTAGAAGCAAACAAGAAGCGTCCTGCTTCTGGATTCACTCTCAGAAACTGTAATTTAAATAGTATAGACTTTTAAATATTAATGTTTAAAATTCTAAAGTGTATTTTTAGGAATTTTTGCGTAGGATTCTTTTCTGAAAACGAGTTTGAGAGAAGAAATGAATAGGGTGTAACTGGTAGGAAAATAGAGTAAAAATACAGATAAAAAGGTTCACAAAAACAATAACCTCAGTCTCATTCATGTGGCGTCTCAACATTTCATTGTATGTTTCAAACTTTCAACACTTGAGCATTGAATATAAAAATGGCTTGCAATTCGACCAATTTCTGTACAATAGAAGTTGCTACTTTTCTCATAAAAGCGCATCATTTTTGCTTTGTCCAGGGCACGTGCAGCATCTGCTATGAGAGCTCTTTGCTTTAAACTCAAGGAAGGATGCAAAATGCAGAAGGGACGCTCTCAGTTCAAGTATGAACTCGCAGAGCTTGTTACTATTTTTTTCCTTGTGGATTTCCTTACTACTCTTCACCTTGTTTCTTACTTGTTTTGCACTTTAAAGTATGTTGATAATCTCGTTGGCTAAAAATGTATGTGAATAATTTCACAATCTACTGTCTACTAGATCCCTCCACTAGTTTATGAATCTTCGAGGTAATTTATTTCATTAAAAGTAAACTAAAGTCATAATTTCATTTAATATGGAGAAAGAGTGCCAGAAGATGCCTTCTGCCATTACTCAAACTATTTTCTTTTAATTTCTTGCTGAAGATATGATAGAGATACATGGTCATTTCAGAATCCTCATGGTGGTTTTGGATTATTAAGCATATCTTATTACATGGGCTTCTTCTTGTTCTAGCAATAGTATGCTGATAATATTGCAGAAGCCTCAGGAATATGATTTGATGTGGTAGAAATAGACCAGCTTGACCAAATGAGAATACAGTATGCTGATTATTTGCTGCTATGCTCTACGTTTTACTTGTTTGGCAGATTGGGGACCGAAGGTTGATGTTGTTGTTTTTTGTTTTATTGACCTTTCTGTTTTTTGTTTTTTGTTTTTTGTTTTTTGTTGAGTATCAGTTGTGCTTTCTGTGGACATACCCCCAGTACTACCACTATTTCCCGAGTCAACAGAGGTTTCATTTCCACGCTTGGACTTGTTGCTCTGACTCTTAACAGTTGCACATACTGAAGATGCCATCTCATTATATTAATGGAGCTCAAAAATCCACCAGACATGAAGAGGGGATAGAGTCAACCTTCTGAATAAACCTAAATCACAAATATCACCTGTTTCATTAGACATGCTACTATGGCATCCACATGTAGGCTATATTCAAAATTCCAATTAGAGCAGGAGCAGCGATATGGCAAGAGACAATAAAAAGGCGATCAGTTGGATTCTTGTTGTTCCAATTGGAGAAAAAATTATCAATGTCACCATCATCATCCATCCTCAATGACTACTTGTTTGATCTACATTCGCATGAGCATCAAACTGCCCAATCCCAGTTTAATTAGGCTCCAACTCATATATCCTCCAACATGGTTTCATCATTCAATAACATTATCAAAAGCCTTAAACTCATTTGACAACCCAACTCATCATCCTACTTAATTCATCATGTGCAACAAAGAGTCGAACAATGCTTTTTATAGGTGCTACTTACTGTAACCGCTTCAACCTTAAAAAAAAAACTGAAAACGTTTCACAAGTAAAACAAATATCATTCCAAATACAAAGCATTTGCTGCCATGATTAGTTTCATATCAAAATTCAGATGTAAAAGCCAGATACAAAATACATGTAACATGAAGGACATACAAAGTCCACCAAAGTCCACCCCCATCTTTAGAGACCAAAGCAACACACAGCCTTCACACCACACAAAACTCGCTTCATACTTCACTTTCTATTCTATTTTCTCGGAAACCAAACGGGATAGTCTAAAAGCAAAGCATAACATATATATGTACATACATTCTAATATGTAACCACGAATCGAATATGTATCTATGAGTGTGTCTCGATTTTGAAATAATAATCAATAAATACATTGAACCGTGAAGATTTCAGAAAATGAAAAGTGAAAGTGTTTGAAAATAAATAAATAAATATAGGAATCGAAGCAAAATCGAAATCCTAAGATTGATTTTTGCGTTTCTTGAGCGCAAATTTGTATTCGAATATCTATACTCTTTAAATATTAAAATAAATTTAAAGAGTATTTAAATATATACTGGGATCCTTTTAAAAAAAAAACCAACATCTTTTCCTAATTTTCTTTTATCGATAAGAGTAGTTTAGAGCATTATTCATTACTATTTGGTCATTATCCGAGTCTCTATTGTCTCCTTTTGATTTTAAACTAGCATTTTCCTGTTTAACACTTGTATTATACATATATGTACATATTTTTTTAAAATAATACTTTCGTTTTCGTAAAGACTTAGTAAATACATGTGTGTACATATTTTTCATGTTTAATACACATGTTTTTTAACAAAATTTTCAATAATACATACAAAATTCAAGTATTATACACATAAAATTATATGGTGGCCAAACTTTTCAGTTCCAAAAGGTTAAGTGAGAACATTTCGATTTTAGGGTGTAAAGTGAGAAATTAAGACCCTTTGTATAGCCGCATGGCTATATTCTTTTTAACAATTTAAAAATAAAAAATAAAAATCTTAATAGGTGCTATTAGGCGGTTCCTATTTTTTTATTTAATTTTTAAAAATAAATAGTACAGCCATGCGGTTATACCAAGGTCTTTTAATAAATAAATAAATAAATAGTATTGCAGCATGGCTATACCCCTTAATTTATATTTATGGAGTATAGCCGAGCGGCTAGACTTGTTATGTGAGAAACAATTCATACTACATATTAATTATTTATTAATATGATTTTTTCTTAGTTAAATATTTTTTGTGAAGCCTTATATATTATTAAATCTTAAGCCTAGTATGAGATTATCATTTTCGTGTGACACCATTCTTGTTTTCCAAGTGTAGAGACTTAGAATTAGTTTTAATCAAATCATCATTGCCATGCCACTTTGCATGCTAGTAACAAGTGGTGTTGTGATATCATTTGCCAAAGGTGGATGACTCACATTATTTCCTTATCTTTCTATCTTATCTTTTTGTGGTGATGTTGTGATATCATTGGCCACATTTAAAATAATAAAAAAAGGTTAGGTTTCAATGGTCTGACCTCCAACGGTCATGACCAATAATTTTTTATAAATTTTTCTTAAACAACACGAATTGAAAACATTTTAAAAGGCTTTTAAAAAATATATCTATGATGTCATCACTTTATTGCTGGTCGTTGGATATGCATTTGCACGAGATGATTCGTGCTCTTGCCCACATTTCATAATTTATCTACTTCATAATTTATCTTCTTCAAAAGCACATGCACGGGGCCCACAAAAAATTTGGCAATTATCCGAGTCTCTATTGTCTCCTTTTGATTGGGAAGAAGAAAGAAATAAGACATGTTGAATATGATGGCAAATTTTAGACAGGGTGGGTATGGCTGGTATGGGTGGTTGTGGATGACAGTGCAGAGGTTGGTTGCAGAGAGAGGAGAAAGGAGGAAGGATGAGGAGATAAGGATTGATCTTTGGGGAGAGTTGGATCTGTGCAGAGTTTTATTTATTTATTTATATTTAATTTAAATTTTATAGCATAGTGAAAAAAGATTTTTATTTATTTATTTTTCTATTATACATATATTTTTTAATTAAATAAATAATTACATTATTTTATTATTTATTTAATTCAATTTAAAAAGTAGGCCATTCACATGACACATCATCACTTGTGGTGAAAAAGACTAAAATAGCCATGCCACATCATCAAAACTGAGAGTTATTAATGGAGATAATGGAAGGGGGTAAAGTGAAACACGAAAATCACGGTCAATGGAGTTAAGTGAGCCATTTTAACTTTTTAGAGCACTTCCAGCAGTGAAACCATTGCCATGGTAAGGGGGCTGCCTGGGGCAGCTACTATGTGAATAGTAGTTGCCCTTGCAAAAAGCAATGTGTGTTTCCAGCAATTGTCATGACAAAAGGCAAATACTATTCATTTTTTTTTGTTTTTTTCACAAATTTATTTACCTAAACAATTAATTTGGACAATATTTTCATATATGATTTTTGGTGTGGAAAGTGAAAAATATGACTAACTATTTATTTTAAAAAAAATTATATTTTTTTGTATTTTTTTTTATAGATTTTTTAAATTTTTTTAAATTTTTTTTTGTTAGTGACTTCATCGTTGACGTCAGCCCCCCTCATTTTGTATCTCAGGCTGAACCTGCCCCTTGAGCTAGCCCGTCTTCGTGGCCCCCACCTCCAGCTCCTGGGCCAGCCTGAGGGGGTAAAATGAGATTTGACCGAACTTTCAGGGGACACTACAATAAATAAGCCTAAGATTTTATTGTCAAATTTTAACCATGGTAAAATATGCTACACCACAAGAAGGTTAAAGTCCCCCTAGTTATGAACTTGTGACTCACATTTTTACAGCAAAACCCTCGGCGTATGGCGATCTTCTTCTCACATCTTTCTCACAATTCCCCTGCTTAAGTGGCTCTGCCTTCACCTGCTTCCGGCTTCTTCTGCAATGTGGTGAAAACCATTCCTACCCTTTTCAGTATATACTCTCAAGGTTTCAGCCGGGCACAAGTTAACTTAAAGGTAAAATCCATCTTCCTTGTTCTTGTACGCCTTGTTTCTTTTCAGTTGTTTTTCCCTTCCGATTTTTTGATGAATTGAGGTGAATATACACGAGTGGGTTTTAATATAGAAACAAATAGTAGAAATTTGCCAACTTGAATTGAACTGAATCAAGTTGCTTCGAGGTACACGTGTTCATTCATTTTTCAAAATGTAGAAAGTTGGAAACAAGAGGAATATTAGCTCAAGTTGTTGAAGTCTGAGACATAAATATTATTTTTCTTAAAAGCATCAATACTGATTCGAAAGAACAAAAAAAGTCAGAAATTTCTTATTGGGTTTGGATGAGAGAATGAGTTTGAGTAAAATTTCATACTGGGTTTGGCTGAGAGAATGAGTTTGAGTAAAATTGCAGCTGGGTTTGATTAAAGTTGCAGCTTGGGTTCATTACTTGGTTGATTGCTACAATGAAGAAGTTGGGTGGAATTAATTAATAATTTTTTCATCAGAAGGAAAAAAGAGGAGTTATTGGGTTGGGTTAAATTTTTGGGGCTGGGTGGAATTTAATCCTTTTGTCAGGTTGGTTGATTGGAGAGGTTGCTGGGTTTTGTTTAATTCTTTTGGCTGGGAGTTTGCTTGAATATATATATGTTTTATCGTTTGGCTGAATTTCGTTTTCCTGGTTGTTTTGCCAGGTTTGAATGTTTAATTTTCTGAAAACATTTTGGTTGAATACGAAGAAGAGAATATAGGTTTTTCTTAGAAGACCAAAGACTTTTATTTGTTCTTTTTTTCTGCACGGCATGAATGTCATTCTTTTCCATATGTACAGGTTCTCTTTAGAGCTTACAGTAGGTGTTCTTTCTTTATGTATTTTAATAAATCTCCCTCGCATCATTGAGAAAATTACAGAAAAAGCGGGATTGGAATGCTATTGAATCGAAGGTTGACTAGTTTAACATGTTAGCTAGTGTTGCGACTGTTATGGTCTAATGTGCATATACTTCAGTTGAATCCTTTAATGATCAGGATTTATGTTAAACCCCTAGATGTATTTATTATCGATATGTAGTTATTGGGAGGTACCTTCTCACGCTGAGCAGTTATTGTAGCCTCCTCAGTAGGCTTACTAGAGTTAAAATGCTCTAATCTATAGGGATGAAGTATGGTATGCCCTATGAAAATACTATTTATTGTTCTTATATGTCTATTTGATGGCCATAAATGTCATACTTGTATATTTACCTTAAACCTATTTTCTCTTTGGTTTATTTTCTTTTCACAAACAATAAAAAACATTGTATCAAGGAGAAGAATCTGATAGAAATTCCAAATTGTAGAATTTTGTCACTGGGTTTAATAGAATTATATTGTAAAGGTATCTCACTTGATATTATCTGTATGTGTTTTCTTTATAGTTAGAGGCTGTTAAAATTTTGCATCCACGACAATGGGTTACCAATTTATCGAGTGGGATCAAGGATGGGACTATATACAGAAGGGGATCACGAAGCTAAAGAGGATTGTAGAGGGATTATCAGAACCGCAGTTCAACTCAGAAGAATATATGAGGCTTTACACAACTATCTATAACATGTGTATTCAAAAGCATCCACATAATTATTCTCGGCAGCTTTATGACAAATATCGGGAGACATTTGAGGAATACATTACTTCAACGGTGTTGCCATCTGTTATAGAGAAGCATGGTGAGTGTATGCTGCAGGAGTTTGTCAAATGTTGGGAAAATCATAAGATTATGATTAGGTGGCTGTCACGATTCTTTAGTTTTCTTGATGACTTCTACATCGCTCAAAATCACACATCACATCCTGGGCTGAATGAAGTTGGACTTAACTGCTTCTGTAATATGGTTTATGAGAAGGTAAATGCTAATGTGAGATTTGCTGTACTTGTTCTTATTGGTAAAGAACGTGAAGGAGAACAAATTGATAGAGCACTGTTGAAGAATGTGATAGATATATTTGTTGAAATTGGAATGGGACAAATGGATGCTTATGAAAAGGACTTTGAAGGATACATGCTAATTGACACTCGTGATTACTATTCTCATAAAGCATCAAGATGGATTTGGGAGGACACATATACGAATTACATGTTGAAAGCAGAGGAATGCTTGAGAAGGGAGAGGGATAGAGTTTCTCATTACCTGCATCCAAGCAGTGAGAAGAAGCTGGTGGAGAATGTGAAACATTGGTTGGTGGTGGTAAATGTAACTCAACTGATTGAAAAGAAGCATTCTGATTCTGGATGTAGTGCTTGGCTTACAGTTGATAATGTGGAGGAGCTTTCTAGGAAATTTATTGCTAATGTTATATTGGAACAAGAAGTTCCTGCTCAAGGTTCAACCTTGGTTCAACGGGCCGAAGATGCCGCAATGCAGGAATGAAATCAATCACACTACTAACAATTGTGAACTACAGGTTACAAGTTGTGATCAGTACAAAGAGACTAGAGAGAAGTATAACTTTATCACGATACGAGGAAGAGATTTACAATGAATAAACATGCGATAATTGCATCAGATAATCTAAGTGTTTGGCCTGGATTGGGTTTGTCCTTCATATTGTTTTCTATTTCTTTGAAATTTTGTTACTTTAATGAAGATAGATTGGGTCTGTTCATCTCTCTCCCAAAGATTGAAGATCAAAGGTGAGGATTAGTATTATTATAACAAAACGAAAACTAGGAATTGGAGCTCTTGAAGCCTGCTCTGCAAATACGTGGCCAGTAGACCTTCACGCGCATTTCCCATTTATGGCTACTTTCTCAACTTCTTTAACAGAATCAATAATAAAAATTAATTCAGATACCATGAATAAATTAATTTGTGTTTTTTTATTACTTTCGTGTATAATTCTTGAGTATAAAAATCACAAGAACAGTAAATACATATACAAGTATTTAAAAATGTACAACATCATGTCATATACAAGTATCCGAAACCTGTCACAACACATTTTTTTACATCATTAAAAAAACAGCAAATCAAAGACAAATGATTGTTTTCTTGCAGTTTACACAGCAGCCAAACAGAGCACACAGAAAATTTGAATGAAAAAAACCCAACATTAGTGAGGGACGTTCTGTTTTCTGCTTTTTAGGTTTTTATTTCTAATTTTGTTTTACGGATAAAATTGGAATTTAGAATTGGGAAAAAATATTATTTGAAGAGATGACTGGCTTAGCTAAAAGAAAAATCCTAATCCTCCGAACAAAAAAATAATCCTAACCCTAATCCTATACACTTTGGGTGTGAGCCAAGTAAAGTAAAATCCTATATGGAGTTTTCCAAAACCCTACACCCACTCTATATATACATAGTCTCATATATTGTTCTGAATATCAATAAACGTGATCTTCATAAACCCAAAATTCTACCAAGTTAAGTCTTTTCTATATTGTGAAAACTTCTAATCTTTTTCTACCATATAGTGATATTCTTCACAGATCTTTCACACCCCGACTTCCGAGACTTGTTCTGCAAGGTAGTGAAAACCATTCCGATCCGAGTTGGAGGATATCGAAGATCTCTGTTCGCAACAATGGAACGCAGAATTATTGAGTGGGATCAAGGATGGAACTCTATCCAGGAGGGGATTATGAATCTAAAGAGGGGAATTGCAGAAGGGTTACCAGAGAACCAAGTCAATGCCCCAGTGTATGTTGATATTTACACCACTATCTATAACATGTGCATTCAAAAACCTCCCCATGATTATGCTCAGCAGTTTTATGACAAATATCAGAAGACATTTGAGGAACACCTTTCTTCAACGGTGTTGCCCTCTTTGAAAGCGAAGCATGACGAGTTTCTGTTGCAGGAGTTTGTTAAAAGTTGGGCAGATCATAAGGTTATGCTTCGGTGGATGTCCCGCGTCTTTTCATATCTTGATCGCTACTTCCTCGCTCAGAGAAGGCTTCCTGGCCTAAAGGAAGCTGCAATTATCTACTACCGCAATTTGGTTTACCAGGAGGTAAATGCTGACGTGAGAGAAGCTGCAATTCGTCTTATTGATGAGGAACGCGAGGGAGGAGAAATTGACAGAGCACTATTGAAGAATGTGATAGATATATTTGTTGAAATTGGAGCGGGACAAATGGATGCGTACGAAAAGGACTTCGAAGGATACATGCTAAACGATACTCGTGATTACTATTCTCGTAGAGCATCAAGATGGATGTTGGAGGACGGTTACACGAGTTACATGTTGAAGGCAGAGGCATGCTTGAGAAGAGAGAGGGATATAGTTTCTCATTACCTGCATCCAAGAAGTGAGCGGAAACTGGTGGCAATAGTGGAACATGAGTTGTTGGTGTTTTATAAAACTCAACTGCCTGACAAGAAGCATTCTGATTCTGGATCTAGTACTTTCCCTGGAGATGATAATGTGGAGTATCTTTCTAGGAAGCTTGCAGCTAATGGAATTTTGTAACATAATGTTTCTGCTGAAGAAGATGCTGCAAGGAGCCAGGCTTAAATGAACCGCATCAACAATCATGAACAATAGACATGTTATTATTTCTTGCTTTTTCCAGTTTTACCCTTTTGTTTGCATGTAAAGGATTCAAAGTGGATTAATTCAGTTTTAATTTGCTTAGTTTAATGTATGCAACCATATATGGAGCATGAAATTTCTTACTTTTAGTTCCTCTGCCTTCTCTGTTTACACCCGGATTGCTTAATGTATTTTCAAGATCTCTTCATTAACTTTCTTAATGGTGTTGCTGTTGTGAAAATGGACAAAACACTTTCACCCTCCCCTAATGATCTTGTTGTTGATGGACTTTGAGACACACACAATGATGGATGAATCACACACACACACACTTGAGACAACAACCAAGCACAAAGTGACACAAGAATTTATAGAGGTTCAGCAATTGCCTACATCCTCTTGGTGATCCCCTTGAGAAATTCACTTCATGAAAGAATAAGTTACAACTTTGGTTTTACACAGAAAACCCCCTTAGAACTCTATTCTCTCCCCAAGCTCTCTTTTCTCTCACACCCCTTGCTCAACACTTTGATGCACTTGTGAATACTCTCACAACCTTGGTGTTTCCCTCCTTGGTGTCTAGAATCTCAAGACCCCAACTGAGCTTCTAACTTGAACTGAATTGCTCTCCCTCACGTTCTCCCTTGGTGAGTTAACCTCCTTTGAACACAATAGCTCCCAGCTACTTGACCAACTTGAGATTAACCACACCTTACTTAAACTAGCTTTCTCATCTTATAATATCTTGCTTCAAACCCCATTACCTACACAGACCAATGGACATAAGATAAGGCATCATCTTTGTCCTCCACGTTCCTTCTTTAGTCACCCACTTAAACTAAAGATCAGATCATGTAAGTAATCAAATCCCACTTCAACCACCTTCCACTAAACCAGAAAATGGAGAGTGAATCCTTCAAAGCAAGACAACCAATTGGCAATGAGTGCTCTCCCAACTATCCAGCAGGTAGTCCACCATCTTTTAACTTAGAAGTGACCCATTAAGCACCTGCAATCTTGTGGAAAGCGATAGCCACCGAAAAAGTAGTTGAAAACACGTAAGGAAAACATCAGGCACAACACTGAAGCGACGGATGGTGGATACCCTTGCGACCGGTCGTCGCGACCATTTGGATACATAGCGACCGGTAGAGGATACCTTGCGACCGTCGCTTCCTGCGAATTTTCAGATTTCGTCTCTCTGCAAAAACGACCGCCGCCCAAACCTTGCGACCTGTCGCTCACTCCTTCACTTGCATATTAAATGTGAGCCATTTTTCCAACAATCTCCACCTTGGCGAACCATTTAATCACCCTGTGAACCATTGTTGACCTCTAGAACATCTTCAACCTCTTAGAAATCATTCTAGTAATTTCCAAGAACTCCACCATGGCAATAAACCTCTTGCCTCAATGCACCTTTGGTGGAAGGTGCTCCACCCAAGCCTAAACTTAGGCGTGGGCACGGTCCCTTTGGACCGGTTTTCTCTAAAAAATGGAACCTTAACCGAAATTACAGACCGGTTCGGTTTGGACCGATTCTGCCAAAAATCCAAACAGAAATCCGAACCAACCCGAGCTGTCTTGTTCCCTTTCGGTTCCTGCGGTTTGGGTTTTTGCTAGGCCCAATTTTTTTTTTTTTTCCATTTTTTCCAGACCTGCCCAAAATGCATTTATATACTAAAATTCCCAAAATTTGAGCTTCCATCAAGCTTTCAACACATCAAAATGAATCTAACTTCAACAAAAATACAATCCAACTTCAATCTAACTTCAACAACATATAAATTACAACCCAAATTCAATCAAACTTCAGCAAAATAAATTCCAAAATAAATTACAAGCCAAATAAAACCCAAATTCAATCCAAATATATGTTACAACTCAAATTCAATCTAACTTCATTAAATTCCTCCTTAACATTGAAAAGTAGCTGGAGCACACTTGGTAGGTGTGGATGAACTCATAATATCTACATAAAAAAACATAAACCCATTAAAACATTAGTCAAACATACATATTATATAGTACATTAATAAAGCACATAAAATTACAAAGACATACCTAATTCAATCGATTCATAGAACTCCATCTCTTGAATTGTTGGCTCATATTGTAAAGAGGATATGTCATCCGACCTTAACCAATTTTGAGAGCAAATTAAAGCCTCCACAATCTTAGGAGTCAAAGAAGCACGAAATGAATTAATTTGAACCAATTTAAGTTGAATCATTAAAATGCAAGCAGTCCACTTGCAAGCGCAACATTAATCAAACAACAACAATAACAAAGCCTAGAACAACAAGCCAGCTAGGTGGAGAAAAAATCTAAACCTGACAGCATAACAAAGAAACTGAAATTCTCTAATTGTTTATGGCGAATCATACCTGACAGAGAGAAAGAGAGCTAAATACAATGAAAAGGTGGCTACGAATTGCTGTGCTGGATCTGCGAGTTGCAGACAAATAGAGTTAGCCAAAGATTTGAAGAGGGAAAAGAAAAAAAAGATGTGCCTATTTTTTCTATCTAAATAATGTGCCTATATTTTTTTCTCTAATAATGTACCGAAATCAGCAAGGAATATCATCACCAACTAATTTGTTATATCTGTTCACTTTCATTTTCTCCATACTGAATCTCATTTTTACAATGGATCAAATCTTTCTCAATGCTTCTGTTAGTTCCAATCCTCATGGTATTATGTTGCTGAGTATGCTTGATGCATTGAGTTTGATGAAATAGCATGCAGAGATGTTTAAAATGTTATGTGGTTTCGTAATAATCTATCCATTCAGGATTTAATGGAACTTTAAACTCTGTCTTAGGCTTCCATCCAATGTATTTTGTATGACATTAGTATTACATATTAGTACAGTTTATAATTAACAGGCATGTAACTCACGATAAAAAAAAGAATAACATAGGTAGTCCAATTGCATTGTCAATGAAGATTACAGCATGCCAAGTGTCAAATATAATAGAGTGAAGCCAATATAGGCCCTTACATAAATCCACCTACAATTAAACCTACAATAAAGGAACGTTATTTATATTTAAAAAATAGGTACATTATTCACACACAAAAATTGGTATGATAGATTATCAAATTATTTTTCAGCATAATAGATAGATTAACCTCAGATCTTATGTATTGTGAAGCAAAACTTATCAAATAGGTTCATTTATTTTACATGAGTGCATGCTGCTTCCACTTGGTTTCACCAATAGTTGCAAAAGCTTAAGCTATTAGGATTTGGTCAGCAATTACTCTATTTTCTAACACATTCTTACATGAAGGCAATCACACCCTTCCAAAGGCTGCCAGAAATACCAATCATTTGTCCATATTGAAAAAATAACATGATCCTTGATATAGGCTACTAGGCATACCCGAACATAGACAACGACCAATTAATTCATTAAGACCAGACTCTGGTTAGCTGCATCAGGTGCCAATAAAATCTAGTTCTATATAAGTTCAGTGGGAGGCCTGCTATGGCATCAGGAAGGAATCTATATACTACAGATGTATGGGTTTGTATGCTCGTGTTTACACACCTACACATAATGCATTTCACTAATATGATTTTGTCACTGCAAACAAAATTGTCTCTCAGTCAAATTACTGTGCATTAAAATCAAACCTTTCTCATCGAAGATATAAATGGCTTGTTTACGACGCCAACCTGAAAGACAAAATATACAAAAGTAGGAATCAGATAACAAAGTATCATTGAATTTTCTGTAGAGGAATTGAATTCAGGTTGATTTCTATGTCAGACAACACAGTACCAATTTATTTAATCTAATTTGACGAATTCTTGATATCTAACTAAGAACAAAAATTCAATAATATTTTATGTTTAGGTACATCATACATAAGTTAGATCGAGGCAAATTACCAATATCTGGCTCAAATAAAGGACATTAAGACTCAGCTATGTCTATTCTACTATAAAAAAAAATAAAAGAACAGAGAAAATATTTGGGGGGAGAGAGTGAGATATATATATAAATGAAGAATAGAGAAAAAAAGGGAGGTTGAGGAAGATAATAAAGAAAAATAAAATACGAGGTTTAGAGAGGAGGAAACAGAATCAGATGGAGGAAAAGATGATCCAGTCATCAAACTTTTTGGACTGGAAACTTATTTAGTGGCCATAATGAGGAACCCACTGTGGAAGGCAAAATAACTAAGAATATTGATTTTGGAGACTTTAGCATATTGATTGGTAACAAAGAATCGAGTTCACCCTCCTTGCCTCTCCCTCCTTAATCTCTTTTTTCTGTCTGTCTTCTCTTCCTCAACCTCTGTTCTATCATTTCCATCTTTTTCCTCTGTTCTTATCAGTATTTTATCGTTTACTTTTTTCTATTCCGTCTATTTCTCTCTCAATCTCTCTCTGTCCCAGCCTCCCTTCAACAACAAAACATCCTAAATCAATTTGAAACCACAACCCTAAAAAAATTTGAAAAAAAATCATGTGCAAACAACAGACAATAACAAATCTAAGTACTACACGCCATCTAGGTGAAGAAATAAACTAAAATTGACAGATAGAGTTAGGCAGAGATTCGAAGGGGGAAAGGAAAAAAAAAAAAAAAAAGAGAGACAATCTTACCTGTGATGATGGCGGCGACTGAGAGAGGTGTCGGCTCAGAGAGAAGCGGAGGTTGAGAGAGACGCTGGCTGACGGAGACGTGGTTGATTGACAGGTTTGCCTAAGAGGAGGTTTTGTGCAGAAGCCTGAAGGAGAGAACGAAATTGGAGAAGGAAAGAAGAAATGAAAACCTAATCGGGTTATACTTTTTGTGCTGATCCTGTGCATGCAAGCCTATTGTAACGTTATATAGAACCAATCAAAAAGAGCCATGTGTAAAATATATATTATAAATATATAAAAATATATATAAATAATTATACTGGATCGGTTCGATTGGACCGGTTCTGTGAAGTGGAAAACCGGAACCAAACCGGTTTGAACCGGTTCGGTTTGGATTTTTTTCGGGTTTTGACTTTTTTGGTCAACTCCTTTTTTTTTGGATTTGGTTTTGCGGTTTTGCGGTTCCAATGCCCACCCCTACCTAAACTTGAGTAACCTGGACCTCTTGTGTAGAAGAGAGATCCCCCATGCCAAATTCATTACTCATTGCCTCCTTGGAACCTTGAATATTGGACTTCCCTTGATATGCAAACCACATACCAAACTTTTGTTCACTAAATCCCCACTTAGCACTCCTTGCTCTTGGATTTAAGAACACATTTCTTTTCATCAATGCACATCTCCAACTTTCCCGTTTCATGCTCCCTTTAGCACTTCGAAACATGGCTGGAACTTCTTGGTCCATCCATCCAAAACCTAGGGATGGTTTGATGGATTCCTTGGCCCGGGCCTTGCATTTGATGATGGCTCCACCTCAAGTAGAACCCCTTTGTGAGTTTGTTGTTGTTGCCCTCCTTCTTCAGCCCTTGTGTCAAGCTCCACCTCAAATGGAGACTCCTCCATGACCACCTTGGCAAGAAGCTTCTCTTCAACAACATCCTCCCCATCATTCTTTGTCTTGACTTCACTTTCTGCAGCTTTGAAATCAAGCACCTTTGATGATGAACCGTTAGTCATACAACCTTGACTAACCTTCCTTGCCCAACTTAACTTGAGCAAACTTGCAGCTGCATTATGTTGAACTGGCTCCTTGACATTAAGACATGTTGCTTGCTCTCCCTTGGTACAAATCTCTGCACCACCCAAAAGCTTGTATGTGTTGTTTGGTTGAATCTCTCCCCTCATAACCACCACAGAACCTTGTGAGACTATGAGCTTCCCTCCTTTGGCCTTGTAAGAACACCCTTGTCTATCCAAAGAGCCAAGAGAGAGTAGATTCGTTCTTAGTGCAGGTACAAACCTTACCTCACTAAGACTCCAAACTTCACCACCTTGCAACTTGATCTTCACAGTCCCTATGCCCAAAACTTCACATGTAGTTTTGTCTCCCAACATAATCTTGCATGCATCCTTATCCTCATACGTGTCAAACATCAACTTATTTGCACACATATGATATGAGCACGCGGAATCTAAAATCCAACTTGAAGAAGAATTCTTACATGAAGAACTTGCCATGACTTCCCCGTTACTTTCCTCTGTAACCGTCAAGAGTTCATCACATGTGTCCTCATCACACACGTGGGCAGAACTTCCAGCTTCTCCTTCCATACCGAACAATCTCGCTTCCAATGATCCATAGATCCACACTCGAAGCACCCTTCATTGTCCTTGGACTTAGTATTCCTTTTGCTGCCCTTGCCTTCTTGCTTGCTTGAACGACTCCTTGCGAACAAACCAGCATCTTGAGAGTTCTCCTCCGAACGTTGAAAAATCCTGTGATGCGTCATCACATCTTGCACCACCTCCTCAAAATTCAAAGTACTCTTCCCGAACATAAGTATAGTTCGGAAATGCTTATAAGATGGAGGAAAGGATGTTAGAAACATGAGTACCTTATCCTCCGTATTATACAACACATCCATTCTTTGCAAGTCAGCAACACATCTATTGAAGCTGCTCAAATTCTCCATTAGATTTCCTTCCTCCGCCATCCGAAGATTTATGAGTTCCTCCTTGAGGAAGAGCTTGTTGGACAACGACTTCCCTGCAAACATCTCTTCGAGCTTCTCCCATGTTTGCTGCCTGTGTCCTTCATCACGTTGATGAGCACCTCATCGGAGATGAAGTTCTTGATGGCTCCTCTAGCCAACTCGTCTAGCACACCCCACTCCGCGTCTGTCATGGTTGCTGGCTTCTTCTCTTTGCCTCCCAAGACAACACTGAGATTTTGTTGTGTAAGGGCTGACTTCATCCTTCTTTGCCAAAGCGTGAAGTTCTCATTCCCTGAAAGGCTTCAACTCCACCTTCATGCTGACAGATTGTGGTAGCCTCTGATGCATAGAGCTACTTCCACCTTCAGCTTCCTTGTCACTTGCCATCTTCAACACACTAGCACTTTGCTGCTTGGCTTGTTGGACAGCGACTTCCCTGCAAACATCTCTTCGAGCTTCTCCCATGTTTGCTGCGTTGTGTCCTTCATCACGTTGATGAGCACCTCATCGGAGATGAAGTTCTCGATGGCTCCTCTAGCCAACTCTTCTAGCACACCCCACTCCGCGTCCGTCATGGTTGCTGGCTTCTTCTCTTTGCCTCCCAAGACAACACTGAGATTTTGTTGTGTAAGGGCTGACTTCATCCTCCTTTGCCAAAGTGTGAAGTTCTCCTTCCCTGTGAAAGGCTTCAACTCCACCTTCATGCCTGACAGATTGTGGTAGCCTCTGATGCATAGAGCTACTTCCACATTCAGCTTCCTTGTCACTTGCCATCTTCAACACACTAGCACTTTGCTGTTTGGCTTGTTGGACAACGACTTCCCTGCAAACATCTCTTCAAGCTTCTCCCATGTTTGCTGCATTGTGTCCTTCATCACATTGATGAGCACCTCATCGGAGATGAAGTTCTCGATGGCTCCTCTAGCCAACTCGTCTAGCACACCCCACTCCGCGTCTGTCATGGTTGCTGGCTTCTTCTCTTTGCCTCCCAAGACAACACTGAGATTTTGTTGTGTAAGGGCTGACTTCATCCTCCTTTGCCAAAGCGTGAAGTTCTCCTTCCCTGTGAAAGGCTTCAACTCCACCTTCATGCTGACAGATTGTGGTAGCCTCTGATGCATAGAGCTACTTCCACCTTCAGCTTCCTTGTCACTTGCCATCTTCAACACACTAGCACTTTGCTGCTCCAACACAGCTTGATACCACTTGTTGTGAAAATGGACAAAACACTTTCACCCTCCCTTAATGATCTTGTTGTTGATGCACTTTGAGACACACACAATGATGGATGAATCACACACACACACACTTGAGACAACAACCAAGCACAAAGTGACACAAGAATTTATAGAGGTTCAGCAATTGCCTACATCCTCTTGGTGATCCCCTTGAGAAATTCACTTCATGAAAGAATAAGTTACAACTTTGGTTTTACACAGAAAACCCCCTTAGAACTCTATTCTCTCCCCAAGCTCTCTTTTCTCTCACACCCCTTGCTCAACACTTTGATGCACTTGTGAATACTCTCACAACCTTGTTGTTTCCCTCCTTGGTGTCTAGACTCTCAAGACCCCAACTCAGCTCTTAACTTGAACTGAATTGCTCTCCCTCACGTTCTCCCTTGGTGAGTTAACCTCCTTTGAACACAATAGCTCCCAGCTACTTGACCACCTTGAGATTAACCACACCTTACTTCAACTAGCTTTCTCATCTTATAATATCTTGCTTCAAACCTCATTACCTACACAGACCAATGGACATAAGATAAGGCATCATCTTTGTCCTCCACGTTCCTTCTTTAGTCACCCACTTAGACTAAAGATCAAATCATGTAAGTAATCAAATCCCACTTCATCCATATTCCACTAAACCAGAAAATGGAAAGTGAATCCTTCAAAGCAAGACAACCAATTGGCAATGAGTGCTCTCCCAACTATCCAGCAGGTAGTCCACCATCTTTTAACTCAGAAGTGACCCATTAAGCACCTGCAATCTTGTGGAAAGCGATAGCCACCGAAAAAGTAGTTGAAAACACGTAAGGAAAACATCAGCACAGCATTGAAGCGACTGGTGGCGGATACCTTGCAACCGGTCGTCGCGACCATTTGGATACATAGCGACCGGTCGCTTCCTGTGAATTTTCAGATTTCGTCTCTCTGCAAAAACGACCGGTCGCCCAAACCTTGCGACCGGTCGCTCACTCCTTCACTTGCATATTAAATGTGAGCCATTTTTCCAACAGTTGCCCTCTCTAAACGAGAAGCATGATGATTTTATGTAGTGCTGGAGAACCTGTCGAAAAATGGGAAAAACATAAAATTATGATTAAGTGGCCGTCACTATTCTTCAATGATCCGATCCTTACTTAGAAATCGGGGCGAATGAAGTAAATGCTAATGTGAGAATTGCATTACTTGTAAGTGGGGACGGCAAATTGACAGAGAACTATTGAAGGATGTGATGGATATATTTGTTGAAATTGGAATGGGACGAATGGATGCTTATAAAAAGGATTTGAAGAACTACATGTTGAAGGCAGAGGAATATTTGAGCAAGGAGAGGATAGAGTTTCTCACTACTACATGAAACCAAAGTAGCGAGCAGGAGCGGGTGAAGAAAGTGGAGTGGTTTATCAACTATTTGAAAAGAAACATTGGTCAAACAGGTTGAGGATGTCTTATTTCTAGGAAATCTGTTGCTGCTGAAAGTTCAACTTTGGTCAAACAGGTTGAGGATGTTGCAACATGGTAAAGTTTTGTGCTCAATGGCAGTTTTACCAGCCAAATTAACTACCCAATTCCCAACTAAGTTATGTGCAGCTTTGTTTCTGCTTGCCATAAATAATCCATGGAGCTTTTGAGATATCTTGATAGTGGCAGCATCTTCAACGACTTCAAGTCTCCAACCCCATCAACTTAACTTAATGATTTCAGACTATATTTATGTACTAAGACAATTATACAATGGAAGGCATAGTCAAGTCAACAATACTTGATTAAGAAGAAGAAAATGACTTGTGCGTATTTGGAAGGTAAGGGCAAGCAAAACGCCAATAGACCATGAAAATTTAAAAGAAACTTGGTAGAAAGAGTGACAGCAATTCAGATCAAAGTACGCCTTTTTTTCATTTCTTCCAACCAAACTACCCAATTCCCAAGTTAGCTATTCTCATTTATGGGTCCCTCAACTTGAAAAATCAACCCCAATAAACACTCCATGATGACACGAAGTTTGGTTAAACTTACAAGACACCCATTTCTTTATATCAAAACTGAGTCTCTCTAGTCTTGGTCTTTACATCTCTTGAAAAAGACAGGTACAATTAAGCATCCCAACAACTTTAGGTCTAGGCGGCAGAAGCTTCAATCTCTTTTGGGTCTTTCCATCTTGGAGTCATCTTCTAGGGTGTCCAAAGACTTTTTCCTATAGACTTGCTTTTCTAAATTTTTATATAACCTGTCTTTAATTTATATATGTATGTGTAACAGGCTAAGGAAACCCCTCAGAGTGTCTTTCTCATTGCCAAGCTATGCATGCCTTCACCTTCTTCATCCTCTTCTTCACTTCCATCTTTCTTGAAACACAAGCAAGCAATGAAAACTGCGCAACTATGTGCACTCATGGGACTCCCCATATTCAGTTTCCTTTCCATGTAAGAGGGCAGCAGCCTGAACATGGCGGTGACCCTATTTATGAGCTTGACTGCAACACCACCACCAAAACTACCACAATCCACTTCCCATCTTATGGCGACTTGGTCGTCAAATCCATCTCGTATGACATGAAAAGGCTTGATCTTCTCGACCCCAAGAGTTGTGTCCATGAAGTCTTTCTTAACCTCAATCTCTCCCTCACCCCATTTCAATATTACTATGTTGTGAAGGAGCACTCATATCTCAACTGTTCAGTTAAGCTTTCGCCTTCTTTGTCTGAAATCCCCTGCTTAAGTGGCTCTGGCTATCATGTTTACACTGTACCCCCTTCTTTGGCAGTCCCAAATTCTTGCAGGGTTGTGAAAACAGTTCCTATTCCTTTCGGGTATAGTCCTTACCTATCTGACAATAGTTTTGGTCTTGGATTAACTTGGGGCTCAGTTGGGGATGGACAACAAGAAACAGAATGCTTCACCATGGCACATGTGAAAGGTAAATTCCATTTCCCTTTTATTGTCCTCTCTTTTCTTTTGCCTGTACTTTTTTCAATTATTTTCTTCCTTTATAATTCTTTATTTCATTAATGGACGAAATTAAAGTAGAAACAAGAGGGATATTATTGTTCATATTGTAAAACCAGAAACCACCCACATAAATTCATATATAATCATGAAATATCCATCATTTTGTTCAGTAATTTATTACTGAAATTTTAGTCAATGACTTGAAATGAGATATTAAAATAAAATGACATTATAAATTCTATTAATTTGATCTAGTCATAGCAAACAACGAAAACTGTTGCACTAGTCTACGGAGAATAATCTAATCTAAAAGAAGATTCCAAACTGGACAACTTTTATTATATTGAAAGAAAAACATGCTCCATTTCTTACCTGTTACGTATTCCTTTGGCTTTTATGCGAGTACTTTGTCTTTGATTCAAAAAAAAAACACTACTTGGGACTTTAAATTTGTGTTCAATATTCGAAGTCGCTGTCAAGTTGATTAAATATATATGAACTAGGACTTGACCCGGCTAGTCAACCAAAGGACGTAAGGAAGCTTCCCCTCTTGTTAAATTTTAGAGAGCGTAGCACCACTACTAGCAACATTAATATTATTTACAACTTAACCACCTATAAATCTCAATAGATATGAAGTTTTATCACAAAATGCCTCGGTAACGTTAGTAGTGGAACCTCCATTATATCTTGTATTTTATTTAGTCAAATTTCGATGTGCACCTTACATTCTTCAACCCTTCTAGACACTTTTGACCAAATCAATGTCATATATTACCGTCTTCTCCCACTTAAATTTCTGTTTACAAAATAATGATGAAATTGTCAACCATCAAGGTGTAAGAAAAAGCCCTGCTTTTTTTGGTTCAAAAAAATAAAAGAAGCCCTGCTTAGGTGACCAGTTTAATGAACTTGTATTTTACAAAGAAATGATTTCCAATACTTCTGGTTTGATGTGTGCAGTGGTATGTATTGCCATCTTCATTTTCGCGGCTACGGCACTGATAAAATTAAAAATTTATCAGTCCAAAAAGCTACATCATTTGATTGAAGGGAAGGATCAAGTTCAGGTTGAGAAATTATTGGGAGACTATAAACCCCTTAAACTTGAAACATGCTGCAATTCCGATCTCAAGCAAGGAAACAGTCAGGGTGAAACAGTTTTGGACATTAGAGTCATGAAGCAACACAAAATGCAAGCTATGTAATGAATTATTATGATTTTATTTTATTTTTAGATTTATGGCAGACCAAGCACTCAAGAGAAATGTAGCATCCACCTTGTGAAGAGGATTAAATGACTTTTGCAATGTCTTTGAGCCCATATCTATGTCTGCTAAGCATTGGTATTCAAGCATCCTTTGGCTCAGTGGCGGACTTATTAAGGCAGACTTATTAAGGCTTAAGGAGGTGCAGTTGCACCTCTCTTCGCTGGAAAAACCATTGTAGGTGCTTCAAATTCCCTCATTACTTAACTAGTGTACAGATTACCTTATTTTCATTTCAACATTTAAGTAAATGAAGTAATACAAAAATAAATGAAAGTAAAAGGACGTAAAAGGACTAAGACATTTACTTAAGTTTACAATGTAAATAAGGAAGTACCCCTCATTTGGATTCAAATAAAAATACTAGAAAATCAAATTCTCACCAAATCAAAATATGAAAAATCGGTTTTAGTGCAAAATACGATTTAGGCTAAAAATGATGGCTCATTAAGTCAATATATACTTCATACTAAAATCTCATAAAATCAAATTTTCTTAGTTGATGTGTAAGGAATAAAAGCCGCCAAAAATTATCTTGAAAAAATGATTATTCCGAAAACCATTTTTCATACTTAGTCAATATTGCACCTCTGCTAAAAAAATTCTGAGTCCGCCAGTGCTTTGGCTACCAAAGTTTTTTCATCATGTCTTATGATAGGGAATTTCAACACTACAAGCCAAGAACAAACTGTTTTATGAACTATAAGCATTCAAGCATTAAGCGGTAGTTGGTAAATAAATACGGCGCCAACAACTCATTTTCATCAACCTTGATATACTCAAAGTTGCAATGCAGGCGAGAAATCAAGGAGAGCTTTATGAAATTCCCAAATAATGAACAACAAATTGAAATCATCCATATTAGAGGTTTAGAACCGCTTACCTTCTACAACAGAGCAACCCATGGACAAGAAAAGAAAGAAAGATAGATACAGAGTATGTAACACTGACATGGTCTCTCTAACATCCCTTCAACTCAACACTAATGATTATACTAGTTTTTTCTTTTTCCGGTCATTTATCACCAACCAAACATGAAAGAACGTAGAACATGTGATTTATACTAGAAAGCTTGTGAAGAGATGGTGTATTAGAGATAATTCAAACCAAAACAGAGCAATTTCCAGAATATCTGAATCGGAAAATGTACTGATTTTTTTGACTTCCACTATCACTTTTCTTGGCAACCAAACGGATTTCAAATCTATAATTTTAAAGAATGTAGAACATGTGATTAATTCGAAATTTTTTAAAGAAAAGTATATTAGAGAATCCAAATCGAACACAACAATTCCCAGAAGATCTAAATCTGAAAATGTACTGATTTTGGTGATTTCCAATATCACTTTCTTGGCATATTACTCTTTCTCTTGGATTGGATTGAAAGAGAAGAGTAATTTGGCAATAGGGTGTAGAGGAGTTTGTGTTTTTCTAAAACTCAATATTAATAGTGGTGGGGTGTTTTTAGCGGGTTACGCATTAAGTTGGATGACATTTTTTGTCTTTTTACACAATAATAAAACTTAAGAACTTAATGATTAAAGTATTATGATGAAAAAAGAAAAGTGTGGGGTTTAAATAGAAAAACTCTTAGTTATATACACATTCTTAGCACTAGTGTTATAGATAAACACTACACCACTTAATTTATATATTTTTAAAAAAACCAAAAATCGACAATTGACCCTGCTGAATTTAATTTTAATTATTTTATTCACAGCAGCATAAAAGAGCACACGGAAATTTTGACTGAAACAAAACAAAAACCCCAACATTAGTGAGGGACGTTCTGTTTTCTGCTTTTCATGGTTTTTCTTTCTAATTTTGGTTTATTAAATTCGAATTTAGAATTGGGAAAGCAAAATTTATTAGTTTAGCCCGTCAGTTTATGGGCTTGGTACGTACTTTTTCCCTTTCTTAATTTTTCTAGGAAAGGAACACCTGTGTATACTTTCCTAATCCTAATCCTTTGACCAAAAAAAATATTTTATAGTGTGAGCCAAGTAAAATCCTATATGGAGTGGGAGTTCCCAAAACCCTACACAAACTCTATAAATATACATGGTCACCCTGGTTATGAATTTGTCTCACATATTGTTCTGCAATCCATCTGTTTGAAAATCAATAACCCTGATCTTCATAAACCCTAAATTCTATCAACCTAAGTGTTTACTATATAGTGATATTCTTCACAGATCTTTCACAGGCCAGTTCACGCGAGACTTGTTCTGCAAGGTAGTGAAAAGCATTCCAATCACAGCTGGAGGATATCGAAGATTTCGGTTCGCAACAATGCAATTTAGAATTATTGAGTGGGATCAAGGATGGAACTCTATCCAGGAGGGGATTATGAATCTAAAGAAGAGAATCGCAAAAGGTTTACCAGAGAATCAAGCCAGTTCCACAGAGATTGTTGATATGTACACCACTGTCTATAACATGTGCACTCAAAAACCTCCTTATGAATATACTGAGCCCCTTTATGACAGATATCAGAGGACATTTGAGGAGAACATTACTTCAACGGTGCTGCCCTCTTTGAAAGCGAAGCACGACGAGTTTCCTGTTGCAGGAGTTTGTCAAAAGCTGGGGAGATTATAAGGTTATGCTTAGGTGGATGTCTCGTTCCTTTGCATATCTTGATCGTTACTTCCTCGATCGACGATCACTTCCGGGGCTAAAGGAAGCTGCAGTTAAATACTACCGTGATTTGGTTTACCGGGAGGTAAATGCTAACGTGAGAGAAGCTGCAATTCGTCTTATTGATAAAGAACGTGAAGGAGGAGAAATTGACAGCGCACTATTGAAGAATGTGATAGATATATTTGTTGAAATTGGAGCGGGACGAAGGGATGCTTACGAAAAGGACTTCGAAGTGTTGGAAAAAATGGCTCACCTAAGGATACAAAGAAGGATTCTGAGTCTCCTCAAGCGACCGGTCGCTAGGCATTTGCGACCGGTCGCTAGGCATTTGCGACCGGTCGCTGAAGAAGCAGATTTGAAGTCTGGAGCAAAACTGAAGAGCGACCGGTCGCTAGTTCTTTGCGACCGGTCACAGGAAGCACAGCGACCGGTCGCATGACATTAGCGACCGGTCGTCCAGAGCAGATTCAAAGTCTGGAGGGAAAAACCTCTGCGACCGGTCGTCCCAGTCGTGCCTGTGATGTTTCGCTTACGTATTTTCAACTGTCTTTTCAAGGGCTATCGCTTTCCACAAGTTTGCAGGTGCTTAGTGGGTCACTTCTGAGTTAAATGGACGTTGACTACCTGCTGGATAGTTGGGAGAGCACTCATAGCTAATTGGTTATCTTATTTTGAATAATCTCCACTCCATTTTCTGGTTTAATGGAGGTGGCTGAGTGGGATTGTATTACCTACCTAATCTGACCCTTAGTCTAAGTGGTGACTAAAAGGAAAGAACGTGGAGGACAATCAGATATCCTATCTATTGTCCATTGGCTTGTGTAGGTGATGGGATGAAGTAAGATAACACAAGGGATAAAACAAGTTGAATTATGTGTAGTGGCTGGAGCAGAAAACTGAGTTGTGAGAGACTTGGTGTTTTCAGTTTTTTGTCAAGATAGCCAAGGGGAGAGCAAGAGAGTTCTCTAAGTGTATCAAGGTGTTGAGCAAGGGTGTGAGAGAAACAGATTGTGAGGGTAGTGTTCTAAGGGGGTTTCCTTTTGTAAACCAAAGTTGTAACCTATCTTCATTAGTGAAATTTCTCAAGGTGATCACCAAAGAGGATGTAGGCAATTTGCTGAACCTCTATAAACACTTGTGTCATTTGTGCTTGGTTGATTTTTTTTGTGTGTGTGTGTGTAAGAATCATCCATCATTGAGTTCTTTGTCTAAAGTCCATCAACAACAAGATCTTAAAAGGGCAGTGAGTTAGTCATTAATTCACAACAAGTGGTATCAGAGCTGTGTTTGGCAGCTGGAGCTAGTTCTTCTCTTGGAGTGCTAGTGTGTTGAAGATGGCAAGTGACTTAGAAGCTGAGAGTGGTAGCAGTTCACAGCATGTGAAGCAACCACATGTAGTAAGCATGAAGGTGGAGTTAAAGCCTTTCACAGGGAAGAAGAACTTCACACTTTGGCAACGAAGGATGAAGTCAGCTCTTACACAACAACAACTCCATGTTGTGTTGGTTGGCAAGGAGAAGAAGCCAGCAAGCATGACGGATGATGAGTGGGGAGTTCTTGACGAGTTAGCCAGATGAGCCATCGAAAACTACCTCTCCAATGAGGTGCTCATCAACGTGATAAAGGATACGGCGAAGCAAACATGGGAGAAGCTCGAAGAGATGTTTGCAGGGAAATCGTTGTCCAACAAACTCTTCATCAAGGAGGAGCTCCTGAATCTTAAGATGGAGGAGGGAGGAAATCTAATGGAACATCTAAGTAGTTTCAATAGATGTGTTGCTGACTTGCAAAGAATGGATGTGAATTATAGTCCGGAGGATAAGGCTCTTATGTTGTTGACATCCTTGCCTCCGTCCTATAAACACTTCCGAACCACTCTTATGTTCGGAAAGGTTACTCTTGATTTTGAGCCTGTGGTGCAAGACATCATGACACACCATAGGATGACTCAACGTTCGGGAGAAAACTCTCAAGGCGAAGGTCTAGTTGCAAAGACCGGAGAGAGAGGCCGTTCAAAGAGGCGTGAAGGCAAGAGAAGCAGCAAAGGAAGGTCCAAATCCAAGGCAAAGGAAGGTTGTTTCGAGTGTGGGTCAAAGGAGCATTGGAAAAAGAATTGCCCCATATGGAAGGAGAAGAAGAACAAAGGGAAGAATACAGCAAACACAGCTGAGGATGTCACAGAAAGTGATGGTGAGCTTTTGTGTGTTGGTAGCAATGTTAAAACAAATGCATTGGCTAATTCTTCAAGGTGTTCCTCTTCCGATTGAATTTTGGATTCCGGATGCTCATATCATATGTGCTCAAACAAGGAGTGGTTTGACACATATGAGAAAGAAGATAGCAGTGAAGTGATGATGGGGGATGGCTCAATGTGTAGAGTCAAAGGCACCGGGACAATCAAGGTGAAGATGCATGATGGGGCTGTTAGGACGCTTGGAATGGTGAGGCACATTCCAAAGTTGCGTAAGAATCTTATTTCCCTTGGAACTCTTGACAAGAATGGTTATTCATTCAAAGCATATGGAGGGAAACTCATAATCTCAAAAGGTTCACTTGTGATTATGAAGGGAGAGATTCAACCTAATTGTCTATATAGGTTGTGTGGTACAACAATCATAGGTGGAGCAGCTGTATCTACAAGCAAGGACTCGGACGATGAAACTCAGCTTTGGCATTTGAGGCTAGGGCATATGAGTGAGAGGGGCATGCTGGAACTACACAACAGAAAATTGTTGAAAGGTGTTCAAAGTTGCAAGCTTGAGTTCTGCAGATTTTGTACCATGGGAAAGCAATCAAAGATAGCTTTCAAGCAGCGAAACAAAGAGGAAGAAAGCACGGGTGTGCTAGATTATATTCACACGGATGTATGGGGGCCATCACCGGTTAAATCGAAGGGTGGAGCTCGCTATTTCGTGACTTTCTTGGATGATTTTTCCAGGAAGGTTTGGGTCTACTTCATGAAGGAGAAATCTGAGGTCTTCACCAAATTTAAAGAGTGGAAGGCGGAAGTAGAGAACCTAACCGGAAGAAAGATCAAGATCCTAAAGAGTGACAATGGTGGTGAATATAAGGACAGCAAGTTCCTTGAGTTTGGCAAAAGTGAAGGCATTAAGAGGCACTTTACCGTGAAGAAGACACCCCAACAAAATGGAGCTGCGGAGAGGATGAACCGAACTCTCATGGAGCGTGAGAGATGTATGAGAATTCATGCAGGGTTGCCCGAATCTTTTTGGCAGAAACGGTTAACCACGCTGCCTATTTGGTTAACCGATCGCCTTCAAGAAATCTTGAGTTCAAATGTGCAGAGGAGGTATGGTCTAATAAGTCAACCCTAAACCCTAAACCCCTGCAAATGGGTGTTTAGGAAAAAAGAAGAAATGCATGAGAAGGGTGCCACCTTATTTAAAGCTCGATTGGTGGCAAAAGGATTCTTGCAAAAGGAGGGAGTTGATTATGATGAAATCTTCTCTCCGGTGGTGAAACATACTTCTATACGACTACTACTCTCCATAGTAGCACAAGAGGACATGGAGGTGGAGCAAATGGATGTGAAGACTGCTTTCCTTCATGGTGAATTGGAGGAAGACATCTATATGAGCCAACCTCAAGGGTTCATTGAAGCAGGGAAGGAAAATCTGGTTTGTAGGAAGACAAATGCTTTGATTCTTACATGATGAAGATTGGGTATAGAAGATGTGAATCTGATTGTTGTGTTTACTCTCATGCATTCAAGGATGGTAACTTCATCATTTTGCTTCTTTATGTTGATGACATGCTAATTGCATGTAAAGATATGTCAAAAATCCAGAATTTGAAGACATTGCTTGGAAGGGAGTTTGACATGAAGGATCTTGGTGCTGCACAAAAGATCCTAGGAATGGAGATAAGGAGAGACAGAAATGAAGGCAAGTTGTGGCTGTCACAAAGCAAGTACATTTCCAAGGTACTTGAAAAGTTCAATATGATGGATTGCAAGCCGGTGTCTACTCCTTTGGCGGAGCATTTTAAATTAAGTGCGAAGGAATGTCCTTCTACGGATGAGGAGAAGGAGGAAATGAGTAAAGTTCCATATGCAAGCTTAGTAGGGTGTCTCATGTATGCAATGGTTTGCACACGCCCCGACTTAGCCCAAGCCGTAAGTGTGGTGTCAAGGTATATGGCGAATCCTGGAAAGCAACATTGGACAGCAGCAAAATGGATTCTCAGGTACTTGAAGGGCACCAAAAGGCTTGGGATATTGTTTGAAAGACAACAAGGAAAGGCATGTGTGTCGGGGTATGTAGACTCTGATTATGCAGGAGATTTAGACAAGAGGAGATCCACCAGGATATGTCTTCACTTGTGGTGGAGGACCGATTAGTTGGAGAGCAGTGTTGCAATCGGTTAGTGCCTTGTCTACTACGGAAGCGGAGTATATGGCGCTAACGGAAGCTTCAAAAGAAGCGATATGGCTGAAGAGATTGGCAAAAGAATTTGGGATAGCTCAAGACTTGGTGGTGATTCTAAGTGACAGTCAAAGTGCTATTTGCTTAGTGAAGAATCAAGTGTTCCATGGGAGGTCCAAACACATTGATGTGAGATACCACCAGATAAGGGATTGGGTGAATGATGGAGACATCACAATTGTGAAGGTTCATACGAATGAAAACGCTTCAGATTGCCTAACAAAGCCAGTCACAACAGCAAAGTTCAAGCATTGTTTGAGCTTGCTCAATCTTGTTACATGCTAAAGATTGAGGTGGAGTTCTTGGGAGTTAGTAGGATGATTCTCAAGACACTACGGATGTCCTGGAAGGCAATGATGTTCACAAGGAGTCTTAGGCTCGCCATGGTGGAGATTGTTGGAAAAAATGGTTCACCTAAGGATACAAAGAAGGATTCTGAGTCTCCTGAGCGACCGGTCGCTAGGCATTTGCGACCGGTCGCTAGAAGCAGATTCGAAGTCTGGAGCAAAACTGAAGAGCGACCGGTCGCTAGTTCTTTGCGACCGGTCGCAGGAAGCACAAGCGACCGGTCGCATGACATTAGCGACCGGTCGTCCAGAGCAGGTTCAAAGTCCTGGAGGGAAAAACCTCTGGCGACCGGTCATCCCAGTCGTGCCTGTGATGTTTTGCTTACGTATTTTCAACTGTTTTTTCAAGGGCTATCGCTTTCCACAAGTTTGCAGGTGCTTAGTGGGTCACTTCTGAGTTAAATGGACGTTGACTACCTGCTGGATAGTTGGGAGAGCACTCATAGCTAATTGGTTATCTTATTTTGAATAATCTCCACTCCATTTTCTGGTTTAATGGAGGTGGCTGAGTGGGATTGTATTACCTACCTAATCTGACCCTTAGTCTAAGTGGTGACTAAAAGGAAAGAACGTGGAGGACAATCAGATATCCTATCTATTGTCCATTGGCTTGTGTAGGTGATGGGATGAAGTAAGATAACACAAGGGAGAAAACAAGTTGAATTATGTGTAGTGGCTGGAGCAGAAAAACTGAGTTGTGAGAGACTTGGTGTTTTCAGTTTTTTGTCAAGATAGCCAAGGGGAGAGCAAGAGAGTTCTCTAAGTGTATCAAGGTGTTGAGCAAGGGTGTGAGAGAAACAGATTGTGAGGGTAGTGTTCTAAGGGGGTTTCCTTTTGTAAACCAAAGTTGTAACCTATCTTCATTAGTGAAATTTCTCAAGGTGATCACCAAAGAGGATGTAGGCAATTTGCTGAACCTCTATAAACACTTGTGTCATTTGTGCTTGGTTGATTTTTTTGTGTGTGTGTGTGTAAGACTCATCCATCATTGAGTTCTTTGTCTAAAGTCCATCAACAACAAGATCTTAAAAGGGCAGTGAGTTAGTCATTAATTCACAACACGAAGGATACATGCTAACCGATACTCGCGATTACTATTCTCGTAAAGCATCGAGATGGATTTTGGAGGACAATTATACGAATTACATGTTGAAGGCAGAGGAATGCTTGAGAAGGGAGAGGGATATAGTTTCTCATTACCTGCATCCAAGCAGTGAGAAGATGCTGGTGGAGACAGTGAAACATTGGTTGTTGGCGGTATATGCAAATCAACTGATTGGAAAGAAGCGTTCTGAATCTGGATGTGGAGGTGATTGCCTTACAGTTGATAATATCGAGGAGCTTTCTAAGAAGTTTATTGCTGCTGCTGTATTGGAACAGCAAGTTCCTGCTCAGTGTTCAACCTTGTTCCAACAGGCTGAAGATGCTGCAATGCAGGAATGAAATCAAGCAAACACTACTAACATATTGTAAAGAATAGACATGGTAAATTTGTGTGGTTCTTATCATTTAATTAATCTTGAAAAACGTTTTTTTCCATTTTCTTTCACATTGTTGAAAAGTTTTTAATTCGATCCTTACCTGGAAAAACTCTGCCTAGGTGATCAAATTGACAAGTACCTTGAATTGCTAATCAGAGTTGTTGCCATTGTGAATTTGTGACAATAACTTGCGTTTTGGGCACAAAACCCATCAAAAAAACACCATACCCAATACCAAAAAAGATGGAGGATCTTTGTATATATGGCCACTCTGAAAAATATCCCATTGAAGCATTCCGTCGAACAGCATGCAGGCAAATCCAAACTAACCCAGACATAAAATACTCTAACAAGGTAAAATCTGACTGAAAAACAGGTACATGATCCAGAGCCGGTCCATTAATTTTGGAAGCCCTATGCAAATATGGATGTCGAGGCCCTAGATATACAAGTAGGAAAAAAAAATCCATATAGAAACAAAATTTTCTGACACGGGAAGAACACCTTCAAAAGAGCTTTCCAGAAAAATTTCTTTAGTCACTCTTCCAAATCACAGAGCAGATAAATTGATTTTCCAATTTCAATACTCGGTGAATTCTCATGTGAATGAGGGAGGGAGAAAAGAACTATGATTTTGGGGAAATGGCTAAAGCTTGGGTTTTTACAATCCAAAATTTGATGGAAGAGAAGATAATTTATTTTGATGGAGGAGAGTGAGAGAAACTTATGAAAGAGAAGAATATTATAATGAGAAGAGGAAAACGAATTAAATTAGGGCCTCTACTCTCTAAGTCGTGGAAGTTGTTGATAATTAATATTTAATTCAATTTTGGTTTTGGTTTTGGTTTTGGTTTTGTGCGGTGATATTTAATATTTTATTTTTATTTTCATGTTTTAATTAATTGAATGCGTTGACTCTGGAAAAATTTGGGGCCCAAATTTTGGGGGCCTATGCGGTCGCACAGCTCGCACACCCCATGGGCCGCCTCTGACATGATCGCATTTTCAGTTTCCTCACCAAAAAAAAATAATAATAATCTTGACAATAAATGGGTACAAATATTAACTATCGGAAATGAATCAATTACTACTTGTAGTTGAATATTTCCCTAAAATTGAAAAAACACTCCATGATGACACAAAGTTTGTTTAACATCTAAACCTTTAATCTGATTCTCCGGTAGGAATATGAATAAGTTGGAGTGGCTGAAGATTCTTGCAGTCTGGATGAAACACCCATCAGAAAACGTGGCAAGAGGTTTAAATGGTGGGGGTTTGACACCTTCTCTGCCCACATCTTCTCCTTTTGAATTTAACTTCATAAATTGCATTTTTGCATTTTCCTTCAAAAAAAGAGCTGATCTATCTTCCCCCTTACATATAGAACAAGAACAAGTCATTGATGCATGCTCCCCTTCCATGGGCATGCTGGACAGAGAAGAGAGACATATAGGACAAATCATTGATGCATGCCCCCACTCCATGGGCATGCAGTAAAGAGAAGAGAGACATATAAGACAATTCATTGATGGATTTTCCCCCTCCATGGGCATGCTGGACAGAGAAGAGAGACAAATAGGACAATTCATTGATGCATTCTCCCCCTCCATGGGTACCGTATGCTGGACAGAGAAGAGAGACAGATAGAAAACTTGAGCAAAATTCACCGAGTAGTAAGCGAAGGTCCTCGACTAGTTGGGTTAGAGATTTCTCCATCTCCTCGAGCTTATCTTGACGATGGTCCTCCTTCATTAATTGATTTCGTCAATCGACCAGTTGGGTTAGATTTTCTCCATATCCGATATCTTTGGCCAAATTTGGAGAGCCACATTTGGCCCTTTAGCCCTCCAATCAGGCCAAATGTAGCCCAGCTTTGGCCTAGGCCAAATTTTTTGTGGGCCCAGCGCATGTGATTTTCAAGAAGAGAAAGTATCATGCGTAGGCAAGAGCACAAAACATCTCATGCAACTGGAGATCCAACAGTCAATATTAAAGGCACGTTGACATCATCGATGACATCAGGCTCAGCCGTTAGGTTTTTACTTTTATTTTTAATAACCTTTTTTAATTTATTTTGTTTTAAAATATATATATATAATTGGTTTCTAATAGTTGAAGGTCTCAGAACCATTGATTGAAAAGTTATTTTTTATTTTTATTTTATTTAATACCTTTTTAAATGTTTTAAATTCATTTTATTTTAAAAAATATTGTCTCTAAATCGTAGTTTAATTAAATTAAAAAAATACATAGTTGTGGAATACATGAGTGTTGTACCATAGTTTTTTTCAAAATAATAAAATATGAATGAACCTAAAATATAGCCATGTATGGCCGGAGATGGAAAAATTTAATCATGCACTATTCTTTAAAAAGATTAATATTTTGGAGGACTAAATTTTTAGCTCTGGACTACATTTAGCCCTATGATTGGAGATAGCCTAAGTATCTTATCGCACGTTGAAGTCGAAGATATACGATATCTTATTGGTCTAATGGAGAATTTTGAATTTTGGGCGCAGGCAGATGCTTTGGCAAACTTAGGACATGATCTTTAACAACCATTTGTTTAGGGGATATTCTTGGGTTTTTTTTTTTTTTTTGTGTCATAAAACCACAATTATTATTTGAGACCATTTCTCTGTAAATTACAAATTCTGTAAGTATAGCAAACGAAGCAAGAAGTTGTGCCTACATCTTGATGCCTATAGATGACAAGTTTAACATCACTCTCTAAAACAAATTATAATTCATGTACTTCTACTGGTTCCAGCACATAGCAAGAAGTTATATGAAGAGTCCAACACTTGAATCATGCAAGATACTTGAACATGTTATGATTTTCCTTGTCCCTCTCCAGGTAGTCACGGACGATGAGATCTTCAATCTGCTTCTTAATTGCTCTCATGTCAGGCTTGAATTTATGTCTTAACTGCTCAACACACTCCATAACTAATTGCTGATGACCCAAAACCTTCCGACTCTTCATAATCCGCACGATTGCAGCATCAATAGCATATCGCCTGAATCTGTCAACATCTTGGACCACCTCCTTCCTTTCATCCACTGGTGGGAGAGGAATCTTAATTCTTCTCATTCTGTCAGTGAATTTGGAGTTGAACTCAAAGTTGTCATTTGGCGAGATAGTCTTTGCATTAGGCTCCTTAATAAGGATCTTGTACTTGGCACATGAAAGCGAATGAAGGATTCGAACAGCTGCGTCATGGGTAAGGTTTAACTTACCTAGTATTTCTGAATAGCTCAATTTATCAGCGCTATTGAAAAGTAGCAAGATAGCAGCCTGATAGGTTGACACAACCAATTCGATTTCTTTTGGCTCAAACTTGCCAATAATGTTGCAAGTGCCCAATGAGTAAATCCATTTAATTTTTCTGCATTTCGTCTTCGTTTCATAGAATCCCTTGAAGACTTCAACACATTTCACCATCTCTGCAGGAAGGCTAAGATCACATGATTTATAACTTGGCCAGAAACCAGTTGTAAGAACGGTGACGGTCAAATCCATCCCAGGATTTACATTTGGGTTACTGTGAAGATACTCCTCAAAGCTGGTCTGATTGTCCCGAGCCAATGTCAAATCTGTGACCATTCCCTCCATTTTTGAGGTGAACTGTCCACCAAATTGCTGTTTCATCTTTGTTAGAATACTTTTTTCATGTTCCTTGTTGGCACTCTGATCAAAAAGTAGCCGGCGAGAAAGTTTTTTCCTGTAGAATTCTGCAAAAAGGTCTTTGTCACTGATATAAGCAAGCAAGTTAACAACCTTTTCAAGCATTCCTTCTATGGCCTCATCGCTCAACTTTTGGCTCCCACCCTTTTTGAGGATATCATCACAGAATGCAGCAAGTAATTGAGCACTTGAATTCCCAGAAACAGATTTATTGCAAAATCCATCAAACGCCTCCCTCAGAGCCTTGTGAAAGATATGGTTTTTTATTAAGAAACCTTCGAAATGTGCCACATACTTATCATGAAGCTCAATCATTTTTGTGACAAGGACCTGTTCCAGCATGCCAGAAGCTCTATCAGAAGCCTGGTTGTTTGCTGCATATTCAGCCTGTTGGACCAAGGTTTTAACTTCAGCGCTAACTTTCTGTTTAAATACATTAGCAAGAGGTTCAAACAACTCATGTTGCACTTTTTCCACCAGCTTTTGCTCACTGCTTGAATGCATGTAATGAGAAACTCTAGCCCTCTCCCTTCTCAAGCATTCCTCAGCCTTCACCAAGTGATCAAAACAAAAATCCTCCAAAAGCCAACTTGATGCTTTACGAGTATAGTATTCACCAGCATGTATCAGCATGTGTTCCTCAAAGTCCTCCTGATAAGTATTCATTTGTCCCATTCCAATTCCAACAAATGCATCTATCACATTCTTCACTAGTGCCCTGTCAATCTGCTCTCCAGAACGTTCTTTATCAACAAGACCAATTATGGTAACTCTGGCATTAACATTTATCTCTCGATAAACCAAATTGCAGAAGCATGTAAGTCCAACATCATTTAGGCTAAGAAGTGATCTCCTAGGAATGAAGAAGCGATCAAGAAAATTAAAACAGTTTGACAACCACCTAATCATAACTCTATAATTTGCCCATCTTCTCACAAGCTCCCGCAGCATAAATTCGTCGTGTTTCTCTCTTATAGAGGGCAACACCGTTGTGGTTACATATTCCTCCAATGCCTCCTTATATTTATCATATAGCTGTTGGGAATAATTATGAGGAGGCTTTTGGGTACACATATTGTAGATAGTTGTGTAAACGTTCATATATTCTACCGAGCTGAACTGAGGCTCCGGTAATCCTTCTAAAATCCTCTTTATTTTTGTTAACATACTCTGGATATAGTCCCATCCTTGATCAAACTCGATAAGTTGGCGACAAATTCCAGCTATAATGAAAGGATATGCAACAACATGTCACGGAATCTGCTATGGTTTCTTGACAATATATCAAAGTGAGTGAAAATCAAAAGACCAAATGTTTTTTAATGTCTCCCCATCTTGTATCTCTCTTGAAATTTTGACATGATACAAGTTCCAAATAAGAATTCCTCCTCCCCCAAACACTCATAGTTTGACAGGAAATAGAAATGAAAAGTTCTGCAACTTGAAATTTTGCATCAGATTTCTTCCTAGTACAACATTTTGCATGCTTGTTCTGAACTGGATAAATTTGATCAAACAAAAATGAAAGAGAAATCTATCATAATTACAAATTAGTCAATTGGAAATTCATGGAAAGAAGTATACCTGAGATCATCACTATGAGGGAGGAGCCGACGGCTTAGGAAGAAAACCCGGGAAGTGAAAAATCGAATGGCTGCGTGGAGAGGCCGAGAAGCTTTGTGAACCCTCTTCTTCAATGGGCTCTCCTCTGCCACTCCAATTGTCACCAACAGTTCTCTCTCTCTCTCTCTCTCTCTCTCTCTCTATCTCTCTCTCTCTCTCTCTGTATCCACGCAGCTGGAACAAGTGCTCTAAATAAAAACCCAAAAGCAAAAAAGCAAGAACGAGGACTTGAGAAATGGAAATTTCTGTTATACTTCTGCACAAAATTGAAGTTTGCTCAGGCCATTTTCTACGAATTTGTCCCAACCTGACCTGACAAAGTCAACAACGACATAAACAGAGTCCAAAGCTTCAAAGCAAAGCAAGCCTGCACTAATAAGATTGGGCCTATACCTTCCCTACGGGGGTTAGGCAATTGGTTACACAGACTTTTCTTTGGACACCCAAGAGGTATCTTTACCTTTTGCTATATTTTAAAATTCCCATAATTTTTCTAGACACCAAATCTCATTTTCAGATATGCCAAAGGTAACACTAGAAAGAAAAATAATAATAATCATATTTTGGTTCTTAAACTTGGAAATAAAGAAAAAATAAATAAAGAGAGAAGGAGGGCAACCACCCTAATTTATCATCATCTTCCTTATATTTTTCTAATGTAACACAATTTGCATTTTACACATTAGAATATCATCTCACGAATGCATTGTTTGTTCATGTGAATTCAATTTTTATTTTTTATAACATGATAACTATCGTATTTTAGTTACGTTATTCCGATGGAGCATAATTCAATTTTCATATTAATATTTTGTCTTAGAAATATACTATCCTCATTTATTTTTCTACACCAGGTTATATTCACTATCTTGTTAGAAAAATATGGTCAAATATGTTCTAAAATGCAAACTGAAAACCGTTCTACTTATCACTAAAGAAAACTCTGATGAATAAACCTTACACTAATTAGGCAGGGTATCTAATTTAAAATGGAAGGATTCAACTTATGAGGAAAGAAAAAAAATTGAATAAATCTTGTGAGGATTCAACTTATCACGCCCCAATATGGGTATGTTTAGTGGCGTAGCCTGAAATTTTGTTAAGGAGGGTCAAACTTAAACAATTATGATAATCACGTTGTAACATTATATTGGATGAAAATTAGAGCCCCAATGCCCAAAAAACAAACCCTCATACAAGCTACCTAAAAGCAAAAAGGAAAGCTAATAAATCATATTTCTAAATTATGGAATCATGCATAGATCTATTTTAATAACTTAAGAAAAGGAGTTCTCATAAATACATGATATCTAAACTATAGAGCTTATAATATGAAATAAAGAAGATGAAAACACCATTTTATGATATAGAGATGCTACAAGTAGAAAAATGTCAACCATAGACAGATCAAAAACACTTCAAAATGTTCTTTCAAAGAAGAAACTTAAAATGGTAGAAGGGTTAGCTGGCCCTCCTTGGCCTTCACTGGCTCAGCCAATGGGTACGTCACAACACCACATCTCATTGAAAATACAAGGTAATAATGTTTGAGAGATCATACACAATAACGTTGCGCTCTCAATAGATGTAAGGCGTATTAAGTTTAAAGAACAAGATGTTTAAGACAAAAAGCTGAAACAGAATTCATTCATTTAAACAAAAGCATAATTATTCAAATGTCACAAAATCAGAGTACATAAAACAAATTAAGAGTCTCACAGGATGAAAACAAAATAGATTTCATTGTTGTCACCACTATTATATCCTTTCACCGTGTCAACTCCTCAAGATCACCTGCATCAAAACTGGATTCCAAACCAAGCTAAAATCGCAATAGGATAATCACAATAGTATCTTACCTTTTGAAATCAATAATGCAGAATTGCTCATTAGGTGGGGGACGAGATGGCTCTTTCTTATGTTATAAGATAAGATTTTCCACTTCAGACCAAAAAAAAAAAAAAAAAAAAGAAAAGATTTTCCATTATTCAAAAGGAAAAAAAAAAAAAACTAAGCCAATGACCAAAAGAAAAAAGATCACAAGATGCCGACATGGCAAAGATCATACAGCAACAAACAAAAACCTCACCACATAGGAGTCAAGCTCCTACCGTTATGTAATGACACTGACAATCTGACTGATACAATTACTGGTGATTTTTTTTTCTTTTTTTTTTTCGGGTTTTTGGCAAATCAATCACCCAATTGGCGATTTCAAGAAGCAAAGCAGAAGATATTATCAATAAATTCAGGCAAAGAAACAGCCAGTAGAAGATCCAATAGTAGCGGTGCCTACGTGTTATTTGCTTCTTCTCCACCAATCACACACCAACAACCAATCATTACTATTACTATAAACAGATATATTTATTTCTTTATATTTTGTTCTTCCCATCTTTGAAAAAGGAATTTTCACAGACAACAACCTACAGGATCATGGACTTCACTTCCCCTTCCATTGGCTTCATCTTCATCTTGGCCTTCATCATATCCATCCCGAGTTCACTTGCCGTACCGTTCATTGTACTCCATGGTAAATTCATTGTCTCTGTTTCATGGTTGTCAGCTTTTTTTTTCTTTCTATTTAAAGGATGTGTATTTTGTTTGATGAATCTGTTTTTGCATCTGGGTTATTGATAATTTTTCTGGGTTTTGGTTGTTATTCTTTTCTGGATATGATGATTATCCAAGTGTTGACTAATTGGTTGTTGAAATATGCTTTATTTATAAAAGATTTTAAGAACTAATGGGAACTTGATATTAAAGATGTTCATGTAGACACTACTATCCAAAATGTCAGTGTGTCCATGCATGGATTTGATCTTAGTGTGGAAGAAAATTCCTGAAGCGAGTGATCTCCAGTGAATTTTATTTTCTGCAACTCAAATTTTATGTGCTTTTATAGAAACAGAAATCTTGCGCATCCATAATTGTCTTAACTAGTTAACCCATTACGACGATTACAGATCAAAGAATTAAGACCTTGTAAATCAACTTACCTTTTCCACTTAAGAGTATAATGACATAAGTTCGTCCTATGTTGTATCCTCTCTGCAGCAGCGTTAAAGGAACATACTTGAGAAAAGAGAGCAAACGTCTGTTGCTTTCTGTGTCTTTACTGTTTTTGACTTAGCAGTAGAGTGAACCAAATAGGTCATCATTTTTTAAAATCATCAGCAAGAAAAAAACTGAAATTAAGAAGGTTGATACTGTGGCAATATGATTTCAGTTCTGAAAGTGTTACCATTTGGATTATGAACTCCATCCCTTATAATTACTGCATGATATTGTAGTACTTCTTTTGGCCTCCTTTTATATGTTTGGCTAGTATTTCATCCTGTTCTCTTATCATTATTTCTCATTCTACTCGTATGCTCTTTCTCTACTCCAGTCCTAATGCTTCATCGTGACAGGAATTGGAGATCAGTGCTCTAATCGAGGAGTTAAACAGTTTACAGAGGAGCTGGGGAACTTTTCTGATACTGAAGGATATTGCATGTATGGTGCAGTTTTTTTTTTCTCCCAAATATGTTTGTTTTTTGCCACTCATATATGTAATCCTGCTAGAGATAATTGCTAACAGTTCATTCATGACATTGCTTTTAACAACTCTTATATTGTTTCCTGATTCAAATTATGATTATAAGTTTTATGTTGACATATGTTGTTGCCCACTTGAGTTTTATAGAACAAGATGATAAAATATGGCTTCATTGTTTTTAAAGATTCTTGGTAGTATGCCAATTGAGAAGTCCACCCTTATAGTTGTTTACACGTTTTTTTTATAAATGTTTTAGGAGCATCTTTGTGTTTTTCCATGTGTAACGGGATTGCTTGCCTTTGCCTTCCTGCAGAGAAGTTGGGGATGGAACATGGGATTCCTGGTTTCTGCCTCTTGAGGAACAGGTTAAAACTAAAAACTGGAAAAACAAGACTTGTCATCTTAGACGTAATTTTTATGTTCACTTATAATCTGACTTTTTGTATGTGTTTGCAGACCAGAATTGTTTGTGACAAGGTGATAATGCTCTCTACGTTAGTATATATTGCTGGTCTGGCTTTTGAAGTTTTTGTTACCTTTGACTGTGTTCCCTACAACTACAGGTAAAAGAAATGGAAGAACTGAGACAAGGTTACAACATTGTTGGTCTCTCCCAGGTATTATCATGATTGGATCTTTCCATTTGGCACCTGTATCTGTAATACAGTATGCTCCAAGTTGTTTATTGATTTACATTGGGGCACATTCACAAACCTTTAAATTCAATCTTTTTTCTTAAAATGTGTTTGCTTATGTGTCGGAATAACTGGCGAGACTTTCTGAGTAGAAGTAATTTCATAAGTAGAAGCAAGCTATTTTTTAGTTTCCATCTCAACTAATGATGTCGCTCATGTTTCTTTTAACAGATGAAGTGAGCATATCATGTTCAAATTTTACATCTAGTTGTTGTCTTCTTAGTGTGTGTGTTCGCTCATGTTTCTTTTAACAGATGAAGTGAGCATATCATGTTCAAATTTTACATCTAGTTGTTGTCTTCTTAGTGTGTGTGTGTGTGTGTGTCACTCATGTTTCTTTTAACAGATGAAGTGAGCATATCATGTTCAAATTTTACATCTAGTTGTTGTCTTCTTAGTGTGTGTGTGTGTGTGTCGCTCATGTTTCTTTTAACAGATGAAGTGAGCATATCATGTTCAAATTTTACATCTAGTTGTTGTCTTCTTAGTGTGTGTGTGTGTGTGTCGCTCATGTTTCTTTTAACAGATGAAGTGAGCATATCATGTTCAAATTTTACATCTAGTTGTTGTCTTCTTAGTGTGTGTGTGTGTGTGTGTGTGTGCGAAACAAGGCTTAGCAGGGTACAAATGATGTATTTTCCTTAGTGCATGCCCTAATACCTAATAAAAATGGCCTCGCAGATTTGTGAAGGGTGTGTGTGTGTGTGTGTGTGTGTGTTTGTGTGTGCGAAACAAGGCTGTATTTCCATATTAAGTGTTCTTTAGCAGGGTACAAATGATGTATTTTCCTTAGTGCATGCCCTAATACCTAATAAAAATGGCCTCGCAGATTTGTGAAGGCCTCTCTTGCCTTAAGTCATGCAGCCTCACACGTTTTCAGAAAAAAGTGATCATTTGATTTGTGTCCCATGAAAGGGTTTTTCAAGTTTGTCGTACTAATGTAGCATATAAGATAATTGAACTGATGCCTAATATTCATGGCCGCACACATACTCATGAATAAAATGGTGATTCAGGGAATCAAGTCCCCAGAACCAGAATAGCTTCTTGAATTTCTTCCTCATCGGTTACTCTTAGTAATATATGTCATTAAGTCTTTTCTTGCCTCATCCGCCTAATTTTCTTCCTTGTTCCATTGCTTATTTGTGATAAATATCAATGGTTCTCTTAGCATGTTGACTTTGAATCAAATAACTCCTTACAGGTGCTATTAATCACCATCCTCACCCAACTGATTCTTGGTTTGCAGAACTATATATATATTCTGTAGTATTTTTCATTCTTCCGGGCGCTGGGCATATTGTCACTTTATGAGTTTTCATTTCTTTAGCTGAACAAACAGAAACAAATATCTTTCAAGCCTTTGACTTGTGGCTTTGGTTGTTTAGGCGGGATGATCTGTTGTTACTTTCTTTTCTTTTCTTTTCTTTTTCCGGTTTTTGAATTTTCTCATGTTGTTGGTTTTCATGTTAGACTGTTTTCTCAATCCCCAATGCTTATGAGTGAATTAGTTTATTATAGCTTACAAACATAAATATATTGCGTGTATACTTATGAGTTTTGAATGATGTTCAAATAATTGCAATCAATTGATTCTTTCTCATACCTTTTCTTTCTTTTCTAAATTTAACAGGGTAATTTGATTGGCCGAGGTGTTGTAGAATTTTGCATCGATGGACCTCCTGTAAGATTCAGTTTAGTAAACTCTGATATTTCCAAGTTTTTTCATCCGTCTTTCAACCACCTACCTCAGTAGTTATTATAATTAATTAAACTTCAGTTATCATACACGTATTGAGCTAAGCTGTCTATAACATGTTTGAAATGTATAACAAATGGCGTTTTAAGTTCTTTATGATTTTCTTATACCATTGTAGCTCAAAAAGCATTTAAAACTACTAGTTTAGTTGTGTGTGTTAGCCATGCCAAGTTCATTGGTCGATGCGTTCAGCTATGGAATCGTGTACTACTCTGTACTCCATATGTTATCCATATAAAATACAGTTCCTTTGGTAGTAAATAAGAGCAAGCACATTTGTGTATGGTCTTAGTCTATAGGAAAATGCTCCATTAGATTTATAGGTCTTTCTCCGTATCCTTGTTTGTTTTTTCTTAATGCACATTTTTTGTGTAAGTGGTTTTATTTCCTCACGTCTGTGGACTTTTACCAATATCAAAATTTTTTGCCTTTTCAATTATTGAAACAGGTTAAGAATTTTATCTCTTTGGGAGGACCTCATGCAGGTACCGCTTCGGTGCCTCTTTGTGGTGTAAGTATCATACTATCGTCTTGGAATTTTGATCAGTCCTTATACAAATGCTTTTGTCACACTGAGATTGCTTCTGGGTAGGAGAGTACATATAAAACACCATTGGACTGACGTGCAGTGTAGAATCCATATTCTTACAAACTACACCATAGTATGGTATATGAGCTTGATGTTGCCTCTTCCCAATAGCCTGGGCCTTTGGGAGAAGCTTGGGGTTGTTAAATGTAGTCTGTAAATTGAGGTACAATTGACACATATTTGGGGAAATTTATGCTTTTATACAATAGTGGATTAGCACTTAATAAGTACTTTGTCGCAAATGGCTGCAGCAAGTATCATTTCCTACATCGTTCATTCAATCACAGAAGATAAGAATAGTTTGAAAACATGTTGTATCATAGTCCACTTAAGAGTGGAATTTTCAATGCAAAGATCCCAATGTTCTGGTTTTCCAACTAATTGTCAGAAGGTTACCCTTAAGTGATGTCTCAAATCATAATGATCATAGAGTGGATAACTATCACTCATAAGAAACCTCTAACACTAAGGTTTAGTTAAAAATACTGTGTGACCTCTTTTGAGATATGTTGATATTGCTCAACAGCTTTTGTGTTTGCTTTTGTCCCCCTGCAGTCTGGTATATTTTGCATTATTGCAAACAAGCTACTTAAATCAGAGATTTATTCTGACTATATCCAAGTATGCATCTATTTCTGCCGATTCTTTCTTTTTCTCTCCATCCTGGTGTCAACTTTCAATATCCTAGGTATATTTCTGATGAGGCCTGACCATTTGAACCGATTCTGGAATTGCAGGCTCACTTGGCTCCCAGCGGTTATATTAAATTACCAAATGTGAGTGGCTAAAAGTAAAGCACTAGAGACATTTTAATGAGGCTTTTACTGCATATTGTTATGTTATACGTATATACAAATAACCTTGCAGTTATAAGTTCAATGAAATTAATAGCCTGCTTTTGTTTTCCTTTTCAAGTTTTGGCTTATAGTTTAATTTCAAAATGTTGTTTGTGTTTTCTGGGATTGGGATAAATTTCATTTCATGAAGTAGTTTTCATGCTCTCAAGTGTCCATTTATACTACAACAAAAGCCATATATGCCACTCGTAATTTTTCACCTAAGATTAAATCTCTGTTTGCTTAACAATAGCTCGTAAACCTAAGCATCCAGATCAACAATTTCTTCACAGGCAATGGCTGACTATTTAGAAAAATGTAAATTTCTTCCAAAGCTGAACAATGAACGATTGGATGGGAAAAACTCCACTCTCAAGGAAAGGTTTAGTAGCTTAGAGAACTTGGTGCTTATCATGGTAAGTTGTAAAATACATATTTCTCAGCGTAACATTTCTTCAATCTCTTTCTAGATTCCGCAGAATTATATAATAGCCAAGTAAGCATACTCATTTTTGTCCATGTTAATTTTGTATTTCTGCAGTTTGAGCATGACACTGTTTTGATACCTAAGGAGACCTCATGGTTTGGTTATTACCAAGATGATACCTTCAAATCAATTTTAAGTCCACGACAGGTTATTCCATAATGCTAATACTATCGTCATTAAACTGAGTATTTATTTACATGTTAATGTTCGCTAAAATCGAGTAGTCTTGCTGATGATTTAGTTACTTATTTCTTTTTGTCACTTAACAGTAAATTCAAGTGGGATGCATTACAAGATTTGCTTTTATGCCTTAAGCACGAACGTCATCTTAGCTTTCGCTTATTTTTATGCAGACCAATCTCTATAAGGAGGACTGGATCGGTTTGAGAGCTTTGGATGAAGCTGGAAGGGTCAAGTACATCAGTGTTCCAGGAGGTCATCTCGGAATCTCCACGAGTGACATGAAGAAGCATGTGGTACCTTACTTGAACAGTTCAGCATCAACAGAGATTGGAAAAAAGGAAGGTAATGATCCGAGAATGAGTGGAGTTCAACATGGAAAGCCTCTTTTGGATGAGAAAGCATCAACTGAACTTGTTCTAGAAGGATCATCATCATACAGATGGCCCTTACCAGTCAAGACTTTGTTCAGTGAACTTCTTGGGCTCACGGAAGACGAGTCACTGCCTTAGCCTCGACTAAAGATTAATTATTAGGTGAACTCAAACAATAAACTCAAAAATTAAGCTATATGTACAGTAATTGAAATTTATTCCTTGCCTGTCACTGAAATGGTTATACTATCTCTGTAAATAAAATTGCTTGCAATTGTTACCTCAACACATATCATTTCACATTCTGCATGTATGGTGTTTTTGAGAAAACAAGGGAGCCATGGTATCTCAAATTTATCCTTGGAACCAAGTCTCACCAGAACTCTGAAAATCTGTTCATGATGTAATTACCGACAGTTGGTTCGTAATTCGGTTTTGTTTTGTTTTCTTTTTAGTTTTTGTGTTTACCTTTTTTCTTCCCAGATTTTACTGACTGGATGATGTGACACTGGAAAGGTTAAATTTATTTAAGTTTGAGCTCACTCTGAAATTTATCTATTTCTAACGAATGTTGAGAATGTGTACTACTAATTATCATTTGGTGTACAAATTTGATGAGTGCATTATTTTGCTTACTCGGAGATGGCATCTGTCGCTACATCCAAATGTTCAGACCATCTGTGGACAGAGTAGAAAGAGGGGCTCATTGAATTTACTCTCACAATTTTTATATAGACTCGCTCCCTCTTTTTCCAAGAATTCATGCACTTCCTTTTTTACGCCCCCATAATGTTAATTGTTTATGCTGATCAAGAAAGTAGCTGAAGTTCTAATCCATCACGGCTAGTAGAAGTTGTTGGTGATCCCTAAGACCCTGATAACGATTAATTTGTTTTCTGTTACACTCCATTTGAAAGAACTGAAAACCATGTACACATTTAGAATATACTGCAATGGTGACCATTTTCCATATGCAGAAACTTTTCTTGATAAGCGCTTTGTGGCCACACCTGTTGTTTGGTTCATACAATCGGCCAACTCCAGCCTATGGCAAAGAAGTAATTCAATGTGTATGACAACTTAGTTTAGGCAGCTAAAATGAATTGGGGATCAAAATGTTTGCACCATCTTACTCTCACAAGAGAATAGAGTGATTCTTAGTCAGCATTTTGAACGACTTGACAACAAACTATGCAGCTTCTGAATGACTTTTCCAAGGTTCTTTCCTACCAGCTCACTCAATAATCACTAAATTATTCATACTCCATATATAACCACTGTACTTTATGCATCATTACCATAATGCTCAACTTTCTTTCATTTCGACTCAAGATAAAGTAGTGGACTCAATTTACAGGAGGAAAAACACAGTTTAGTGCTGCCTAATGTAACATTATTTTCCATTTTCTGTACGAGAAAGAAAGTATAAAAGAACGCTTAGCAAACATCTTATATGCATTCTTCTGAGGTTTTCCTTAGTAGACTTGTATGTCCACGCTAATGCTTCCCATATGATCAGCCCTCATCGAGCAGCTACTTTCCCTGCCGAAGTTCTCTTCTGAAATCTTCTGGTGGGCACGGCAGCGGAGCCAGAGACATGAGATTCTTTCCAGAGCTGCTTGACCAGCTACTCGAACCCGATAGACAACACTTAAGTCTGCCCATATCTCACTTCCCACAGCACCTGATTGGTGATTTGCGTCATATCCTTCAAGATCTGATTCAGTTATCACTACTACAGAGGCTTCGTCGAATGGAACTAGATCCTGTGAGGAAACAGACTGCAGGGATCGAATCATTAGATTGGTCATGTGGCTGTAAACAACAGCTTTCTTCACCATTATATAGTAGTATTCCTGTACAGCCTGCAAAGCAACCGTCAAAGAAAAGCTCAGGAAAAGAGTAAAAGTCAAATTGAAGGGTAGAGTTAGATCATGCCACAGACAAACAAAAATCTAGTTTAACAAATTTTAAGCAAACTGATCCACAACATACAATCTCACAAGATGGATTACGAAGAAGCTAATAAGATATCTTTAAGCATCAGTTTATACACAATGATCTTAACATGGAGAAAGTGATACTACAATGTCAAATGAAACAGAAAAGAAAGTATATCTCCATACACACCGAATGTTTTGCTCAATACACCAAAATGTAAAAAACCATTTCCACCCAAAATTTGCCCTTGTTTTCGGAGAGGGAAGGGGCAAAAAAAGGGGGGAGAAGATGTACTTCTCTCAAAAGAATAAAATTTTCAAATGGTTAAATAGGATTCATAATCTGTACAATAATTTTGCAAATTTGTTAAGCAACAATGTGGAGTTCAATTAGAATCACCTAAAAAACACCTACAAAAGAAAACACCAAAATTCCCACAAAAAAGGAAAATTAACAAAACTTCCAGAGCTTCAAACACGAAATAGCAGGACCAGCCAAATCACATTGAGTTGTGTAAGTTACCTGCCACTGAGAAGGGGCTAAAAGCACCCTTGGACGAATTGACTTCAGATATTCATAGGCAGAATCAGGTGTCATCTGCTTGTGGTGGACCTATATAAAGACAAAAGATCAGAAAAGGTGGCAATCTTCAAGTAATTTGTTATTTTCAGAGTTCAGTACTAACCAGGTAACAGATAACAATGGTCGTACTACGCCCTCGTCCAGCTTTACAGTGAACATATGTTGTCTGTCCGCAAGATGCATTTTCTTCATGACAAAAAAGGAAAAATCATATCAACAAATAATAGTCTTCTGGGGAGAAAAAACAACCATACTTTAGAAATTAGAATTGAACATTTAAAGGAAACTAACAAAGTTCACATCCCAGTAAATACAGGTAGAAATATAATGACTCAACACCACAACCCCTTACTGAAGAAGCAACTACTTTCAAAAAACATGACACATATTTCAACAGAAATATCTCTTCAAGCTTCTAAAATTTCGCCCTTTTTTTTTATAATAATAAACATGAGCAGTAGATGGTCCAGAATATTCAACAATCCAAATTTAGTTACACAGGAAAAATCCAGAAGGGCAGCGTCACAACACCCTTGCATATCAGAAAGTAACTGGATGAGTGTATCCAATTCCAGTCACGGACAGAATATCCTAAGTACCTAGACCCGTGTTATGCAAAATCATGCAATATCAGATGCTAATTAATATAATCAAATCAAGAATGCAAAAATGATTACCATGAATGAAGTCTACAGCACGACATGTATCACTCAGTGATGGTGCAAAGCAGTAATCTCTTGTAGGAATAACCAGATGGTTAATTCCGTGATACTGCCAAAAGTTTAATGGTTAGATTAGAGCCCAAAAATACTGTAAAAACAAAAACAAAATCCAGAAGTTTTATCCAAGTACAGACATGAACAAAGTCAATTTTAATCCAGAGCATTCACAAAGTCAATTTTAATCCAGAGCATTCACATATTAATACATACAAAAGTATGGCAAAGCACCACCTAATCCTGTCAGATGCCTATGGCATTTTGGGAATACTTCTTCTACTGAGAAGCACTTCTGTTAGAAGCACAGCAAAACTTTTACTAAAAAACCAAGTCCTTCCTGAAAATGCACTTGCAAAGCACTTCATGAGGAAAAGCACAGACAGCACTAAAAACTGCTTCTATAAACTAGAAGAACTTGTAACCTTTTCTGCCAAAAGTGAAGTTTTACTTAAAAAAATCCAAGTGCTTCCTGAAAATGCACTTGCAAGAACTTCCTGAAGAAGCACACAAAGTACTAAAAATTGGTTCTATAACCTAGAAGCACTTGTAACCTTCTCTGTCAAACGTTTCCAAAAACGCTTTTGGCTATCAGAAAGTGTTTTTAGCACTTATTAAGGCATTTCCACACAGGCCCTAAATATTAAATGAAAACAAAATACAAAAGTAACATTTCATTTAAAAGAAAAATGTATCAGTTTATCTCCATAACCAAGCAAAATCTGATAATACAAATCTAGAAAACCACTAACATGATAAAGAGACGTTGGAACCAAAGTCTCATATGGCTCATTAAGTGTGATGACTCCACAAACTCCAAATTCCTTTAAGCGGGGCACATCAGTAGGGAATGGAACTGCACCTAACAATACAAACTGAAAATCGAAGTGTTAGAATTTAAACAAGAAATTGATTCAGATCAAAAAGTCCAATAGTTCAAGCACATAAACTCTGATGTAAAACTACACAAACTTTAACCTGACAATTCTAAGGAATAGCACAACCCACAATAATCAACAGAGAACCGAATCAGGCACATAAACACACATAACAAGGCCACATGTAGAATAAACAAAAACAAATTTCTTTCATTTAAATATAATCAGCTGCATCTCAATTACATCTACAATTAACAAAGATAAAAACAAAACCAAAATAAGAATCGCATATTAAATCATAGCTGCAGAAAAAGGATAAACACCCACATTTATAAAATAAATAAAAAAAGCTTGATAAAATGATATTTGTACTACACAAACGAGCTTCATAAAATGATATTTGTACCTCATCGACCTTGTCCCACCACCGAAACTCAGCCTGAAGCTTATTCCTGATGACATTGTAAAGCAGAGTCGGGTAAAACAGGGCACGAGCCCCTGCGCCGATCAAAACCCGTTTAGCATCCGAACCAACGACGCTTCTGCTACCAAAATCGTTATTTCCAGGGCATGAATTCCCTTCTTCCACACCTCCAACTTCCCCAATTTTCAATTCCTCAATATACATAGCCTCGATTGAAACCCGAAACAAAATCAATCACAATTATAACACAAATTTAACAGAAAATCTTAAAATTTTCACAATATTTACATACAAAGGACCATTTACACAAAAAGCGCCATTAAAAAAAATTTAAAAACCCTAACTTGTTTATTCCTCTATTTACCAAACAAAATTACAAGCGAGAAGACCTATAGTTTCTACAACAGTGAGATGAACAAAGGATCGGGAGAAAATTTGAATTGGAAATACTGGAAATAAAAACCATGGGAGAAATCGCGACCATAATTTGCGAAAAGGGGGACGATCGGAAAATGAGAAAGACCAGGGTGCGATCGATCGAGGATGGATGAAATTTTTGGATCAATTGGGAATCGGGAACTGGTGAGAATATAAGGAAACCCTAACCCTAGAAAACAAGAATTTGCTTGAATCAGAGGATAGGCTGAGGTTATACTCCACCTTTTGCTCAACAAACTCTGAAAGCGAACAGATGCAAAGAGAAGGAGAGAGAGAATTAAAGAAGAGCGTCTAAGACTCGACTCGAAGGGGTTGTGGGATGGAGGGAAAGGATAAAGTCATGGGGATGATTAAGGAGAGAGTTTGAAAATCGATGAGAGGGGGGACACGTGGAGCCATTTCAGGGATCGAGGGGCGTTTAATTTATCCTTTTTAAAGGTAATGGTGGGGTTGGCCGACAAGATAATCACATAAAAAATATGATGATTCGAATTATGACGTGATTTTTGTTTTCTTTGCTTTTTCTAATTTTTCGTGGGTGCAGCAAAAAACCAAACTACCCGAGTCTTCCTACGCCACCCATTGTGAAGAGGTCAGCTTAAATTTATCAAATTAGCATGAATTGGAATTCAAGCCAGTTAGATTAGTAAAGTGTACTTATTATTGGATTAAATTAGAAGATAAATTTGAAATTTTAAAAATTATGTGAGGATATAATGGTAAAAAAATAGATTCTTAATAGGTTAGTGATCCCGGAAATAGAATACAAATTCTCACTTAAGAGTCCAATTCCTCCAAAGGATTGAATTCTACCTCACTTAAATTTTCATTCCTCCATGTGAAGTAAACAAAGGAGTAATTCGTAATAAGAATTCAACTCTTTATTTTGATTTCATAAATTTTGAGCTATTTATGAAGCATACCCCTCTTGAAATTGAAGAAAAAAAATTGTATTGTGGAATGAAATAATTTTAACATGCCCTAGAATCGGGCTAACTAATTAGAAAAATTGTAAAATAAAAAGAAGATTGAGTTTTGACTAGGATTCAAATAGAGGACCTTAAATATAGAGATGATTGCTCATAACAACTAGAGCTACAAGACCCATTTAGATCTTCTTCTTTTTCTCAAGTTGAAATATTTTTAATAGGTGAGATTGTTGAATTGAAATTTTATTTAATTGAATTACAAACAAAAATGTAAGGTTAGGTTGACAATAATCTCATTATCAGCGTTGAAACTTGAAAGTGAATGAACAACTTTTTGTACATAGAAGCAAACTAAAAATTAATTTGAACGATAATTTAAGTTGCTTAACAAGGGTTAAAAAAAACAAAAACAAAAATGATTGACAAATTGACAGAAAAACAATACAAAAACTAACATGACTCACATAAAATACAATATCCTTTACATGGAATTTTATCTTTTCATAGCATTTTTAAATTAACGCTATGACAATCTTATCCTCTTATAACATTAATTAAAGGCGAAAAAAAGGAAGAAGAAAAAAAAGGTCAACAATAGCAACAGTGAAGTCATGAGGCTCTGTTGAAAAAAAAAAGAGAAAAAAAAGTCATGAGGCTCTGCCACGGTGGTAGTACCCTCGATCCAAGCAGTGTTTCCCTACTTGAATTGGAAGAGAATAACTTACAAACGCAGGGATATCTCCTACTTTCTATTTTCCTTTCTCACTCATCAAGTGAGAGGGTTCGGATACATGTCAAGAGGCTTTGAAATAAGTTTTTTTATATATAAAAAACTATTATTTTTGGAATCAATTTGAATTTCAAACTTCTTCCAACATCAGGAATAGACATAACAATTTCGTGATTTGGAGATGCAAATGTAGGGGTCCAATTTTGATTGAAAATTCCAATTTTAACGGACTCAGATCCAAAACTTTTCTATTCTGCCAAGTTCAAATCAATTTTGAAATCCGTAAAAATTTTGAGAAAAATTTGGATTGGAATTGGAATGTATCTCAAGATTACTTTCGAAATATACTGAGGTTTCAAGCTTAGATTACATATAATGACTAATTTCATGTTAAACAAAATATTAATTTTTTTTTTGTCAAGAACAAAATATGACTTAATGACCAAATAGACAAACAAGAAATTTCATAAAGGACTTTACCAAAAAAAAAAAATCATAAAGGATAACAACATATAACCCTTCATTTGGATGAGGGAAAATAACTCCGGAATTTAGCTATAAATCGGGAATTTAATAGGAGAAATTGACAATTCCCTTGTTTCGCAACTTAAGCATAGAATTTATTAAATAACAAGTGGAAAAAATCGTGGAAATTGAGACATCAAATTCCCAAATCTAATTTCCACCAAAATAGACATCATTTCTCAATTTCCATAGTGCATTTTACAAAATTATGTAATCTACAAAATTTGGCATACATAAATCCAAACACTGAAATCTTCAATTGTCATAAATAGAAATGATGGAAATCTAAATTCCGTTATTTTAGAATTCTATGTAGTTTTTCGAGCTTTTCCTATGATTTTTCAATTTTGAGCCAATTTTAACCTTCCAAATTATTGTACATGTTCGAATATTTTTCAAAATTTTCCCAAAACAATAAAAAATATGTAAGTTTTGAAACATTGAAAATTTCGAATCATAATTGATGTTGAAATTTGGAAATTGTTTGGAACATAATTTTCATTTTGAATTTTTTAAGATTGGAATTAGAATCCCCTAATTCCAATCTCATCTATCCAAAAACCAGCCCCATGTGAATGACATCATTTTACTTGAAACCTAAGAATAGCATTTTTCAATAAATGAATCATAAAAATCAGCTTAAAATTGATTAAATCCACAAAGGTCGGTTGATCGCCACCCATGCATTAAAGGCATTTAAACACTCTTGTTTTTGTTCGTCCAAAAAATAGAAAGCACTCGTGTATTCCCTCTTTTCCTTTTTCTTTTCTGGTGAAAGATTCTCATAGTTTCTACTTTCATTATTCACAAGGAATTGTGACACATTCATAATCATGCACCGACAAATTAGTGTAAACAGCAAGAACAACCCCATAAGGGGGAGAAAGAAGGGACAACAAGAAAAAGGTGTAGGTTTTGAATCTTTTGATGCAAGTAACAGAACCCATTACAAGCACCATTCTTTGTTGTTTTTTCATTGTCAATCACTATGGAAAAGACCATCCGACATGATCCACATTTGTCCAAAATCATTTTTACCTAATAATTTGTACTGAAGTTCTACCTAACCTAACACACACAAGATGAACAAGAAGGCCATTCAGGCTAGGACATTATAGATGTACCTTTAGGATGAAACTACAGATGAGAAAATTATTTCATTTTAGTCGACATCACGAGCCGTCCATTTTTTCACAGCCAGAACTTCTGGTAGGTAATGGCGCAAATCGGAGATCATGGAGAGATTCTAGGTTGAGTGCTTTATGTTCTATTCTTATACTTCACCCAGAACTTGAAGGTCATCATCATATCTGTACAAGCAGTATCAAGCATGGCATGGGAAGTGCCAACAAGCCAGCCTGCCTACCTTTTCACCATTGTGTATTTGTAGTGTCATCTGCACATCATATAATGATTAAAATTTGGAAAATGTTTTGGTGATTAAATGTATTGCTATTGGTCTAATGATTGGGCCTATAAATCTCACCTCAGACCAAGTTTACAAACTAATATGTTTTCATGAAGGAATTGTACTGGTTAAATTCAGAATTATCTATTTCTATAAAAAAAAAAAGAATTAAAAAAATTAATTCTATATTACGATGTGGCGAAGCTAAGATTTCATATGTGTAGGGGCCTATCACAAAATATAAACAATAAAAAATTCAAACTCAAGACATAAGAAAACATCAAAAATCATAGTGTTTATTCGTTACAACAATAAATTGTCCTCAACGAGTTTTCATATTTTGAAATCGTTGCGTAACAACGAAGTCATCTATACTATTAAAAATGTATTTCTCAATATATGCAACCAACCGATTTTTCATAGTATTCATAGTAGAAAATACTTTCTCTACGCATGTAGTTGCAATATGTAGGATTAGTGCTAATGTCATAAGCAAATGTAATAAATGGTGTATCTAATCCTTTTTTGTCTCAACCATCTTTTGTGCAAGATCGGTAGTCCCTTTCAATTATGTAAATTCATTGTTAGAGTTTATGTCCCAAATGTAATTCTCAAGTTGTTAAACCCACTAAAATCAATAGAAAGAAAAAAAATCAAAATTTCACAAACTAAAAAACACCATAGGTAGAGAGAAAATAATAACAAAAAATAAGAGAAGGATTTAAAAAAAATAAAAAATTGAATTAACTAATTAAAATTTGATAACATAATATTGAGTTTGAGAGAAAACTCACTGAGACTGAAAAGTCTGCTCCCTGTATGCACCAATAAAATAGAAAAAGGGATTAAAATCTCTTTGGTTTTAGTTAGCAATTTGTATAAAACAGTAATATAATAATAATAGTTTTATTAAAACTTTTGGGAATGGGTTTGCAAAGGAAGGCGTAGTCTTAAAGGGGTATATCCAATTCTAACTTTTAAAGACTTTTTTTAATTGAGTGACTTTTCTAGAGTTGACAGATTCTTAATGACTTTTACATACTTTATAAAGTTAAAGCGAAAAACTTTCACATACTTTTGTCATAGAGTTTTATAGACTTTTAAATACTTATTTTTATATTTATTTTACGAATAACATTTATCTTTTAATATGTTGAATTAACTAGTCGGCATGCGTGGAACAAAAAACTAGAAAAAAAAAACCATTGGATACAATTATGTAAAGCAAAGAATAATTCTCCTTAACATTAGAAAATGATAAAAATGACAAAGTACAATTATAAAATGACAAAGTGCATTAGAAAATGTACCGCAAGGAAATAATTGGCGTTCAGCTAGCCATGATTCAGTTTTTTTTTATTTTATAAATTATAAAAAAAGAGCTTAGCCATGATTCATTGTTTTAGTTGAAGAAAACAAATTTGTCTACTTGATGGTTTGATATAATGAGGGAGGAAAGAATTGGAGACGTTTTGTTTCTATGTTCTCAGCTTCTCAATATGATATAAAATAATTGGCGTTCAGCTAGCCATGATTCAGTTTTTTATTTATTTTATAAATTATAAAAAAAGAGCTTAGCCATGATTCATTGTTTTAGTTGAAGAAAACAAATTTGTCTACTTGATGGTTTGATATAATGAGGGAGGAAAGAATTGGAGACGTTTTGTTTCTATGTTCTCAGCTTCTAATATGATATAAAATCTGGTGTAAATTGCCAAGACTTTTGGTAGTAAGAATTAGCTTTAAAAGTATTGAAAAGTCGTTTATTTAACAAAGTCATTAAAAGTCATTTACATTTTGGATACCTCAAAACTTTTAAATACTCTTTAAAACTCCCAATTGAATACAACTAAACTTTTAAAGAATATTTAAAAGTCACAATTGAATACCTTCAAACTTTTAAACTTATTAAAAATCATTAAAAGTTAGAATTGTATACACCACTCAGAGAAAAGGTAAGTTTGGCTGGATAGGGGTGTGGTAAAGTAATATATTAATTAATATAGGTTATACACCATACTACATTTATTTTTTATAACTAAGTGGGGGCTGGGACTGCACTTGGTCCCAACGTGCCTCTGCCACTATCATAAGCATTTTAATTGGTTTACAAAGAGTTAATGACTAAAATGGTCTCCTACTATTGTCCCAATGTCATTTTGGTCCACAAATTAAAATTTTCATTTGAAACATTCTTCAACTCTTTTTTTTGTATCAAGATGGTCCTACCGTTAAAGTTTGTCAATTTTATTGTTAAATTAAGGGGTAAAAATGTCTCTATGAATTAAAATAGTAATATATAATTAAAAATTAAAGGAAACTATTATAAAACTTAGAAAATTTTTAAAAATTGAATCTCACCAGCCACATGGCTTTTTTTTTTGTGAAACTAACCTAACGATTAATTTAAAAAAATTCTCTATTGTTTAAATTAATTAAAAAAAATAAAACCACATAAATATAAAAATAAAATAACAAATTTTTTAAACGAGTAAAAAATAAGTAAAAATTAAAGGAAACTATTATAGGAACTTGGACCTAATTTTGAAATTCAAAAAATTGAATCTCACCACCAACATGGCTCTTTTTTTGCTGACATGGACTTAAAAAGTATTAATTTTTTTCTCTATTGTTTAAATTAATTAAATTTTTTAAAATCAGATAAATACAAAAATAAATAACAATAAAATTGACAGACTTTGACGATAGGACCATCTTGATACAAAAAAAGAGTTGAATGATGGTTCAAATGAAAATTTTAGTTGGTGGACCAAAATGATCCTGAAGCAATAGTTGGGGGACCATTTCAGTCATTAACCTTTTTTTAAATAATATTTTACTTTTTTGCCCCTCAATTTAACGGAATATTTGACAAACTTTGACAATAGGACCGTTTTTGATACCAAATGAAGAGTTGAAGGACCATTGAAATAAAAATTTTAATTGGTGGACCAAAATGATACTTGGAGCAATAATTGGGGGACCATTGGGATCAATAACCCGTTTATAAAAATTGTAATTGCTACATGCAAGGCATGTTTGGTATCCTACCAAAAAAAACAAACTAAAAAATCATAATTCTTTTTTTAAAAAACACAAGTTCTCAAATACTAATTTTAAGATCTAAAAAAATTGTTTGGTTTTGAACTCCAAACTATTTTTGAGATCTAAATTTTTTTAAAAATTAAAATTAGAAAATCAGAAACCCTCGATTCCTAAATTGAAATTAACAAAAAAAGAGAGAGGAGAAATTGGATGCAATTTCAATTTGTGCTTCAGACTCTACATCTCAGAGAGAGAGAGAGACAGAGAGTAAAACCTGACTTTTTTAAAATTGAGACTTTTTAAAGTTTGTTTTTTAGTTGGGCTTTTGAAAAATGGGTTTTACCAAACGTGAATTATGGGCCTTGGACTCAAAAATTAATTTGAGTTTAGTAGGATACTTTTTTCACCAAACGTGAATTATGGGCTTTGACTCAAACATTAATTTGAGTTTAGTAGGATACTAAACGGACCTGTAGTTTCTCTGAGAATTCACTATAAAACAATAATATATTTGTCCGCACTTCAACAAACTTTAATCCCGTCCTCGGTTTTGTCACCAAAAGTTTCTATAAATACCTCCGAGCACATGAAGTAGGTCGTATACTTTTTTCCCGTAGTTTTTTCCTTGGTTATGGTTTCAAATTCAAAATTCGAGAGAAAACGTTTAGGTTTTAAGGGTAGCAGAAAGGAAGCAGAGAGGAGGAGAGGGGGAAAAGAAAAAGTCGAGAAACAATTAAAATTACTCAAAAAGGTTTATCTTACTATAGAAATGGGTGGCATGGGAGAAAAGCTCGGGAGCTCTAACGTTTTTGGCTGCATGGTATAATTCTTCCTTTGCCTTTTAGCTGCTATTTTCTGCTTTTGTTATTTGTGTTTATCAAATTTGTGTTCCTTTTTTTTCTAATTATAATACTTATAACACGCTATGAGCACCTCACTCTTGGTTTATTTTTTTCTTCTCTTTCCTAAATTTTTATTTTCAATGCTCAACAAAAAGTTTTGCGTAGGGTAGGTTTGCTTTGTTTCAAAAGTTTGATGCTTCAAGGGTTTTTAAAGCATTATTGCTACCTAAAACAAAGCAATATATTATATATACTTGCTCTATCAGATCTCTTAACAATTCATCAATCTCTTTGGTTTTTTTTTTCAATCCTTTGACAATTTTTGTTATTTTTTCAATATCAGGAATTTCAACACCAAAAAGCGAAAATCCTAATTCCTAAATTCATAAAACCACTCAAAATCATGTAGTCATATTCAATCAAATCTCAATTCAAATCCAGGTATGTATCTAAATTTCAATCTATATATTACATGAATTATTTTATTAAATTATTATCATGTTGATCTTGACGGCCTTGCTTCTGGCCTAAAACACAGCCAATTTTGACAGCTCTTGCATTGCTTGAGAAGCTAACTCATCGGTTCTGATTCTGTTGATTTCAGCACCAACTGAGACTGACATTATTAGGCCACTGGCTCTTTGAATGTTATTGCTTCCAACAATTGTTTGTGACCCCAGATTACATGGTAGGCAAGGCAAGAAGGATTGAGAAAATGGGTTGGGGATGGTTCCATTTTTGGAGAGGATGAAGAACGTGTAAAATGGTTACTATTGTAACAAAGATGATGAAGAAGAATCTTTTTGGCTTGCTGCTTCTTGTTCTTATATTCTTCTTTTTTTTCCTTTTTGTTTTTTCCAAAAGAGAAAAAGACTCATGTAGCCAAGGCAGTACATGATACTGTATTTGTCCATCAGATACCAATAATATTGTTGCCGAATATACAAATTCCTTTTCACACTGTTAATGCAAGCGACAATCTACTCTAAATCAATCTAATTTATGAGGTGAGAGATTCAAATTTGAGTAAAAGGGGACGAACTCACTGCCCTCTCCAACTAGCCTAAGCCAAGTCTACACCATACGCATATTTTTGAGATATAAGTGAATAAGTAAATAAAAGTTGGTGGGTGAAATAGGTCTCTCTCTTTTTTCAATTTTTCTTTAATTATTTTATTTTGACGAAATTACACTCACATAATGAATGATGTTATTTTTAATATATTACATTAATTAAGGACGTTTTAAGTAATTTTTTGCAAAAGACTTATAGTTCAAGTCGTTAAAAGCAGTTACCCTTTCATTTTTATGTTATTATATGATCTCATTGCTAAAAGAATGACAAAGCCAGCTCCGAGGCAGTCAACCAGAGCCACCACACCCCAAAATCTGAGGGGCCCTTTTTGTATGGTCTCTCTTGAAATCTCAAGGGAGGTTTGCTTGCTCCTCACTGATGTGTTTTATAGTTTCATGAGTTATCTCTCAAACCGAATTGATATGTGTCTAAACTTACGTGAAACTATAAACACATCAGTGAGGACCAAGCAAACCTCCCTTGAGATTTCAAGAGAGATCATATAGAAAAGGCCCCTCAAATTTTAGGGTTAGATTTCAAGAGTTAGTTTGTTACAAATCTCCATTAGTCAAGTTCAAAATTATCCATTTTTATCCCTTTAATAAAACATATATTCTACAAAAACATATCACGTGAATGCTATAAAAACTAAGACGGAGAGCAAGAGCCGTTTCCATTGGGTTTTAAATTTGTAACTGTTGCATTCATTTCTAGGTGACTTCACATGAAGTTGGTGAACAATTTGTCTATAAGCTCAACAAACCTTAATTATGTCATAGAATGCCTATTCTACAAAACTTGTCATGTGGTGAATCCCATAGAAACTAAGACGCGTGGCATAAGCAGTTTCAACTGTGTTTTAAATTTGTAATTGTTGCATTAATTTCTTTGTGCTTTCACATGAAATTGGTGAACATTTGTCTGCATGCTCAACAAACCTTAATTATGTCATTGGTTTTAATGCCCAAATTTTCTACAAATACCTTCCCAACCCTCTTCCAATTGAGAGAGAAATATCAATAGACCAAGAGTTAGTTTGTTACAAATCTCCACTAGTGAAGTTCAAAATTATCCTTTTTAACCTTTCTTTAAAAAAAAAAAAAACTTAAATCTATAAGAACCTATCACGTGAATGCCATATAAACTAAGATGCGTGGCATAAGCCGTTTCAATTGGGTTTTAAATTTGTAATTGATGCATTCACTTCTCTCTGCTATCACGTGAAGTTAGTGAACAATTTTTCTGTAAGCTCAACAGACCTTAATTATGTCATAGAACCTCTATTCTACAAGAACATATCACATGAATGCCATAGAGATTAAGAAGAGCGGCATAAGCCGTTTCAATTGGGTTTTAAATTTGTAATTGGATGCATTAATTTCTTTGTGCTTTCACGTGACGTTGGTGAACAATTTGTTTTTACCCTCAACAAACCTTAATCATCATGTCATAGAACCTCTATTCTACAAGAACCTATCACGTGAATGCCATAGAAACTAAGACACGTTGCATAAGCCGTTTCGAATATTGGTTTTAAATTTATAATTGTTGCATTAATTTCTTTGTGCTTTCACATGAAGTTAGTGAACAATTTGTCCGTAAGCTCAACAAACCTTAATTATGTCATTGGTTTTGATGCCCAAATTTTCTACAAATAACTTCCCAACCTCTTCCCTACTGCATGAAGTAAGTCATATCTTTCATAGTTGTTTTCTTTGTACTTGGTTACCAATTAAAACCTTTGGGAGAGCTTAAGACAGAAGATAGGGAAATAGGAGAATGAGGAGGAAGAAAAGGGAACGAGAGTTGGAAGGAGGAAAACTTGAGAGACAATTAAATTTACTCAAAGAAACTTATTTTGGTGTAGAAATGCGTGGCATGGGAGGAAAGATTTTAGGGCCGAAGGGAATACTAAACTAATTAACAGTTAGTGTTGTTTTGGCCTTCAGGATGAGACCATCGAAGCTACTCGACTTCGTTTGAGAAGCCATCCCAATGATTCTGCCTTGATGAACAACCGTGTGAGTGAGAGCTGTGGTTTGATGGTGAGCTCTCTTTGCCCTCACTCTCACCCATCTCATCCTCAACCTCAACCCACCTTTTGGGTAACAACATTGTTAACCCTAACATGAGGCTTTCTCATAAAAACCATCAACCCCTCATTAACCATATGCCTAGCTGTCATCTTGGCCAACTTTTCCTAAAGCATGGCCACGGACAACTGCTACTGCACCACGTAGGGTGCGTACATCCACACAATCATCACATTAACGAACCAGTGGTGCAAAACCCATCAGCAGCACAAGGCCTAGGCGGCCCTCTTCTTCTTGGTCAGCCGAGCAGCAGCAGTTAATTGAAACCCGTTAATTACGTGATGCTCAGTCTTATTTTGTTGGAGGAGGGACTCGGAGTTCAAATCTCATGAACAATAAATATAATCTTTGTGCAGCTGAAGAGCAAAGTGGGAAACATGTGGTTCCATTTTTGGAGAGGATGAAGAACGTGTAAGATGGTATGGTAATAAAGATGATCGATGAAGAAGAATCCTTCTGGATTGGTTCTTCTTGTTAAATTTGTAAAGAAAAAAAACGAAAAAAGAAAACTCATGTTAGCCCAGGCAGTAAATGATCAGCTGGTTCTTGTTTTTATTGAATGAAGTGCTTCTTTCATGGTGTAATTATGATTTTATTTTATGTTATTATCATATCTTTTCATTAAAGAAATAATGGCATGAAGTATCAAATCCTTCATTAAATTTATAGGTGAAATATTTTCAAATTCTGAATTCTAAAATGGGATTTACTTATCTCAATGAGTCGAGCTCACAGCCCAAGCCAATTGGCCTAACCAGCGTTTGTTATTACACCAAATTTTAATTATCAACTAATGTGACAATTTCTTATTTATTGTGAATAACTAAAGTTGGAGTTGGTTCATACCAAAAAGGAAAAAAATAAAATAAAAAACCAAATGAAATGCTATCTTAAAGTTTGTGAGTTGGTTTCTCTAGTGCTACTCAAGTATGAATATGTTAGTATCAATTGTTTTGTAAATCTTATGGCATGTTTACTAATCCGTAAATGGATTAGGAGGAATTGAATTGAGGAGAATTAGATTCCGGATCCATACTGAAGTTGTTTACTAAACCATATGGATTGAGGGGAGTTAGATTCCGGATTCCTATTGAAGTTGTTTACTAAACCATATGGAATTGGAGTATGAGTGGTATTAACTACTAAAATGTCATCGTTGTTGGGTTAAAGTAGATGGCATATTTGAAATTTTGAAAATAGTGTGAGGATATAATGAGTAAAAAAGATAAATTCATAATGGGTTAATTCTCCAGGAATTAGAATGCCACCTCCCATCCAAGAATTGAATTCCTCCAAAATCAGGAATTCAATTCCTAATTTTATACGGGTCCCACTTACTTTTCAATTCCTTAATGTTAAGTAAAAGTATGAATCCTCCATAAATAGGATTCAATTCCCGAAATGAGAATTTCAATTCCTAATTAGTAAACCCACCATTACAGTAATAACCGAATGACATTCACACTTTCCTTAATTTTTTAAATTCAAGCTATGTTCAAAATTTTGTATATCTCAATCCAATCAAGGTCTGGTAATTAGGTTCATATTTATCTAAAGGTAAGTTTTTGTTTAAAAAAAAACACAAACTCATCACGTGATATATCATGAAAATTAAGATACATGATTTGATTTCTTGAGGATATTAATAAAACTCCAAAATGTGTTAACCTTTAAATGTGAACTTGGAAGCTAAAGATGCCAATCCTTTACAAATTACACTGTTCTAGCAATATTGAATTCGAGGATGAAAAATGAAATTTAATTACAATGTGACAAAAATCGAAGTATGTATATTAATCATAAATCAATGGCAGTAAATGCCTAATGGGATACAAACTTTTCTTAAAAATAGTTAGCTTGGTGAATACCCCAGAGTGAATTATTGGTTACAAATCTTCACTAGTATAAAGTTCACAATTATTCATGTTTTTACCTTTTTTTGTTATTTTCTAAAACTTCTCAATAGTAGAACCTATCATGTGAATGTCATAGAATTAAGACGCGCAGTATAAGCCGTTTCAATTGGCTTTTAAATTTGTAATTGTTGCATTCATTTATCTGTATTTTCACGTGAAGTTGGTGAACAATTTGTCTGTAAGCTCAACAAACCTTAATTATGTCATTGGTTTTGACGTCTAAATTTTCTACAAATACCTTCTCACCTTCTTCCCTAAGTCATATCTTTCATAGTTTTTTTCCTTGTTCATGGTTACCATTTAAAAACTTGGGAGAAAACTTGTGAGCTTAAAGGAGAGGAATTAGGGAAGAAGAGAGGATGAGAAGGAAGAAAAGGGAAGGAGGAGGAAAAGTTGAGAGACCAATAAAATTACTCGAAGAAACTTATTTCGGTGTAGAAATGCGTGGCATGGGAGGAAAGATTTTGGGGCCGAAGGGAATGCTAATCTTGCTCCTCTTGCCACCTAAGAAGCTTAAATTATTTCCTGACCTTGCAAGGTATATTTCTTTGTTTAGTAAATTGTATATATTATATTATATTCCTTTTCTTTTCTCTTCATATATATATGATATGAACAAACTGTCCACTCAACTACTCTCTCCCGCCTGCAGATTTTGCAAATAATGAAAGAATCCAATGTGATGAGTTGGTCCATGCCGATCCCCATGAAGTTATGGGGCAACTCTGCAGGCAGCAGCTGCTTTGCCTAATTCGAGAATTTCTCATCAAAACCAGCAGCAAACCAGCAGCAGCAGCTGTTGTGGCTAACGAGGCCCTGAGAGCCCATGAGGAGGTTGTGAGAAATCAATGCAAACCTCAAACGCTGAACGCTTTCTTGGTGATCAGAATTACAACGTCCAAATCAAGGGCCCTGTCTATCCATCAAAACCCTAGATAATGTCGTCTAGGTTTTTGGGGAGGAGAGGGAATTGAAAGAGAAATGAAAATTTGGGTGACAATTAAAATTACTCAAAATAAACTTGATTCTCCGGGTGTGAGACTGCTGATTGTCCTGGCAGCAGTGAATTGAAACCCAGTCGATTACCTGGCGCTCAGTCTTATTTTGTCAGAGGAGGACTCGGAGTTCAAATCTCATGAACGATAAATATAATCTTTGTGCAGCTTAAAGAGCAAAGTGGGAAACATGTGGTTCCATTTTTGGAGAAGATACGTATAAGATGGTATGGTAATAAAGATGATGAAGAAGAATCCTTCTGGCTTAGCTTAGCTGGTTCTTGTTGTTAAATTTGTAAAATAAACAAAAAATGAAAAAAAACTCATGTTAGGCGAGGAAGTAAACGATCAACTGGTTCTTGCTTGTAATGAATGAATTCAATTTCTTGCTTTTATTACGATATCTTTTCATAAAAGAAAGGGCATGAAGTCTCATATCCCAACATTAAATTTGTACCTCAAATATTTTAGAATTCTGAGTTCTGAAATTGGATTTACTTATTTTAAGTTTTCGTATAGAGACACCAAGTTTCATATACGTACGTTAAAGTTAATAAGTTGGTTATCTATAGTACTACTCAAGTAGTATGAAATTTTTTTTATCAATTGTTTTGTAAATCTTACAGCTAGCCCAATGCGATTTACACTTTCCTTAAGTTTCTAAATTCAAGCTAAGTTCAAAATTTTGTTTAGCTCGTAAATCCAATCAACGTCTAGTTACGTTCATATTTATCTAACAAAAATGCTAGTCATACCACATTATATATCACCTCTCTAATAGAGGTATGCCTCATTGTATTGGTGGGCTCCACATTAGAGATGTGGTACCAGAAGGTGGTATACAAATGTGGTATGCCTAGCATTGCTCTTTATCTAATTGTAAGTTTGGTTATAAAAAAAATAAATTAAAATATAAAAAAACTTAGAAGACTCTATCACGTGAAATGTCATGAAAACTTAAGACACGTCATAAGCTGTTTCAAATGATTTTTTTACCTTTTTACCAGTGCATGAAGATGCTGGTTTATTGTTATTAACTTTTAATACAGATGTGGTTCATTAGAAATCTAAAGGTTGCCGATTTTCTTGAGGATATTAATAAAACTCCAAGATGTGTTATAACCTTTAAATAATGTTTAAGGGAAAACTTGGAAGCTAAAGATGCCAACTCAAGGAGAGGATCCTTTACAAATTATACTGTTCTATTCTATGTGAAAGTTCGCTGGCCATAAAGACTTATAACAATATTGAATTTCGAGGATGAAAAATGAAATTTAATTACACTTTGGAAAAATATCCAAGTCTTTATATTAATCATAAATCAATTGCCACATGCCTAATGGATATACAAACTTTTCTTGAGAATAGTTAGTTAGCTTGGTGAATGCCCAAGAGTTAGTTGAATTAATACAAATCTCCACTAGTACAGTTCAAAATTATCCTTTTTATTTTTATTTTTTAAATTTCTATTTTAGAAGAACCTATCACGTGAATGTCAGAAACCAAGATGCGAAGCAGAAGCCGTTTCAATTGGCTTTTGTTTGCCTTTATTTCTCTATGTTTTCACCTGAAGTTTGGTGAACAATTTGTCTGTAAGCTTAACAAACCTAAATTATATCATTCTTTTTTACTCCCAAAATTTCTACAAATACCTTCCCAACCTTCTTCTCTAATGCATGAAGTAAGTCATACCTTTCGTAGGTTTTTTCTTTTTTCATGCTTTACCAATTAAAAACTTGGGAGAGAAATGTTGGGCTTAAGGAGGGAAAAGGGAGGAGAGAGGATGAGGAGGAAGAAAAGAGGAGAGTGGGAAGGAGGAAAACTTGAGAGACAATTAAAATTACTCAAAAAAACTTATTTCAGTGTAAAAATGAGTGGCATGGCAGAAATTTTTTTGGGGCCGAAGGGAATTCTAATCTTGCTCCTCTTGCCGCCCAAGAAGCTTAAACTATTTCCTGACCTTGCAGGGTATATATTTATTTCTTTAATGAAAATAAATTCGATATATTGTATTACTTAATTTTCTTTTCTCTACATATGATATGAACAAATTGGTCACCCAACTCTGTCCAGAGCCTGCAGATTTTGCACACAATGAAAAAAATCTAATGCCATGAGCTGGTCCATGCCCAACCCCATGAAGTTAGGTAATAGGAGACCATGATCATGATGATCAGAAGCTGAAGTTATGGGCAAAGTCTGCAGGCAGCCAGGCAGTGAAATCCACTCAGATCAACTATTGGATATACTAGTTTCTAGGGAGAATCTTATTTCAATTCTTCACTTTATTTCTATTCACTTCACAAATAACATAGATACAAGCCTTATTTATAGACTCTACTTAAATACTTGGGCCCGGTCAGTAACATTTTAAGAGTTTGTTTTTATTTTCAAAGAACAAAAATGAGGCAAAAACATGTTCGGTGACCCAAAAATAGAAAACACAGAGAATGTTTTCATAAAATGAAAACAAGTTCATGTGTACTTGTAGAAAATAGAAAAAAGTTGTTTTCATTCTTGTGGAAAACGTTTTCATAAAAATAACTAATATATTATTATTTCAAATTGTACTATCAGACACGTTTTCATTGTTTTTGTTTTTGAAGATGTTTTCTAATTAATCTACCAGGACGCATTTTTCATTTCCTGAAAAATACAAATTTATTTTCTTATTATCATTCTTTAAAAATATTCTCAGAAAACGACACCAGACGGCCTTAAGTATATTATCTACCAATTGCTTACGGTACTCGATGACTGCATACGTAAGAAAATGTTGAAGGACCACTATCTCTTTTATAGTCTATTCTAATAGGACCCATATTCCCTCACCCCCTTGTTTGATGTTTTTTTAAAAAGTTTCATCCACCACTGGGCTGGCTAGGTCGACCTACCCCAAGCATAATAGCTCTCGTGAATTCTTTATTTACTCTTCATTCATCCCACCAATTCATGCACTTATTAATACAAGAAAAAGAAAAGATAGCTCAACACTATCAAATTTCGAGGGTCCGGGGCCATTGGATCTTCCTCTGACGCTCGCTCTCAGGTCGCCTGAATGTATGGGCGACAATTAAGCACAAAAAACCACATATTAGATAGACCCAAATGCCAAACGGACTGTGTTGGGGCAAGACTACAAACAACCCTGATGCAAATGCCACCATCATTCCTCCTATGGAATATTGAACAAGACTTGTACGTATGACCTGAACTCTTCCAAACACAGTTGCCTCTATGAAACTAACAAAGACAGTTAAAATTGAAAGAAAGAAGGAGAGGACATCGGATACCAGAAAGACTTGGAAAGATGCCTTGTCGTATAAAACCGGCATGCCATCACTTGTGAATCCTCCAGGCATTGTGAAAGCCGCTGCAAATGTGACTGTTGCGATAAGTATTGCTACCAGTAGATTGGTGTCAAATTTTTTCAAGTCCCTATCTGTATAGGCTTGCGTCTCTTGTCTCGGTTCTGTACCAAGCATATGGTCATTCGCTTCAGATTCCAATTTCACGAAATCACGACAGATTTGTTGTTGGAAAAACGGCACGCCAATGGAGTAACCCATGTGGAAAAGAGTAGGAAGACCATTGACATCCTATAACACAGAGAGCAACAATTATAGTCAACAACTAAAAAGATATATGTGGTTCACATTTGTAAAGTTCCAATTATATTCATATTCACACTTGAATAAAATTATAGTTTTTTAAATAAATAAAAAAAGCTAATTTTTCCACTCCCCTTTTCTCCACTTACACTCCCTTTTGTGTTTTATTTTTAATCAATTTTTTTTCTTTTTTTTTCTCTCCTAATTCTACCCTTACAATACATTAATTTCTTTTAACTTTCACTTTTATATTATTTATTTGGCTTAAATGTCAAAATGATCCCTATATTTTTTAACGTTGACCAATTTAGTCCATGTGTTTTCAATTTGGCCAATTTGATCCCTGTGTTTAAGACCGTTAGTCAATTTGGTTTGTTTCGTTAAAGTTGCCGAGCGCTAAATGAACATGATAATCCTTTTTCATTTTATTTTGAAAACCTATAAAGCTTTTTGAAGTTAATAAAAAGTTGAATTAATTTAAAAATATATTAAAAGTTCAATCAAAGTAAAATACATCATTAGAAAAAAGAAGAAAATTTTGAAATGAAAAGAAGGGCGTAGTCTAGTCGGGAAGGGGAGGAACTGCTCAGCGAGTGAAGAAGTGGGAAGGACCATTGCGGAGTGGTAAGGTTGCAGTACATTATTGGAATTGACGGAAAATTGGTGAAATTGATGGATCAAAAATAAGGGTACGCCTGGGTGGAGAATGTTTTGGTTTTAAGAGGTTTAGACTAACACTGATGATTTCATCTTGGTATTTTTTAGTAGAAGTTTTAATACCTAATTTTTTATTTTTATGAGACAAGAATTAAAGGTTCCCAAGTTTTAAGGATTTTCTACAAATAAATGCTATTTTATTAATCTTATCGTTTTCTTATTGTTAAGTAATATGTTGGTTATATATATATACATGGACATGGGATAATTGGGAGATTGTTATAACACCATAGCTGTTGTTTGAGTTTCAGCATATGTATGTAAATTACTTATAAGTTTGGCTGAAAGAACTACGTGTGGCTTGATCCCTTGTTAAGGGTACGTAAGGAACCTAGAGTTATTAGGTGCAGCCGTAAGATCAAGTGATTGAAAAGCTTTTCAGTTAAGTTATTTTGAAATCTGTGACGTATTCATGTTGTTCCAAAAGTTTGGATCAGTTTCTGCCTGGCAGAACTTTTTATTTGATTTAAAAGGCCTGAGGCCATAAAGATTTGATGCTTGGTTGCATGAATTCTATTATTGTGCATGGTGAGTGGTTGTGGATATTTATATTGGTTGTTGTACATGTGATAAAGTTTGGGAACGAGCAATTTCAGGGGGAGACTGAGCCGAATTTTTGGCATAAGTCAAACCCTAAAGAAATGGTTAAATTTTAGTTAGAAAGACATTTTGGTCAAGTGTGCGGGCACCTGCAGGTGTCGGACAAGCACAGGGTTCGATGTAGATTCCAAAGTGGAATTTGGATCAAGTCCTGTCAATAACCCTGGAAATACTATTAATATGAACAAATATTAATAAAAGAGTATAGTCGTCTGGCTATACTATTAATTTGAAAAATATTTTTAAAACATGGAGTATAGTCGCACGGATGTACTATTAATTTTTAAAAAAATCTAAATAAAAACGCAGTATAGCTGTACAGCTATATTACTATTAATTCGAATAAATGTTAAAAAATGGAGTATAGTGGCGCGGCCATACTATTAACTTGAAAAAAATTTAAAACCACGAAGTATAGCCGTATGTACATGTATAATACAAGTATTAAATGGAAAATGAAAGTAGTAATGACAAATTAGTTAAAAATACACATGTATGTGTATAATACAAGTATTAATGGAAAAATATATGAATAATAACTTTGAAAAAAATCAACATGAAGTATCATACACGAGTATTATATGAAAAATTAAAGTAATAACGAGAAATATGTACATACATGTACAATATGAGTATTAAATGGAAAATTCTAAATTATTGATATGAATAATAACCCTAGAAATACTGTTAATATGAGTAAATATTAAAAAAAATCGGGGTATGGTCGACTCAGCTATGTTGTTAATTTGAAAAAAAATTTAAAAAACACGGAGTATAGCAGCACGAGTATACTATTAATTTGAATAAATTTTAAAAAGACGGAGTATAGCCGCACGTCGATATTATTAACATTAATAAATATTTTAAAAAGGAGTATTGCCGTTCGGCTATACTATTAATTTGAATAAACATTGAAAACGGAGTATTAATTTAAATAATTATGATTTCTTTAGTGAATATTTAAATATTTTACTCATTTCATAAATTACTTAATAAATAGTAATTAATTATTTTATATTCTTTTTGCGGACTTTGTTTTAAATTTTTGTTTTCACAAAATTAGTTTGGGTAAATCCAAGTCTCGAACCAAAAATCTTAGCTTCCAAAATTGTTCCAAAACCTTTCTTAAGCCTCAAACCCTAACAATAAACCTACTAAGGAGTAGATACTTTCTACTAAGGGCGATTCCGGCTACCAATTTCTTCGATCGAGGTATGCTTTTTCACCCTCTCAATGTGTTCTAGCTGACGGTTGAGTTGTTTAGGATTAATTTTTGCGTTTTGAAATGGATTTTATTGCTTAAAGTTTTGGCCGGTTTCGGCCCATGATTCCGGCCATCTCCGGTCACTTTTTGGGGTTAGTCCAATAACAAAAGGTGCTCCATTCAATGTCCTGATCATGTGGGTATAAGTCTTGACCGGCGGTTTGCAGATTTTTCCGATCGTCGGAATCGCTTTGGACACCCAAGCGCTGCCGGCTCGTGGGCCACTTTGTGGCTTGTCTTTGAGTCCTAAAATAATCCTCATGTTGTCTCGAGCACGACGGTATGCTCGGACTTGAATTTGGTTATCGTTTATCGTCGATAAGATATCGCATATTAGGTGTTATTCGGGTTCAATATGTTCGGACCTTTGGATCGATTTCATTTCAATATATGTTAATCTAGGAATCCCTACGATCGTGTAGGAATTCACGGATAATGAATCGGAGCCCCGATGTTCCGATTCAATAACTTAAAGTTTGCGTTAAACAATAATTGTCTGATCATGCAATCGTGAGCGATCTGACCGTTCAATTCGGACCAAACTTGCAGGACATGCTTATTAGACCTTGTTGAATCCATATGAACTTTCGGATCCGAAATCGGAGGTCATGGGCCACGTGGGCTCGGTTGACCTAATATGAAAAGTTTGACCACCCGGTTGACCAAGCGTCTTTCGAGGCTTTTCCAACATTCGAAACACGTAATTGGACCTTAAGAAGTCTTGTTCCTAGTACACATACTTTAAACTCGGGAAACTAGGATTTTATTTAAAGTTCTCTTTCGAAGCGCTTTATGTTAATATAGTGCTCGTGTTTGTAAATAGGTACTCCAGCTACTCGCATGCAGGCGGGGGACCCTCTAGGGTCAAGCAGCGTGGGACTATTTGTGAGTGGACATTGTTTTCAAATGATAACATTATTTTTAACACAAAAAGCTAAGCATGATGATTTAATGATTTATTGAGTTTATTATTTTATTAATTGTTGAACATGATATTTATGTATATTTTTTAAGTATGTTTGGGTTTTGGCATAGTACAAGTATCTTGAGTTGATATATAATATTTTCGATAATTCCTATCTATGATTGGTTATGTGTGGGGTACGTAGGGTGTTGGTTTGTGATTGTGAAAAGAGAGTGGATTATAGTTATGTCAGTTTGAAGTGCTATAAGCACTACCCTATGTACCTCCCCGAATTTGGAACTTTGGATTTGGAATGTTGAGATACTTGGATATGTTGGAACCCGGGCACCCTTGATGGGGTGTTTCGTAGACCCTTAACGAGGTAGTCTGCGCGCGTAGGACATGTCACAGGCATATGAGTATTGAGGATTCTCATGTACGTGCTGGTAAGCTTAGTCCCAGTTGGACGGCTCGTTCCCTAGCCACATGGTTAATTGAGGATTCTTCCATGTGAACTAGTCAAACAATCCCCCAGTTGGATTGTTTTCCCGGTACAAACTTGCTGGTGTGATACTTATATATATATATTCATTCGTTCTTGTTTATCGGTGAGTATACTTCATTATGGGATTTCAGATTTCATTCTGGTTTTGACCCAACTAAATATTTATATATGGCTACATCGGTTTTCAATGCATATGGTTTTCGGCATCGTTTTCTTAATTTCTTAGCTTGTGAAACTCTCAGTTATGACTACCTTGCCCTAGGTAATTTATTGTGACTTTCATTTCTCATTCTCATTTCATTTTTTTGAATGGATTGATTGGTTTACTGCTCAATATTTGTTTATTTTCTTAAGTATCCTTTTGCTTAAGGTTTTTATCTCTCTTGTTTGTGATATTGCAGTTTTTGTTTCGAGTGTTTATCATTTTTGCAATAAATTATGTTATTAATTTCCTAGCTTGTGAAACTCTCAGTTATGGAGATTGAGGAGGCTTTCTTGAAATATGTGAGGGAGGAGTATGATAATATTAATCTGGGAGGTTTAGTTATTGGATCCAAGGTTTATATGGTTGAAGTGACAACAAATGATGAAGCTACTGGGTATGAATATAATGGACACCTTTTATGTAGGCAAAGTGGTACTCATCAGGAAGTGAAGTTTATTTATATGGGCACATTTGAAGTGGAGGCGGAGCGTGTCTTGCTGTCTTGCTGTTGACACATAGTGTGCCAGATGCACATATTTTATCCCCATTTACATTTTCCTTTTGTAAGCAGAATTTAGGGAATGCATTAAATCTTTCTGCAGGGAGGGTATGCTTTGGTCTGGATTTTGGGCTCTATGTTATCCCATGTATGACACTTCACTATTGAAATGGTTTGAAGCTGTGCAAAGTAGGAGTATTACCAAAGATTAGAAGGCTACCTTTAATGTTGATCAAAGTTCCTAGAGCACTTATTGGCGAGATTCCATTAGGTGAGTTTAAATATTGTTTAATTTATGTAATTTTATTGATGAATTTTATTGTTTTATGAACAGTCCACTGTTGAATACAATTAACAATATTCATTATCAGAATCTCTGTCATGGCGGCTTGGCACGTATGGATTCGTATGTGTTTTGTAATGGAAATTGAAGATTTTGAAGATTCAGAAGAGGTTGGATATGGAAGAGTCCGTGTAGGATTCCTTTAAGAAGTAAGATTTCAAGGACTTCCGAAATGTGTTACGGGATTTAATTGAACCGAGAAATGTTAATTGGGTAGAATGGCTTAGCTTTTGCGATTTCTTCGATGCAGCCTCACACCATCCGTAAGTTGTTTTGTTTTACAATTAATTTGTTATTTCTAGTTTTGATTTTAGTTAAGTTTTATCTCATCTTTTAGTTATTCTACCTATATCGCAAAACTTAAAAAGCACCCTTTTTTGAAATCTGCCGAGGACAGAATGAGTTACATATTTGACCTTCATCATGACTCTGACTATGCTATGACCAGTGCATTGGATGACCCCTCAACCTATATATTTAATCATTTCAGGCATTAGGACACCAATTTTTCACATTCTGTTTTTACCAAGGTATTCCAGTTTTGAAATAATTATCGTGTTCAATACCTATCTGGAACTTCTAAGGTTCCTTAGAAATCTCTATGTTCATTTTGGGCACTGTAATTAGGGATTCCAATATGGTGTTGTTGATGAGTTTGTTAGAAATCGGTGGATTAGGTTTGTAGATACTGTTTATTTATACTTCGGTTGAATTGAGGATTACGTTGTACAGAAATGAATTGTAATTTTGGTCTGTTTGGCCCGTACGGATTCGTATGTGTTTTGTAATGGAAAGCTTAAGATATTAAAGATTCAGAAGATGTTGGATATGGAAGAGTCCGTGTAGAATTCCTTCAAGAAGCAAGATTTCAAGGACTTCCGAAATGTGTTGCGGGATTTAATTGAACCGTCAAATGTTAATTGGGTAGAATGGCTTAGCTTTGGCGATTTCTTCGATGCAGCCTCACAGCATTGGTAAGTTGTTTAGTTTTACAATCAATTTGTTATTTCTAGTTTTGATTTTAGTCATTTAGTTTTAAGTTTTGTCTCGTCTTTCAGGTATTTTACCAATGTCGCAAAACTTAAAAAGTATACTTTTCTGAAATCTGTTAAGGACAGAATGTGTTACATATTTGTCCTTCATCGTGATAGTGACTATGTTATGACCAGTGCATTGCATGACCCCTCAACCTATATATTTAATCATTTCTGGCATTGGGACACCAATTTTTCACATTTTGTTTTTACCGAGGTATTCCAGTTTCGAAATAATTATCGTGTTCAATACCTTTCGGAACTTCTAAAGTTACTTAGAAATGTCTATGTTCATTTTGGGCACTGTAATTGGGGAGTGACATATGGTGTTGTTGATGAGTTTGTTAGAAATCGGTGGATTGGGTTTGTAGACACTATTCATTCATTCTTCGGTTGAATTGAGGATTGTGTTGGGTAGAAGTGAATTGTAATTTTGGTCTTCTTGGCACGTATGAATTCGTATGTGTTTTGTGATGGAAATTTAAAGATATTGAAGATTCAGAAGAGGTTGGATATGGAAGAGTCCGTGTAGGATTCCTTCAAGAAGCAAGATTCCAAAACTTCCGAAATGTGTTGCGATTTAATTGAACCGACAAATGTTAATTGGGTAGAATGACTTAACTTTTGTGATTTCTTCGATGCAGCCTCACACCATCCATAAGTTGTTTAGTTTTACAATTAATTTGTTATTTCTAGTTTTGATTTTAGTCATTTAGTTTTTAAGTTTTATATCATCTTTCAGGTATTCTACCTATATCGCAAAACTTAAAAAGCATCTTTTTTGAAATCTGCCAAGGACAGAATGAGTTACATATTTGACCTTCATCGTGACTCTGACTATGTTCTGAATAGTGCACTGGATGACCCCTCAACCTATATATTTAATCACTTCAGGCATTGTGACACCAATTTTTCACATTCTGTTTTTACCGAGGTATTCCAGTTTCGAAAATAATTATCGTGTTCAATACCCTTCGGAACTTCTAAGGTTCCTTAGAAATGTGTATGTTCATTTTGGGCACTGTAATTAGGGATTGACATATGGTGATGTTGATGAGTTTGTTAGAAATCGGTGAATTGAGGATTACGTTGGGTAGAAGTGAATTGTAATTTTGGTATGCTTGGCACGTATGGATTCGTATGTGTTTTGTAATGGAAAGCTTAAAATATTGAAGATTCAGAAGAGGTTGGATATGGAAGAGTCCGTGTAGGATTCCTTCAAGAAGCAAGATTTCAAGGACTTCCAAAATGTGTTGCGTGATTTAATTGGACCGACAAATGTTAATTGGGTAGAATGGCTTAGCTTTGGCGATTTCTTCGATGCAGCCTCATACCATCGGTAAGTTGTTTAGTTTTACAATTAATTTGTTATTTCTAGTTTTCATTTTAGTCATTTAGTTTTACGTTTTATCTCGTCTTTCAGGTATTCTACCTATGTCGCAAAACTTAAAAAGCATCCATTTTGAAATCTGTCAAGGACAGAATGAGTTACATATTTGACCTTCATTGTGACTCTGACTATGTTATGAACAATGCATTGGATGACCCCCTCAACCAATATATTTAATCATTTCGGGCATTGGGACACCAATTTTTCACATTCTGTTTTTACCGAGGTATTCCAGTTTTGAAATAATTATCGTGTTCAATACCCTTCGGAACTTCTAGGGTTCCTTAGAAATGTCTATATTCATTTTGGGCACTGTAATTGGGGATTGACATATGGTGCTGTTGATGAGTTTGTTAGAAATCGGTGGATTGGGTTTGTAGACACTGTTCATTTATACTTCGGTTGAATTGAGGATTACGTTGGCAGAAGTGAATTGTAATTTTCATCTGCTTGGCACATATGGATTCGTATGTGTTTTGTAATGGAAAGCTGGAGATATTGAAGATTCAGAAGAGGTTGGACATGGAAGAGTCCGTATAGAATTCCTTCAAGAAGCAAGATCTCAAGGACTTCCGAAATGTGTTGCGGGATTTAATTGGACCGACAAATGTTAATTGGGTAGAATGGCTTAGCTTTGGCGATTTCTTCGATGTAGCCTTACACCATCCGTAAGTTGTTTAGTTTTACAATTAATTTGTTATTTCTAGTTTTGATTTTAGTAATTTAGTTTTAAGTTTTATCTCGTCTTTCAGGTATTCTACTTGTGTCGCAAATCTTAAAAAGCATCCTTTTTTGAAATCTACCAAGGACAGAATGGGTTACATATTTGACCTTTATCGTGACTCTGACTATGCTATGACCAGTGTATTTGATGACCTCTCAACCTATATATTTAATCATTTCAAGCATTGGGACACCGATTTTTTCACATTCTATTTTTACCGAGGTATTCCAGTTTCGAAATAATTATCGTGTTGAATACCCTTCGGAACTTCTAAAATTCCTTGGAAATGTCTACGTTCATTTTGGGCACTGTAATTAGGGATTGACATATGGTGTTGTTGATGAGTTTGTTAGAAATCGGTGGATTGGGTTTGTAGACACTGTTCATTTATACTTCGGTTGAATTGAGGATTACGTTGGCAGAAGTGAATTGTAATTTTCATCTGCTTGGCACATATGGATTCGTATGTGTTTTGTAATGGAAAGCTTGGAGATATTGAAGATTCAGAAGAGGTTGGACATGGAAGAGTCCGTATAGAATTCCTTCAAGAAGCAAGATCTCAAGGACTTCCGAAATGTGTTGCGGGATTTAATTGAATCGATAAATGTTAATTGGATAGAATGGCTTAACTTTGGCGATTTCTTCGATGCAGCCTCATACCATTGGTAAGTTGCTTAGTTTTACAATTAATTTGTTATTTCTAGTTTTGATTTTAGTAATTTAGTTTTAAGTTTTATCTCATCTTTCAGATATTTTACCTATGTCGCAAAACTTAAAAAGCATCATTTTTTGAAATTTGCCAAGGACAGAATGGGTTACATATTTGACCTTCATCGTGATAGTGACTATGCTATGACCAGTGCATTGGATGACCCCTCAACCCATATATTTTATCATTTCGGGCATTGGGACACCAATTTTTCACATTCTGTTTTGCCGAGGTATTCCAGTTTCGAAATAATTATCGTGTTCTATTACCCTTTGGAACTTCTAAGGTTCCTTAGAAATGTCTATGTTCATTTTGGACACTGTAATTGGGGATTGACATATGGTGCTGTTGATGAGTTTGTTAGAAATCGGTGGATTGGGTTTGTAGACACTGTTCATTTATACTTCGGTTGAATTGAGGATTACGTTGGGTAGAAGTGAATTGTAATTTTGGTATGCTTGGCACGTATGGATTAGTATGTGTTTTGTAATGGAAAGCTGAAGATATTAAAGATTCAGAAGAGGTTGGATATGGAAGTGTCCGTGTAAGATTCCTTCAAGAAGCAAGATTTCAAGGACTTCCGAAATGTGTTGCAGGATTTAATTGAACCGACAAATGTTAATTGGGTAGAATGGCTTAGCTTTGGCGATTTCTTCGATGTAGCCTTACACCATCCGTAAGTTGTTTAGTTTTACAATTAATTTGTTATTTCTAGTTTTGATTTTATTCATTTAGTTTTAAGTTTTATCTCGTCTTTCAGGTATTCTACTTGTGTCGCAAATCTTAAAAAGCATCCTTTTTTGAAATCTACCAAGGACAGAATGGGTTACATATTTGACCTTTATCGTGACTCTGACTATGCTATGACCAGTGTATTTGATGACCTCTCAACCTATATATTTAATCATTTCAAGCATTGGGACACCGATTTTTCACATTCTATTTTTACCAGAGGTATTCCAGTTTCGGAAATAATTATCGTGTTGAATACCCTTCGGAACTTCTAAAATTCCTTGGAAATGTCTACGTTCATTTTGGGCACTGTAATTAGGGATTGACATATGGTGTTGTTGATGAGTTTGTTAGAAATCGGTGGATTGGGTTTGTAGACACTGTTCATTTATACTTCGGTTGAATTGAGGATTACGTTGGCAGAAGTGAATTGTAATTTTCATCTGCTTGGCACATATGGATTCGTATGTGTTTTGTAATGGAAAGCTGGAGATATTGAAGATTCAGAAGAGGTTGGACATGGAAGAGTCCGTATAGAATTCCTTCAAGAAGCAAGATCTCAAGGACTTCCGAAATGTGTTGCGGGATTTAATTGAATCGATAAATGTTAATTGGATAGAATGGCTTAACTTTGGCGATTTCTTCGATGCAGCCTCATACCATTGGTAAGTTGTTTAGTTTTACAATTAATTTGTTATTTCTAGTTTTGATTTTAGTAATTTAGTTTTAAGTTTTATCTCATCTTTCAGATATTTTACCTATGTCGCAAAACTTAAAAAGCATCATTTTTTGAAATTTGCCAAGGACAGAATGGGTTACATATTTGACCTTCATCGTGATAGTGACTATGCTATGACCAGTGCATTGGATGACCCCTCAACCCATATATTTTATCATTTCGGGCATTGGGACACCAATTTTTCACATTCTGCTTTTGCCGAGGTATTCCAGTTTTCAAAATAATTATCGTGTTCTATTACCCTTTGGAACTTCTAAGGTTCCTTAGAAATGTCTATGTTCATTTTGGACACTGTAATTGAGGATTGACAAATGGTGTTGTTGATGAGTTTGTTAGAAAATGGTGAATTGGGTTTGTAGACACTGTTTATTTATACTTCGGTTGAATTGAGGATTACATTGGGCAGAAGTGAATTGTAATTTTGGTCTGTTTGGGCGGGATTACCTTTAATTTTGTTGTAGTTTGTCAAAAGTTGGTTGTAATAGGCTTATGATTGTTTTCTTAATTGAAATTTGAGACTCTCTGCTCTCTGCTCTCTCTGCTCTCTTCCTTAACTTCTACGTTGGCTTTTCTAATTTTATGTATTGTTATGTTGATCTGATTGAATAAACACTAGAGATTTATGAAATATCTTTTAATGCTCTTTTTGGTAGGTCAACTTAGATAGAAAAGACTTGGGTCTTCAGCAGGGAAGAAGGTGAGGACCTTCGGTAATTGAGGGGCCTGTAAAGGACAATGGGAAAGAAACAGTCGTCAAGCTTCGGACACCGGTGTGGTGCTTGCCGAAGGCTCTCCGATAATTAAATCAGTTATTTGTGGTAAATTTGGCAGAGTAACAGTAAAAGTGAGAAAGTAGTTACCCCTTCATCTTGGGTCCTGTTCCCTATTTATAGGGAGGTGAAAATAGAAGGTTTGCACAAAGTTTCGATGTGGGACTTTGTGCAAGTTGCTGTGGTGGTGACACGTATCCCTGGAGGCTAGGTTCGGCAGTCGAGAACTACGGCAGGTGTTGGATGCCTTGGAAGATTGTCCTCCTTCGGCAGGGAAGAAGGAGTGTCTTCCTTCGGCAGGAAAAGAAGGCGTGTCTGCCTTGGTGCTAGATATACTCAGTTGATTATGATGTAAAAAGTAGTCCCCCAAGTTCACGGTCAAGAAGCAACTTCTGGGTTGGGAACTTGTAAGATTTTGCATAATCATGACCGAGCATTCCCAATTTATTAGGAGCCGCATGGCATTCCCTAATCCCCCAAGTTGGCAAGCTAGAAGTTGTGTTAAGCTTTAAGAGTATGTCCTAGGTGTTAGGCATTGCCATATGGCATGGAGCTCGGATAATTTATGAAGGTCATGTGTGGGCTGATCCTTCGGCATGTGCTTTGTGGCTGGGCCTCTAAAGCTTTGTCAAGATCCTGAAGTTGGGCTTTTAGAGCTTTAGCAGAACCCGAGGCTGGGCCTCGAAGGCTTGTGGTAAGATCCCTTTTTTTTTTACAACTTGGTGTCTCCTAAGCATTTGGGGCCAGTTGTCTCTACCTTTCGGTAATGGGGCCAAGAAGGGTCGAGGCCATCTTCGAACTTCTTGGGCTTTCATGAAACTGTGGTTATGGGTCTGGTGAGACTTCAGCAAGAGCTGGGCATGGGCCCAAGGTAATCTAGAGTCAACTAGTGCGGCGTCCAGGAATTGCCGAATGGTAGGGTTGATTCAAAGAATTTGGGAAACCTTCTTGTGTGTTCCGAAGCCAATGAAAAATTCATGGGGTCCTCTGCACATGAGTGCTTCCGTTTTTTTTTTTTTTGGTTCGGCAAGGTATGGGCTAGGGTTTGGGAGGAGGGGTGATAAGAAAACAGCCGCAAAAGGGGGGCGGGGGGGGGGGGTGGGGTGGGGGGAGCACGACGAGGAGATTTTGAAGAGCAAGATCCGTCTTTAGCACGAACAAGGCTTTCGACAAAGGAGCTAAAGCTAGGCATTCAGCAAGGGGTGCTAGAGTTAGGGCTGGACCTGGTCCTGTTTCGGCTAGATTCTTGCAGTTCGATAGAAGAGTTGGGAAGTAGTTGTAGCACGACTCATCGATTTGGCAGCGCGGCTCTTGCAGCAAGTGTAGAGATCCTTCGGCAAGAGGTTTCGGCTTGGTCAGCGTCCCCCATTTCTTATGCATAGCCCTTGTCGTTCGGCACTGGTGGGTTGGGAAGAATTTGCGGAGAACTCCTTCCCGTCGGCAGCAACGAACCGTGGCTTGGAGTCATAGCTTGCGAGGGTCTGGGGCTCTTCGGCAACAACCCGATTTTGGGTTTGGGTTTTCGTGGTTGGAGCTAGGTGGAAACCGTGGTGAGCGCCTTCAGCACTTTTTGAGGTAGGAACCTTTCCGAACTCTCTTTTGTCTGTTCAACCCTTGTCGTTAGTGATTTCAGAAAATTATTGTTTTGGAGGCCTCACTCTCATCTCTTCGGCAGGGGGTGAAACTTTTCAGCTTTCAGCAAGGGGCTTTGTAGTTTCGGCAAGTTTGATTTTGAACCATGATTTTTGTAAGTCTCCCGTCAAATTGTTCACGGCTCTTGCCGTTCGGCAAGCTTGGCGTACCGTGAGTTTGTATTTAATTTTCACCATGAATTGGAATTGACAATATTCGAATTTTTGAGAAGGGGACTTGGTAGCGTCGTGACTTCGGCAGGAGTTGTTGTTCGGTATGGAAGAAGTCAAAAGATCTTGAACCCTTCGTCCGCACATTCAGACTTCGGACCCTCCTTGGACACCCTTGTGAAATCCCCGTTCATTTGCAAGGCCCTGCTATCCCCTGCCCAACCCTTGCCGTTCGGCAAGGATGGATTGAAATTGTTTTAATGTGACGAACTTGATGTGTGCCTTGGTTGTTTTGGCTCTGAGTGGGCTTGAAGTTGGACGTTTTGAAGATTGGTGTGAATGCAACGTGCTTGAGATCCTTCCGTTCGGCAAGAAGTTTGGGCAAGGTGGGGCTGGGTCACCATATCTTCCGCAGGTGGGCTTAGGTAAGGTGAAATATTGTGCGACCCTCATTTGCTTCTGCACGGGCCTTGCCATTCGGCATGGTCCTTTAATTTCCCTTCTCCGATTTTTTTTGTTTTGGCAACTTGAAATTTGAATTTCAAATTGTGGAGCAGGTACAAGGAATTTGAGAGGGAAGCTGAAATGGTGCTAGGACTTTCTCGTAAACCGTGGGTACCCTTGAGGCTTTATAAATAGGAACTTGGGGTGGCGAAGGTGAACATACTTGAGTCTTGAGAAAATTTCTAAAAAGTGAGAAGGAGAAAATGAGATTTCCGGCGAGATATTTGGTGGTGGAGCGGTGGTCAGAAAGATTTCCGACGAGCTCTCCATGGTGGTGCAAACAAGGTTAGACCTCATTTCCCTTGAATTTTCGAATTGAAATGTCCTTTTTGGCATGAACATGTTGAAGATTAGGATGAACACCTTGAATATGAGCATGAACTTGATGAACACCTTGAACATTTGATATGAACTTGTTGAATGTATGTTTCGATCCTTCTTGCATGTGCATTAGTTCATTTTCCTTATTTCTGCATGTTGTAGATGTCTAGAGTTCTGATAAAGAAAGTCACAACCCCCCCTGCCCTTGGTGAGGAAGATACCGAAAGTGATAGTTCCAAGTTCAGAGCCAAGCCTTTATGTGTGTTCTGAACGTGAGAGTTCCAAGAGAGAGGGTGTGGTAGAAGGTATTATAGAGAGTAGGATGGTAGTGCATGAGGGTGAGCCATCAGGAGACTCTGGGTCAGCTACATATAGAGAGATGCAGAGGAATTACAAGGAGTTAGAGGCCATAGCTAATCGGGTTCTAGCCTTGCCTCATACACCAGAGGTGGGATCGAGTAATCAGGCATCACCATCGGGGTCCGTGGGCGTAGCCGTGGCTTCAGCTTCAGAGGGTTGGAGGTACGGGTTGGTGTCCCGTTACCGAGAAGGAATACACTTATAGAGGTTAGATTATCTGGAGATTCAGAGAGTTCAGTGTTCAACCTTCGATGGGGTTGAGATTACCTCCTGCTTCTGATGTGATTAGATATCCTTCAGACGGCTGCGTGCTTATTTTTACAGACATGTATAAGCATGGCTTTAGATTGCCATTTCATCCATGGGTACAGATGATGCTAGCCAAGCTGGGGTATGCACCGGGCAATATAATCCCAATTTCTGGATTCTGCCTGCATGGGGTATATATCGCTTTGTGGTTGGTGAAATTAGGAGAGCCAACATTTGAGCAGTTCATGTACCTGGACTCGATTTCTAGGTAGCAAGGAAACTTTGGCTGGGTTCAAGCCAATTGCCAAAAGACGAGAGACAAGGGTTACCAAATAGAAAAAAGAAAAGAAGAGAGGCAAAAAGTGAAAACCTTTTGCGGTTCTTTCTGGCAACCTGTCAAGTCTTTCTCTTCTTCTTCTCCCTGTTGTTCTCGAAGAACCTCCTGGTCTTGCACTCTTGCAACACACCAGCCCTCAGAACCTCCTTTTGAACCTCTCAACAAGCTTTTCCTCGGAATCGTTGTCTTGCACTACGATCTGAACGTTGTACGCTGATTTGAGGAAGATGATGTTTGAGTATGTGAGTGAGGGCCACAATATACTGGCTAAAGATGAGGAAGAAGAAGAAGGAGTTGATGATAGGGTCCAGGTGGCCACCAATGGGGCCCTCCAAGATGGGGTTTTGGGAAGAGAGACACGTGGTGGCAAAGGAGGGTTTGATGATGATGGTGATGGCCATGGTGGGCTTTTTCTTTTCTTTTTTCTAATGTTTAATTCAACTTTTTATTAACTTCATAAAGCATTATAGGTTTTCTAAATAATAAAAAATATATATTATCATATTCATTTAACAGCATAAAGAAAAAAGAAATAATATGAAAATATAAAGAAAAAGGAAATGGAGTGCAAGTTGTAAAATTAAGTATAAAGAAAAAGAAATAATATAAAAGTGAAATAAAAAGAAATTAAAGTAGAATAATGGTAGAATAGGAAAGAGAAAGAAAAAAAAGAACAAAATTAATTAAAAAGTATTAAAAAGGAAAAGAGAGTGTAAGTAGAGAAAAGATGAGTGAGAAAATCAGCTCTCAAACAAAATTCTTTATTTGCATAATACGTACCTCCCAATATTCGTTGTGAACTAAAATGTCATAGGCCTTTAAGAATTCCTTGTTGATAGCAGTCTTATCTACCCTAGGGTTGCGTAATAAAACGCGTATAATTCCAAGATTTTTTTGAATGGCTGCTAGATGCAAAGGGGTGTTTCCATCTTTATCTGCTTCATTTATAAGTCTCGCAAGCTTAGGCGTCATCAAAATGTAATTGACTACATTTTTACGTCCCCCTAAAACTGCAACATGAAGAATCGTCTGGCCTTTCTCGTTACACAAATCACTAGTGCCAGGCTGAAGTGTGATGAACTCTTCGATAATTTGGATGTGGCCTGCATAGGCTGCAACATGAAGAGCTGACATTCCGGCTATGTCCAATATGTAACAAGCAGAGCTATCCTCTTTAATCATCAGTCGAATTGCTTCAAGGTTCCCTCTTAATGCTGCGTAGTGTAATGGAGTCCACCCAATTGCGTCACGTTCTCGGATTATCTTAGCACCATAGGATACCATAATTCTCACAATTTCTACCTTGTTAATATAGAAACATTAGGCCATTTACAATGGGAAGAAATATTTGTTCAGTAACTGAAAGATTTGTCATCGCTAGACAATAGGAGTAATCTACAATTATACAAATCCAAGATCCTAAATCAGATGCCTTGAATTTAAGAAAAATAATCAGCAAGATTTTGTTGGATCGTCAAGTAGGTGATCCACGTGAATTATGTGGATTATCAGTAACAGTTTGAAATCACATAAATTATAGTCCCCACACAAGAAAAATGCTTGGCTAATCCTTGCTAAAAAAGGATTATTTCTGTATGGAATAGTTCGCCATGAAGGAATTGGTGGGGGTAGTCTAACTCTTTAGTAAGCTCTTGAAAGGTTTCTCAAACCCCAAACCAATTGGCAATGGAGGAACTCCTTATAAACTCATACTCGGTTCCTTTATACTTTTCAACATGGGACAACATTCTCAGTATGCCAAACGAAACCGAAGTAAAAATAAAATAAAATAACACATGATCAATTGATGCCAGGTAGTTTATTACCTTCAGCTTCTTTGCCCGTGCGAGTTATTGCCGCATGCAAAGCCGTCACATCTTGGGTCCCCTGAAAAGAAGGACATATTTGATACTCCTGTAAAATAGAACGAGCTATGGATAGAAAACCCTGGCGTACTGCTAGGAACAACGGTGATTCATTGGCGCTATTTGTGAGACAACACAATTCATGAACAAATTCCATTAGCAAATTCACGATTTCACCATGACCATATCCGACAGCAACATGCAATGCTGTATCCATTTCACAGTTGGTCCTTCGTACTAACTCTTTATGAGCTTCTTTACCAGTGAGTCCGCTTTCCTGATCAACTCCTCCACTGGCAAGTCTACTCACTGCTTGAGCGAGTAGTAGCTTTACTATGTCATCACAGCCTACTCTTGCAGCAACGTGTAGGGGAGTGTTGCCCTTCATGTTGGTGTCCCAAAACAGTGGAGATTGATTTGGAATGTTTTCAAATAAATTTTTTTGCTTGAATTCAGCCGCAATGTGAAGAATATTATTGCCATTAGGAGTTTTCTGAACAAGAATAGCATCTGCAGCTTTTGCTCTCATGAAGTCAACATCTCCTGAAGCTGCAGCCTCATGCACGGAATGATCCATGAAATCCATCTCTCAACTTAATCAAAATCCAAAACCTCCCCCTCTCAGTCACACAAATATGTACTTGCTATTTGAGAATAAATAGATAGCCTTATATAGAAATGTTCTCATACCAAAGATTTTTCCATATATGCCAACTCTCTGAGATGAGACAAGAGGTCAATTCTCTTCATCGATAAGGCTTAAGTTGTACTTAGTTATGTAGGCTTATTTTTCTAGTATACTCAGAAGCATATAGATATAGAGCAAGATGATGTGATATCATTGGTATGTGCTCAGGTACTCACTATGATGTGTCATTTGACTTATTTTTTCGATCCCTTTACTCTATGCCAGGGCCGTCCCTGTTTAAATAGTATATTAAAGTAACAAGACAACAATTTGCATCTACGTATATGGGTATCAAAAGATTCAGATGATAAAGGCTTTAAATATTACTTAATTATTTGGGTTAGTTGACATTCTCAAGAGATAATGTTTACCCCAAATCTCCTATAGCCTCATAAATAGGCTAAAGATTAAGTTAATGTGTGTGAGCGTGTCACTATTTGCACTGTAAAATTCTATAGATTTGAATGAATTTATTATATGATTTATGCGCTAAAAAACCTGACTTCCATTAGCTAACCATTGTGCATTGAATGAGGATCTGGTTCAATATAGGTTATTTTACATGCCTCAAGACAAATAAGGACTTTATTAGTTCTCTAATACAAAGCTACAAAATAAGAAAAACAAAAAGCAAGTAAACAATATGTCAGATCGATGAGATTTGATAAGAACTCAGACTGCTACAAAATAAGTACAAAGTAGGATTTGACCGAAATTTCAAGGCTCATTGGTGTAATTAAGCCTAAGCGTTTCAACTGGCTTTTATTCACTACATACATTTCCTCCTTGCTCCATATTACTTTGCACAATAAATGCCTAATGGATGCAAACCTTAACTTCATAGATTGAAGCCAAGTTCAAGGATTTCTTTTTTGTTGGTACATATATCTTAACCCAATTCAGGTCTAGAGGTCTCTATAGTTTAGTTCAAAATTATTCTGTTTCGCTATAAAAAAATAAAATAAAATAAAAGCTCAAAATTATCCATTTCTTACTTTCTTTCTTTTTTATCAAAACTTTTATTTTAGAAGATCATGTCTCACGTGAATGTCATAGAAACTATGGGCGGTATAAGCCATTTCAATAGGCTTTTTTTTTTTTTTTGTGACTGCTGCATTCATTTTCTTTGTGTTTCATGTGAGATCCGTGAACGTTTTCTGTGTGTTTTCACATAAAATCCAAGAACAATTTGTCTGTAGCTCAACAAACTGTTGTCAAGTTATTGATTTTATCGCCTAAAGTTTCTACAAATACCTCCAGAACCCTTCCTGAAGTCAGTCATACTTTTGTACTCAATCTCTTTGGTCATGGTTACCAATTTAAAACTTGAAAGACAATTTTTAGGTTTTAGAGAAAGGAGAATGAGGAGCGAGAGGAGGAAAGGGATGAAAAGGGAAGGAGAGTGGGAATGGGAAGGAGAACTTGAGAGACATTTAAAACTATTCAAAGATACCTATTTCATGAGTGTAGAAATGAGTGGCATGGGAGAGACAATTACAATTAACTTCAAGCATCCAAGCTCTTGCAAAGGTGCCTTTCTTTTATTAAAATAAGTTGGATACATGTATTATTTTCTTTTTTATCTGTATATGTTATATCAACGAATTGATCACCAATTGCCTCTCTCCTGCTGCCTGTAGACTTTCATCCGAAGACAGAAGAGTTGAGCTTGCAGTATCACAGAACAAGGCCAGCGGATCATCAGGTGAAGAAAATCTGCAAGAGAAAGAAATCATGATTTGCAGCAAACTTCAAGTATGTATTTTCTCTCTTGCAATTTATCTTGCTTAAATTAATATCTGGTTCAACTTTTTTGTTTTTGTTTTTTTGCGTGTACTGTTTCAGTTGTAGAAGAATTACCAAAACACGAGCAGATTGATGAAGTCCGGCATGAGTGAGCAAGTTTTGTGACCATTATGTAGAGCGATAATGTTATGGAACAAGATAAACACAATTTTTTTTATTGTGAAAATTCTTGTAGTGTACATGCATTGAATTCTAATTGTAAATTGATATTGTGGTATAAATTATTAGTGTGAATTTCCATTAATTTTCATAGTGAATAATTACTTTGGAATTTTGGTAATTTTGTGGGTGTACCAAAACGTCATCTAATGTGATTTTCCACAATGGTTTTATAAACTAGTTTCTACAACAATTTTAGATAACAACCGTTGTGGAAGGTGTTCAATTACAATGGTTTTAGGTAACAACCGTTGTGGAAGTAGGGAAATTACAACATCTCTAAATAAAATCATTGTGGAAGGATGCAAATTACAACACTTGTTATTTAAAATTATTGTGGAAGTTAACCAATTACAACGCTTGTTATGTAAAACCGTTGTAGAAGTTAACCAATTACAACGGTTGTACATAAAAAAAAGGGTGGAATGCAACCAATTACAACGGTTTTATATGAAAACCGTTGTGGAAGGATACAAACTACAACAGTTATCAACCGTTGTGTACAAAATGTAGAATAGACTACACTACTAAAGTCAACGGTTTTATAATTGAAACCACAACAATTTTTAGCCGTTGTCTACTAACGTTCTGGTAGTTTTGATCACAATTATTTGTCAGAATTGTATTCCTCTAATACGATGCTAAAATAACATGAAATAATAAAATGGATTTTTGCTGAGTGAATGAATGGGACAACATGTTTTGAAAACTTTTCTTCAATGTTTTGGTGGTGATCATTGTGCAGGATAGGTAACAACGATGAATTTCCCTCATCCTCCATTCAAACATAAGTTTAAGAGCGACATTCGAAACTCTACCGGAATTGATGTCCTGCATCAAGCTACCCTTAAATGCCTAAAAGATGCATTGAAGTTGTTCCAGAGGTGGTTAGTTCAATGTAAGAATTTATTAGAGTCATATAGAAGGGACAAGATCTTGTACATGTAGAAATCATTACAACTTTCATGGTCCCTCATGTCATGTATGATTAAGATTTTCAATCAGTGTTAATCTTGTTATTAACTTCTAGAAATTTGATTATGACAGCATCTCATATATCTCAAAGGTCTTAGAGTTATCAAGAGATAACTTTAACGTTATTAGAAGGAAAATTTGTTCTTTCATAATTAATAACAAAAAGGAGACAAGAAACATGGATCTTATTTTTGGTATTTCTCAGTGGCCTTGTGTGGCAAGGGGATCCCCTTAATTAATAGAAATTGCAACAGAGACACTTTGAATTTGAGAGCATTGCACATGTTAATGTTTCATAGGATTGTCCTATTTTGTTTAAGGTTAAAAAGGTCTCATCACAAACAAAAAATTTCAATTTTGGACATTCCAAAGCATGGGAATCAGATCCATTGTTTAGGGGTCTTTCCAATGTACTTTCGGCCACAAATGTGAGAAAAGAAGGATACCTTATCACCCTTCTTCATCCTTCTTTCGTCTCATCTTATGAGGATTATCTTCTTAATCTTGCTTTTGCTTTTTCTCCACCCAAAGCTGCCTACTGCCATGTCTGATTACTTCATTAAGCACCCTTTACATGCTTGAGACCCGAAATCAGCAATAAATTTATTGCCAAACAAAAAATAAAATGTGGATTATGTGGAAATATTAACCATTATTTTGTGCTCTGGCTGTGGATAAATAAAGGTACCCTATCAAACTTTACTTGTTCGTCATGTCAGCCTCGTCATTAAGGTTTATGGGCCTCAATTCACTTGCCAATCAGGCTTCGGCCTAACCCGATTTGAGTTCATGACTTGTCATTTTGAAGAGAATGACAAGACGATTCGAAGTTAATGATTTGCCGTGACATATGAGCTTTTTAGGTCAAATAACAACTTTTGCCGGGGTAAAACAGTGTTTTAACTTTAAGTTTACAGGATAGAAATGAAACTTCTCAATTACGATGAAAAATTAATTAGAATTTTTATGAAAGCCTGAGTTTTCTTAATGCTAGTCAATCTGTCTTTTCCAGGAGTATCCAGTCAATCTTAAAAAGAAAATAAAAGAAATTTTAGGGCAGATACGCTCAATCTGTTTTAGTAATATTTTTCCAGAACAATTATGAGAAAGTGCTAGTTACATAGTAGTTTGATTTGATAAGACCCTTATATGGAATAAATCATGGCCAGAAGCCCAATTTCTAATAAATATTCCTAATAAACTGCATACACAAGGTATAGAAATCACTGGCAAATTCTAGTTTTCCTCTTCTTCCACTTCACAAATAAATTGGTAAAAATCAATTTTATTATTATTTATGAAATTTAAGAATTACCCAACTGGCTGCGTGCCTCTTAAGAGCATCTAAGATCATCTTCATCCTCCTAGAATAGCAATTGAAGAATACAGAAGCAAAATAGACAAGAAAAGCATTCCCACCAAAGTTGCAAATAAACACAATTTTTTTTTCTTTCTTTCTTTCTTTCTTTGATGAATATATTATTACCCCCACAGAAAAGCTAGCGTAGGCACTCCAAAAGAAGAATCCCCACCACATCCCACGCAACCTATTTGCCCCTCCCATTTTCCAACATCCCCAAAATGTCCTTGTCCTCCTTTCTCTTCTATTCTATCAAAATCAAAATACTCTCACACTGCTTACCTTTCCACTTCATTCCTTTATCTAATGCTTGTACAAAGCAGAAACGAACATGTTTATGAGGTACAAAGTATAACTTACAGTTCAGCAAAACCTTGTCTTGAGTATTGGAGTGTGCATATTTTTTTTATATATATTCACATTGACGTCAGTGTTACGATTATCTGACTCAATTCTTTTAAGTTTTTTTCTTTTTCTGAAAAATGGTGAATTTTAGTTATTTGACCGCACAATCAATGCTATATGTTTTTATTTGTATTATGGTGAGTTACGCCGTGGTTGTGACTGATTTCTAGTCGATAATGCATGTAAGCTTTATTATGGGACTAACCTAATTTCATATAATTCACGTAAACGACTGACAGTAACACTCCTATAAACCATCCCTTATTTATTTCGATTTCTTCTAATGTACATAAACTGGGAAAAGGAAAAAAAAAACATGATCACTTTTCCTGAGCATGTGAGTTTCAGCATAATGTGCAAGACTGCTTTTGTTCACAACTGTATTCAACAAAATTGTGGATTCGAAGTAGACTAAGTGGGATTATGTTCGCACCACTTCCCACTAGAATGTTAAGAAGCATCTTTCCTTGAAGAAAAGGAATAATGGGAAACCATTGGTGCATGGCCAAATGTAGGCTTAGACTTGACTGCTTTTTAACTGGTTAGTTCTTGAAGAATTCTTTAGATAGGTATCATCATTTAAATAAAACAAAACTGTTTTCACCAATTGTTGAGAAAATAAAAGATTGAAAAAGAAAACATTCAGAGGAAATTTAGTAAATAAAAGGCTATAAATGTCAATTGAAAAGAACTTTCTATAAGGTATCATCATTGAATAGAAAACATTTCTCTCACACCTCTCTATAACTTTCTTCTCCACTGCCTCTACTTTCCTCTCTCTGCACTTTACCTTAATCCCTAAGGCTTCTTTACCTTCTTCTTCTTCCTTCCATTTGTTCTGCTAAAAAAAGAACATTGAAGCCAGGGCTTCATTCTGTCTACTCTATGTGTTCTTCAATGGCAGAGAGTGAGACACAGTCTAATTACAGCAAACACCAAAAGTTAGTCCCAGAACAGAACCATGAAAGCCCAAGTAAGTTTTACAATCATTTTCTATACAAAGTTGCTCTAGTTGTAGTTTTCTTTGTTATTCTCCCACTTTTTCCTTCACAAGCTCCTGAGTTCTTCAACCAAAGTGTAATCACCAGAAGCTGGGAGCTTCTGCACCTTCTCCTTGTTGGCATAGCTGTCTCTTATGGGCTTTTTAGCAGAAGAAATGACATAACAGAGAAGGAAAACACTAACGCAAAATTCGATAATGCTCATTCGTATGTGTCTAGATTTCTTCAGGTGTCTTCAGTTTTTGATGATGAGACTGAAATTCCATGTGGCTCTGATGAGAACAAGGTCCAGTCATGGAGTAATCAGTATTACAGGAACGAACCGGTGGTGGTTGTAGCTCAAGAACACTCTGCTCTTGATGAACAGAGAGGTACCGCTTCAAGAATTGGTGAAAAGCCATTGCTTTTGCCTGTTAGGAGCTTAAAACAACATGTTCCTGACACGACTAATATAGGGTCTGTTAATGAATCTAGTGCCAGTTCCGGTTCTCTTAGTAGGTCTAACTCAAGGTCAGGCTCGAGAAGGTTTTCGAGCAAATCGAATAACAAGGCTCTAGGTGGTGAATTTGGAGGGTTGGATCATCAAGAATTGGAGGAGAAGTTGAAGGAAAGTGTTGTGCTTCCTTCTCCAATTCCATGGAGATCAAGATCAGGAAGGATGGATGTGAACGAAGAATTGGTTAACAGTCCTCCAATGGAGGAATTTGAGCTTAACCGCCAAGAGTCTTGGGGTTCGAAGTCCCAAGGTTCTCGTTCTTCGAGATCGAATTCCATGTCTTCATCCCCAAAGCTGTCTCCTTCGCCATCACTTTCGTCTCCAAAGAAGGCATCTCCTTCGCCTTCATTGTCATCGGAGTCTCAAGCCAAGAATGCTGAGGATGTGGGGAGGAAGAAGAGCTTTTACAAGTCCTGTCCTCCCCCGCCTCCACCTCCCCCGCCAATGTTTTATAAGTCATCATCAATGAGACCAAGCAGAGATGGGGTTGTGTATGAGAAGGACTTGAGGAGAAGCTTCAGTAGTGAAACAAGGGACTTGAATAGGAGCAATGGAGAATATGTGATGGGGAGAGTGAACTCAGGGGTTGAAACCATGCATCAAAGTTATGTTGATGGTTTATCAATGGGGAAATTAATGAGAACAAGCAGAGCTGGAGAAAATAGGGCAGGGGCTTTGAGATCAGGCAGAGAGATGGGAGAGTATGGATATGTAAATGGCAATGTGGAGAAAAACTTCAAGCAAGTTGAAGAAAATTTGGTGGAGAAAGCTGCAAGAAAGAGGGTGGGATTTGATGAAACTTCTTTTATTGGGACTGAGAATTTAGGGCATGAAAGGATCCCCAACATGCCAAACTCAGATTTCAATGGATTTTCGGACGAAGAGAAAGAAGATTTTCTCAACAGCGTGGTTATGGAATCGGAGGAAGAAACAGAAAGTGAGGATGACAACTTTGGAGGAAGTTTCATCCAGAAAGACATTGGAGGGACCCCAAAGCCAACTCCAAGGAATTTCGTTTCGGCTTCTAGCAGTGGAAGTGATGGAGGGCCTGATGTGGATAAGAAAGCTGATGAGTTCATAGCCAAATTCAGGGAGCAGATTAGGCTTCAGAGAATAGATTCTATAAAGAAATCGAGTGCTCAGATTAGTAGAAAATTGTCAAGGTAAACAGGATGAATTAATTAAACTTGGTGATTAAGGTTCCCTTTCCTTGGGTTTTATGTTCAATTGACTTGGTATCATAGCTTGTGTTTCAAAATTATGATCATGGTATACAAAGATTTATATGTTTTCTCTTTTCTTTTCTTTTCTTTTTTGTTTTTTTTTTGTTTTTGATATGGACAGTACACCAATTGCACTGGAGAAGTGTTCATGTTAATAAAAATTTACCCTCTTTGTTATGGTTTTCATTTTCTGTTCCTTCTGTTGTAAAGAAAAATCCAAAGCCATTTTTGGCCAAGCCACCACAATAAATTTGAGTTTTCCAAAAATAGTTGTGCTAGTCTATGCATGAAAAATTAGGGGAAAAAAACATATGGCTGATTAGGATAAACTTTTGAGCTACTGTTGCTTAGGAGAAAATCAGGATGCTAATTGGGTAATGGTTAGGCCATTAATATCTATGACTCTGAATTTCTAATTACTAATGTGGTATAAGTGACTTGGAAAATCAATCAGCCTTGCCACAATTCCTTAGTGTTGATAGCATGAACACATAGAGATAATTTTAGACCACATGTGAAACAACCGATGGAGATACTTGGTTATCCATGAGAGCACATATAGCGTTTTGTATGCATCGCGCATTGGATTCTTTGTTTCAGTCCAAGTCCAACGCGGCATCTTTACAAGAGGCGAGGGGAGACGTGTATCGTTCAAAGTGAGCTATGAGTAACAATTTTTCAAACATACCACGAATATCTGGAATAACACAATTTAAAATCAGAGAACAAAAAACAAGGACTGTAGTAAAAGAAACACATAAAAGGCTTTCTTTTTTCTGGCAGAGATATGAGTGCTCATGCTTTATCCCTAAGCCACCCTGGGATCCACTGTCGGTATCTTGCTGCTTATGGAGATGCAATTAGTACTGAACCAAAAATTGGCTCATATGAACCAAAAATGTCTTGCTGCTAAAAGTAATAAAGTTCCTGTTAAATTTACTCTGTTTTTGGGGGGGCATTTGGGTTTATGCAAGGAGATGCAATGACTCAAGATGAAGTGAGCTGTCTCTTCCCCCATCTTCTTGTTACTTTTTATACAAGTGATAAAAACAAAACCAAACATAAATTGAGAGTAATTTCAGCTGCTGCAGAAGCATACGCACATTTTTGGGGAAGGTAGAACATCCCACAAACATGCTTAAATCTATGAAATCTCTAATATAATCTAAACAAACTTATAGTTGCCTCCAATATCTCAAAAAACGACATATAGACAAGAAAATGTGATGTTTAATTTTTCTTGGTAAAAAATTGAAACAATGATAAAATTACATTTTCCCTTAGTCTGCTTACTTTTCTAATGAAAATTATGTCAAAAAGTCATAAAAAACATGTCGCTCATTTGCATACAAATGGTATGTGACAAAGGACAATACGTTATTGCCACACAATTAATTATTCATCCAAAACTTACAATGTTATTTTGTTCACGTGCTTTTTATGTATATATTGCTCATAATTTTAGATGTAGTACAATCACATTACATGTACTCAGAATATTAAAATTGGCACAAGTTTACAATCTGTTTGCAAAATGCAATTATAACGAGAATCATTTCTCATGTTGTGTGAATCATGATAGATATAGGATGATAGAAAAACCTTTAAAAACCGGCTCACTTGCCTTACATGTCCTCCCTCTTTCATTTTCTGTCCTTACATCCGCATGCATGTACTAATAATAAAACACAGTTTCTTTTTCTTTCTTTCTTTTTCTGAAAGCCTTATTATGTTGTTTTGAGAAGAAAATTAATTTCATTTATAGAACTAAATACTTATATAGAGCTACAAGATATAATGGCTTTGTTAAAATATTCCTAGGAAACCACTTGGGACAAATCTTAAGAGAGGAAAGAGTACCACACATGTCATTAACTAACAAAAGAATCTAATTTAAGTCATTTTGTACAACTACAATAATGGAACAAGATAAAGTGAAACCCAACACAACGACCTCCTATGAGAACACATCTACACATCCCAACTGTCAAAAGAATCCTGCTACGAAACCATATCCTTTGTACAACCATAGAATAGTAAAAGCACCCAACATAGAGCACACCAAGAGAGACTCCAATAGTGACAGAAAAGGAACCCCACGGAAGCACACCAATTCAATCCAAAACCCACCAAAGAAAACCAAAACTCTTCAATTGGCGCTTAAAAGAGATAATCTACAGAAAAAGCCCTCAAGAAGCACATTGTCTCATCTCAACACTCTCAAGGAAAACTCCTATGAAAGTATCATAGTCCTTTAGGCAGCCGAAGAATCAAAAGGTGTGCTGATATATATAACATCAAAGAAGAACGCCACACAACAAGAAAACAAAACTGGCATCAGCCACTTAACCTAAAAACATATGTCAGGTATCAAAGCATTCGCCGGATGCCAATCCCATGAATGCTTCATGTAGACATTAAGGAAGGCTCCTAGGAGATCCCACTAAACCGGTCTCCATAGGCTTATCAGAACACGCAACAATACAAAGACGCTTAGGATCCACGAAGTCTACCCCAGGAACCAAGACATTGCCACCAGAGGACGCCACAACTGGACTCTTATGCTTAATGCTAATTATATCAGAAGCATTGCAGAAGGCCTCCCTTTTTTGGGTCTGTCATGATCGCTCTTTGTCGAAATACTCGTAGAAAACTAGATAATAAGCAGAAGGTCAAGAAGATGAGAGAGTACCAGATCCACAAGAGCTTGAGTAGTAATTGGAGGACCAATGTGAGCGCCAATCATTGGAACCACTAGTATACGGGGAACATCCATGGTGGAAATTCCCAACGCTGATACATTTAGATCTAACGAAGAAACCAACGGAGAACGAGCAACATCATCAGAAGATACGGCATGGCAGCAAAGAGACTCAACCGCCTCTAGCACAGTGGGGCGACATGGTAGAAACAAGGGGAGATAGAAACCTAATTCATTCTAATCCTGAGAAGACGACCACCAATACTGAGCATCTGAACTACCACAGTCACCTGAGCTATCATGATTCCAAATACCATCCTAACAAGAAGAATTACTGGGGCTCTTATAAGGAGGTGAAATTGTCGAGGAGCGACATGCTAAAGTACCAATAGATTTACCCAATAAATTGATGTCACCCTCTAAATCAAAACAAGCATAGGTGAACTGGGCTAACAAACTCGGATTAAGGGACCCATGAATATTTCATACTTTTCAATACACACCTGAGTAGGATGACCGATTCTACCCTAGACAAAACAATATTCATGAAAATATTCATACTTAAACTCCACCATTTTCTCTCCCCACCTCCGGAAAGGTAATTGGTGTCCAACAAATAAGGGGATGTGTGATGTCAAACCGCACACGAATACAAATAAAGCTCCCCACACAATCGTTACCATCACGATTATCCACCCAAAGAACTCCTCCTAGAGTGGCCTCAATAGCTTTAGCAATAGTGATAATCATACAAAAATCAGGAACACCATGGATCTGAACCCAAAAAGTGCCAAATGATAGAGACATAATGCATACTCCGATCATCCGAGAGATCGGCCAACAAAATCAAAAAGCGCCGAAACGCCCAGGGTTCCATATCAAGGACTCATTTTTTATCACGATCACAAGCGAAGTGCACCCAAAATCTATTGGAGTCAATTCCTTGATGGAGACATTTGTAGAGCCTTTCCATAGTTACGAGAAGGTTCTGATGAACCCATCGCGATTGACAGGTTGATCTATAAGAACCTTAGCCACAAGACTATAAATGAATCCAACAAAACTATTAGAGACGTCAGAAGAACAAATAACCATACCAACATGTTCGTGTGGCGTGAGAACCAATCGGCTCCCAAATGACCCTTCAATATCAGCAACGGTAACATCGCGATAAGAAGCCGGAGAAAACATCAACCACTTAACCTAAAAACATATGTCAGGTATCAAAGCATTCGCCGGATGCCAATCCCATGAATGCTCTATGTAGATATTAAGGAAGGCTCCCAGGAAATCTCACTGAACCGGTCTCCATAGACTTATCAGAACACGCTGCACTGCAAAGACGCTTAGGATCCACGAAGTCTACCCCATGAACTAAGACATCACCACCAGAGGACGCCACAACTAGACTCTTATGCTTAACGCTGATTTTAACAGAAGCATTGCAGAAGGCCTCCCTTTTTTGGGTCTGTCATGACCCCTCTTTGTTGGAATACTCGCAGAAAACTATTTAATGTTGAGAGTATTTATCCCACATTGAAAAGTTAAGGGGCACCAGCCTGGGTTTATAAGGAGTTGGGCTACTCACCCCATCGCCAATTGGTTTTGGGATGGAACCTCAACTTCCTTCATGGTATCAGAGGGGCAGCTTCACGTGTTGGCCCCCAACGGCCACATGTGCTCCCACGTCACCCAATCTGTATTGTCCACGTGTTAGGCTTGAAAGTTAAGGGCGCGTGGGGGCGTGTTGAGAGTATTTGTCCCACATTAAAAAGTTAAGAGGCAAGGCTTGGGGTTTATAAGGAGTTGAGCCTGTGACTCCCCATCACCAATTGGTTTTAGGATGGAACCTCAACTTCCTTCATTTAATAGGCATAAGGTCAAGAGGATCAGAGAGTACCATATCCACAAGAGCTTGAGTAGTAACCGGATGACCACCAAGACTAAGCATCCGAACTACCACAGTCACCAGAGCTATCATGATTCCAAATACCATCCTGACAAGAAGAATTACTGGGGCTCTTATAAGGAGGTGAAATTGTCGAGGAGCGACGTGCTAAAGTACCAATAGATTTACCCCATAAATTGATGTCACCATCTAAATCAACAAAAAAGGTAGGTAAACTGGGCTAACAAACTCAGATTGAGGGACCCATGAATGATTTCATACTTTTCAATACACACCTGAGTAAGATGACCCATTCTACCCTAGACAAAACAATATTCAGGAAGATATTCATACTTAAACTCCACCATTTTCTCTCCCACCTCCGGAAGGTAACTAGTGTCCAACGAATAAAGGGATGTGTGATGTCAAACTGCACACGGATACAAATAAAGCACCCCACACAATTGTTACCATCACGGTTATCCACCCAAAGAACTCCTCATAGAGTAGCCTCAATAGCTTTAGCAACAGCGATAATCATACAAAAACCAGGAAAACCATGGAGCTAAACCCAAAAAGTGCCAAATGATAGAGACATGGAATGCATACTCCTATCATCTGAGAGATCGGCCAACAAAATCAAAAAACGCTGAAACGCCCAAGGTTCCATATCAAGGACTTGTTTTTTATCACGATCACAAGCGAAGTGCACCCAAAATCTATTGGAGTCAACTCCTTGATGGAGACATTTGCAGAGCCTTTCCATAGTTGCGAGAGGATTTTGATGAACCCATCGCTATTGACAGGTTGATCTGTAAGTACCTTAGCCACAAGACTATAAATGAATCCAACAAAACTATCGGAGATGTCAGAAGAACTAATAACCATACCAACATGTTCGCGTGGCGTGAGAACTAATCGACTCCCAAATGACCGTTCAATATCAGCGACGGTAGCATCGCGATCACAAGCCGGAGAAGACATGGCAACAATGGCAAGAGCCAAAAGAAGACTACCCCCAGTCGCAAGGAAATCAAACCACCAAACCCCTGAGACTTGGCTGAAAAATGAGGGGGAGCAAACGGCGCGAGAAAGATCCAACACGAGCACACCAGGCCCAAGGAGTATCAAGAGAGAATGGAGGATCGAACGATACTAAACAGGATCAGACTAGACCGAACCGACTGTGTATTTTTTTTAAATTATTTAAGTCCAATGCTAAATTTCTAATCATATAACTAATATTTTCCCAAGCCCAACTTCAAAGCACCTTTCTTTCTAGGCTCAATCATCTCTGTTTGCATGAAATTGGATCATTTGTGAATTTTTGAGCCCAAAAAATAAAATTTTAGTTCGAATTTGTAAAAATAAATAAAATAATATCCAGTTTGAACTGGAAAAATTGAAAACCGCACAAAAATTGGTTTAAACTGGACCAATCAGTTTTATAAATTTTTTTCACTAAAACCGAACCAAACTGCACTGGTTAAATAGTCCAATTCCACTTCCGGTATGAGATGGAAACCAAATCGGACCGAACCGTACCCACTCCTACATTTTATGTTAGTCTTCTTCTTTTCCTAATGAAAATTATGTCAAAAAGTCACAAAAAAAACATGTTGCTCACTTGCATACAATTGGTATGTGACAAGGTCCATACGTTTTTGTCAGCCAAGAAATATTCATCCAAAACTTACCAATGTTATATTTGTAGACATGCTTTGGGCTTTTCAGAGGAAGTTAAAGGCCCTTTCGGTAACGTTTTAAGGGTTGTTTTCATTTTAGAGAACAAAAATAAGGCAAAAACACGTTCGGTTGTTCAAAAACAGAAAACACTGTATGAAAACAAGTTCATGTGTACTTGTAGAAAACAGAAAAAAGTTGTTTTCATTCTCATGGGAAACCTTTTCATAAAAATAACTCATATATTATTATTTCAAATTGTACAACCAGACACATTTTCATTGTTTTTGTTTTATGAAGATGTTTTCTAATTAATCTACCAAATGCATTTTCATTTCCTGAAAATGTAAATTCGTTTCTTGTTTTCACTCTCTAAAATATTCTAAGAAACATTCTCCAAAAATGTTACTGAACGGGCCTTGGGCTTCAAATCCAAAATCTATAACTGGGGTCAGCAATTCTTCTTCTTCTTTAAGGAGAAATTGGACTTTACCTAAAAATTTCTGAGCAAACTTTACCTGAAGATTTGGCAAACTTGGCGGCTCTACATGTGAAGAATCTAGTATTCATTTGAAAAATAAAAAGATAAAAAAGAAAATGGAAGCAAAAAATACTTGTCGTTAAGAACTTCAATGGACACCCATAAAAAACAACATTATATGAACTATTAAATTTAAGATAATAACGTGAAAAGAAAAAAAAAAAAAAACTCAATTTGTCCATTAAACAAAAGATTACATAAAAAAGCCATAGTCCAAGAACAACACACCCAGCTTCTTTTTTATTCCGCAATTTCATCAAAGAACATTCACAACTTCTTTATCATTACTCACCTACCATTTAGAGAAGCTACAAGAACTTCACTCATCTGCGCTGCATGGCGTTACCTTCGTATTTCAAGTCAAATTATTGAGTTTAATGATCGATTCTTTGTGAACAATAAGGACAATGCAACCGAGAGATGAGCATAAGTCTGGCGCACTTGGCATGAAGTTTCTTGTTTAGTGAGAGATAATTTTTATATATAATTTTTTTTCCTATTAAGTGGCATACTAGGTATACATATAGGGATTTATATAAATTGACGGCCGCCTTGCTTGGTTGTGCTCAAGGCCAACAATTCCGAATCTATAAGTAAAACAAACTTAATTATAGTTGCCTCCAATATCTTTAAGACATACACAATAAAATGTAACATTTCATTAGTCTTTGTAAAAAATGGAAACCATGATAGAATTACATTTTCCCTTAGTCTTCTTCTTTTCCTAATGAAAATTATGTCAAAAAGTCACAAAAATTACATGTTGCTCACTTGCATACAATTGGTATGTGACAAGGTTTACAATGGTTTTTTGTTCACGAGCTTTTTATGTGTATTGCTCATAATTTTACATGTACACAAAATAGTAAAATTGGCACAAATTTTACAATCTGTTTTTGCAAAAAAGAAAAAAAATATTGGGCTTGTGAGAGGAATTTAAGGTATTGGGCTTTCAAATCCCAAATCTAAAACAAGATATTTGGAAAACTTGGTGGCTCTACATGTGAGGAATATAGTATTCTTTTGAAAAATAAAAAGATAAAAACGATAAAAACAAAACATCAAGATCTGGAGAATCAGAACCCAAATATTATCAAGGATTTCATTTGCTGTCTTCAACCTTTGATATTCTATCCCAAACAATCAAAGATACCCAAAAAAATCTTCAAGAAAGCATGCAACACTCAAAATTGTTAACTTGCCCCCAACTGATTGCCAAAATGGAAAGACCAAACTAACCATCAATGAAGTAAGAACCACTCCAGTTTCATGAAAATTTGAAATGAAAAAGTAATTCACTGGTTATAATTATTCCCCCAATTAGAGTTTGACATTCTTGACTTGAGAAAAGAAAAAGCTTAGCCACAATTGAGGAACAAGTTTTTTTTTTGTCAAACACTCGAGAAGAAGCCCCTAGAATCAGGAACCTGTCCACACACCCCCCATGGCTGAAAAAAAATACACTTCTGGGTCCATCATGATCTCTCAATATTCAACCCCAAATCCCTATATCCAATTTCCCCCCACAAATTGGGGGTCTTTTGAATATTAAACAAAATGGGGAGAGACGAAAGGAGATCAAAACTAATTAAATAAATACAATCTCTTCTTCTTTTTGTAACAAATGTTAAAATAAAACTTTTTTTTAATTAGACATTACACTTTACTTTACAACAAGCCTCTTCCTTCCCTTTCTCCTTTCCCCCACTCCCCCACTACACGAAGGAATTAGGGGAGGAAATATTAGTACCCACCAAACCCTAATCTACAAAAGAAGATGATGGTGAAAATGATGGGTCAAAATAATACAAAACATGTAGACCCACCAAAATCACATCCCTTAACCACCATATCTTGTAGAGACCTAGACTTGGGAATATATATATAAGAATTGGTACGCTATTACAACCGCTTCTTTTTTCGACATCCCACTCCGTACAGATTCTAAAATAGTAGTAACATACACAAAACAGCCTGACTTTCTAAAGATATAAAGGGGATTTTTCTTTTCTCCTTTATATATAGGATTTCGCTATTTTCTTTTCCTTGCAAAATGACCAAAATGCCCTTGTTCGGTCCGGTAATTTACGTTCGGGTGTTGAAGGCGTCGAACGGCAGCGGCCGGTGGGGTATTGGGGTGGCGGATGCCCACTTGATGGGGATGGGCCGGGTCTGGACCGAACCCATCTGGGGGTGGGGGTGGGGCCGGGGCTCGACGGTTGAGGATGAGGAGTTGGGTGGGACCGCGACACGCTCACACGAGGGGCACATGGTGAGTGTTGTGGGTGGGGTCATTTGCATGTAGAACTGTGGGGAAAGTTTCAGTGCTCTCAGCTCCTGAACCTCCTTCTGCAACCGCCTGTTCTCCTCTGTCAGATTCTCACAGCACCTCTTCAAGAACTCACAGTCCACCTCCGTCTGCTTCAACTTAGTCCTGCAAAATAGATAACAAAAAACCTGTAAATAAGCCTACTCCACAAGGGCATAACCGTAATCTGACAATATTTTTGTTTTTGTCCAAAATACTAACCTTGCTCTTCTGTTCTGAAACCAGACTTCCACTTGTCTAGGCCGGAGGCCAAGCTGTTTAGCCAACGCCAACTTTTGCTTCTGCACCCAATTATAAAGAACCGTACATGTCAGTAAACTTTCTCAAGAAACAAACAGAAAATTTTCTCAGGAGCCAAACATAATTTATGACAGTGCAATAAATAAGACGAGTGAAGCACACACTTACTGGGTTGAGAGTGTTGTGCTCCTTGAAGCTCTCTTCGAGAATGGCGGACTGGTCCTTGGAGAGCCTGAGCTTCTTTCTAGAGGTCTCGCCGTCTTCTTCATCGCTGATGCCTCGAGAGCAGTCCCTCTCGATGTCGAGATCTTCGCCATTGGCCTCTCTCTCACTCCGCTTGCCGCTCACGCTCGACACCGTGCTGTTGGGCGACGACACACCCGCCTCTTCTTCGCAGTCGCCCGTGGAAGGCAACCGGTTCACGTCGATGCCCCGAAGGAATGATCGGGGCCCGACCCGGCACGTTTCGGAGTTGGAGTGTCGATCTGCATGTCGGATCGTAAAGAAATTAGAACAAACAAAAAAGCAATTGATGAGCGAATTTTGTGAAGAAAAATTGTGGGTTTGGTTTAAAATTAATGAAAAAGTTGGTGTGGATCTGAAAGATGGACATTGATAAAAAGCTGAATTTCTAAAAGATGTCAAAAATGGGAAAACGGGAGAAAGAGAAGGGCTTAAAGGGTGTTTGGTTCTCTAGAAAGAGGAGAGAAAATGGATGAAAAGTGATGGGCAAAGCCAGATCTGAAATAGGAAGCCACATGCAGATAGATAAAAGTTTACAAACCTGAAGAAATCAAGGCCTCATTCCAAGAGGGTTTTTGAGGAAGAAACCCAGAAGGAGAAGAAGCAGAAGTAGGGACCAAAGAAGGCATGAGATTGAGCTGAAGGGTGCTGGTGGTGCTGTTGCTGTTGTTGTTGTTGTTGTTGTGGTTGTGGGTCTGAGGAAAACTCAAGCTCAGACTCAAACCCAAATCTTGATCTCTTTCAACCATCATGGCTAGTTGGTTAGTTGTTGTTGAAAACCCAAAAGAAAGAAAGAAACTTTTAGCTCTCCTTTTGTGTGAGTTTCAGTCTGAATGCTCTCACTGCTATGGTTTCAGATAAAAAAGAGAAACAGAAACAGAGAGTTGAGAGAGAGAGGGGTGGATGGGTATGTTTTGGAGAAGAGTGGTGGGGATGTTGAGGGGGATTTTATAGAAAGAGAAGGAAAAATATGGGTGGGAGGAGGAGAGAGTGGTGTGTAAGTTCAATCATGACTAAGGTGTCAGGGAAGCCCCAATTATCTCAATCATGGCTCTTGTTCCCCCAAAATAATGCCCCCCAACTCTCTCTCTCTCTTCTCTCTTCTCTCTCTGTACCAGCTTTGTCCTCTATTTTCTCTCTCTCTCTCTCTCTCTACATTTACTTCTCTTTTAACCATGGTAAATGCAAGACCAACTGGGCTTGGCTCTGCCCAACTTTATTGAGTACACTTTGCTGTCATGGTATGGTGAGAGCACTAACTGTGTTGTTGACCCTTGACCATGTCCAAAAACAAAAACAAAAACGGAAATAGAAATAGAAACGGAAACAGAAACAGAAGAATATCACATCAGTTACTTATTAATTATTTGTTTATTATTTGACATAAGAGTTTGGGGAATTGAATGAATTACTGTAACTTATTTTGTTAAATTTCTACTAAAAGACAGGCTTTTTTTCTTATCAATAACTCATAATAAATGTTTATGGTTTTTTTTTTGCTATAAGAAACGGGCAATCTCATTTACTTCCAACCCTACTTACAATCATTAATTACGGCTGATTTAAGAATTTTATGAAGTTAGAAATTAAATGATGTGAAAGAGACTGTACATTAAAAATATATATATATATATATTTGTATATGTATTTGGTGTTTAAAAAAGGGAGTTGTATTTATTGTACAGTCTCTTTTACATCGTTGGTTGGAAATGAGTGCATTTTTGCACACCATTTTAATTATAGGTGTACTTTCACTACCATCTTCAATACTTGACATGTGTCCATAGACATAATCATAGTTAACTTTTGCTTTGTATTTATGGAACTATGGTTATGTATATGGACACGTGTCAAGTATTGAGGATGGTGGTAAGGATACACCTATAGTTAAAATGATGAGCAAAAATGCTCCCAGTTGGAAATTGTATGTTATAAAAAAATATATATTAAAAAAAATAAAAAGAAGTGTAAGTGAATAAAAGATAAGTGGAAAAATTAGCCCCCTTCAAATAAACAGTTTTTTTAATACACATCTACGCTTTTAGGATTTTCTTTTTGTCTTTTGATTATGATGTTATTTGAAGAATTGGTTATTTAACTTGTTACATATTTTTATTTAATTATGCCAATCGATTTTTGCTCACTTATTTCTCTCTTGGCCCCAATTATAGTCTAAATTATTGAAAATAAAGCAAGTTCGTTATAGAATATCTTGGATAATATGATTAAAAAGTTTTTTATTAACTTACTTTTAAAGAACTTTGTGATAATAATTTTTTTGGTTAAATCATCGTGAGAATTTTCTTATTACTTTTTCCGGCAAGACAAGTTTGGAATTTATTTTGGGAATCTATAAATAAAAGAAAATACTTTCCTCTTACCAGGTAGATAGAAACTCTTACATTCATATCAATAATATGGTAAAATGTATGCATAATTTTTTTTTAATTTTGTATATGTGTGAAATTGTAACTGGACATACTCAAAATTAATGCAAAATTTCAATTTTTTTTTATTTTTTATTTTTATTTTTTTGTTGCTAGGAGCCAAATTAATGCAAGTGGCTTGCACTCATATCCACCAATTGGCATGCAAAACCATCAAATCCAGATGCAAATCACACCGAATCTTGAGCATTAATGTCAAGGGCCACATCCCACCGTTTACGAGATAGTCCTTGTAGAGATCAATGGCCGAGATCGATCCCGCCAAACGGGCCCGTACATATTTATACTGTACGCTTTATAATGAAGCTGGACAACCATCAAATCAATGGAACGGATGGTCATGATTGGAACAAGACAGATAAGCTTTTCATCTGGCTCGTCATTGCGGGCCCCGCTCTCCGGCAAAACCCCCGTGGGTCCCCACCGGCGAGACCCTCTGCAGGTCCCACTGTTATCTTTTTTTTTGGAAAAATCTTTCTAACCCCCCCATGCGAATCCCACGAGGGGAGTGGGGAACCGGGGGTCTCCGGTTTCAGCCAAAAGCGTCGCTTTCTCAACCTTTTCTTCAGATCCAAACGGTGCGTTTCGCTCCCTCTTTGGACTAAGAGCAGGTCTTTAACAATTGGCGTGTGTAGCTTCTTAGATGGCTTAGAGCCGAGGCTCTTTGGACGGCCGGGATCTTGTGGCTGCCTCACCACCACTAATTCACTTGAAATTTTGTGTTAGTGTGTAAATACATTTTTGACTCTTTTAACTCCACATTAAGTTCTTTTTAGCAATGTGATAAACATGTGTGGGGGGTTAGTCAAACATGCTTTAAATATAATTGTGAAAGCCAACTAATGACAACTAATTTGTAACATCAGCCTTCATGTAGCTTTAGCGTGCCTTATTTTATACGTTACATTTATGGATTTCAGAAGCATCTACATCTATAAACAGTACATTTATTCACATTTCATAACATTAAGTTATTTCAATAATCTAACGATTTAAGATTTGACACTTCACTTTTAAACTTTTTACACGCATCAATTTAATTAACTTCAACTTAACAGTATTAATTTTAATTAAAAATTAAAAAATTAAAAATTAAAAAACCTAAAACCTAGCAGCCATCCCACCTCTTCGATAACTCTCTCCCTCGTCCATGAATGTGCCCTTTTAGCAAGAACACGAAGACGGCAACCCAATCCTAGATGGGTGGAGATGCCTCATAATTGTTTCGAACAACAATGATTTCCAAGTGCTGGTGGTATTGTCCCAGTGAATTTATTAAAACTGAGATTCATTGCAATCTGCAAGCTTGAAGGACGCTTTTTTTACATTTTTTATTTTTTTATAGTTTATTTATGTAATTTATGTAATTTTATTTAAACCTAACAATGTTAAGTTAAAGTTAATTAAATGGATAAGTGTTAAAATTTTAAAAATGAAGTGTCAAATCTTAAGTCGTTAAATTATTGCAATGGCCGAAAATGCTGCAAAATCCGGATAAATGCAATCGTATGTAAATGTAGATGCTCGGATTCTACATTCATAACTCGTTATAAACACATGAAAATACTATACTTATTGGGTCATCATATCTCGTTGGGTTATACGTTTGACTGTTGCAAAATAATTGGACCAAATTTTAGACTTTTTCTGTAATTGTTATTAAATTACATGAGTAAAATCGTCAGAATTACGAAGTAGAAAATCTAACCAACTAAATAGGCCAAAAGTTTTACCAAAAAAAAAAAAGGCCAAAAGTGTTTTTTTTTTTTTGGGGCCTAATTTGTGAGATAAACCTTCATCCATCCAGCATTGATGCAATTTAATGTACTTTGACGATACTTTCATGGACTCAACAGACCACATGAAAAATACAATATTCGATACATTATCCAAGTCGTTAGTGGGGAACGTAATAAAGCTGAAGCTGGCTGAGCCTTGAAGCCAACCAAAACATGAAGCCAGGGAAACAAACAAACAAACAAAGGAAGAGAGAGAGAGGAAGGGGACAGAGGAGAGTGGAGTTCACGTGGGAAGGGAGAGAGGGGGAGGGAAGCGTGGAAGAAAGAGGGTTTTGCATCCCCAAACTCACGTGGACCAACATGTCTTGCCTGGCCCATTTGGGACACGTGCTCTCCCACGCTCTTCCTTTTTGCTGTTACAAACCCAACCCCCCCGTGGGCCCCACACCACACACAATCGTGCGTGTCATCTTGTCCCTCCACTTCCCGACACCCTCCTCATCACAATCATTTGAACTCATCACCAATCCTCGCCCGTCTCCTCCCTCCCCCTACTCTCCCTTCCTGCGCGTGAAGTGCACATCCATGCATCCCACCAGTGAGAGGAGCCACGTGAAGGGGTGGTGGTGCTCGTGGAGCGTGGGCTGTGGTTTGTTTCCATCTCCATCTCCAGGTTCTCTCATCCATCATATCTCTCTCATGCAACTTGGTCCTGACGAAATGACAAAACAGTCCCGAGATAATGAGCCAATCATTATTTCCATTTTTTCTCTAATTAAAAAATCAAAAATAAAAAAAATAAAAAAAGAAATTGGAACGGTTTTAATCTGGTGATGATGAGGAGAGGAGGAGGACAATATCCACACGTAACTTTAACATCAAATTTACACCTACATCCTTACATAAATGGAGTAGTTTTTTGGTACAATGATGATACCATCAAGTGTTGTTACAATTCACTCGTACTACAATACGGGTAATTGAATTTTTTTTCCTTTGCCAAACGCTATTATGCCATAACCGCAGTACAAATACAAAAACTTTAAAAGCTAAAACAAACGTCCTTAAATGGCTACATCAAACACGAAGGATCTAATCGGTAGCATCAAACTTATATGGTACATCTCTATTAAAACCACGCAGGGCCAACTTAATATTACACAGGGCTACATACAGTCGGTCTTAATCACCTCAAATATGTAATAACCAAGTAAATCACCCATAACACAACTTACAAACCCAAATTCTCCTGAAGAGAAAACCACAACCACCCATCAAACTCAACGAAGTTGATGTACTCATTGGACCAAAACAAAAATTGAAACCAACAGCAGCCAACCCTAGCCCATGACTATGGCTTGAACGAATGTAGACCTGAAAAGAAGACCCATAAAGCCGCCATCGTTAGTGTCGTCGATGCCGCCGCTACCACCATTGTCACAGCCAAACCTAATATCTACAATAAGAACACACAAAAAATAACCCAACAAACCTAAGATCCATGTAGATTTAGGTACAAATCTAAACTTTCCGCCCCCTAAACTCCACCTTCTCCACAATCCAGTCAAGCTTTCCTCACAAGGAGAGCAGCAAGCAAGGAAAGGGAGAAATCGAGAAAAGAAGAGAGTAAAACATTAATTAAGCCTATAAATTTAGTCATTCACTCATATTACCACTCTTATTATAATATTTAGATTGATAACTTCATATTACTTAATGTCAAACTATTTTTGACTTTCTGTGATTTTGAGTGGAGGTATGCTATATGTGTTGAAAAAGTTGTGTATTTTGCCATGAAGTCTCTCTCCCAATTTTTTCAACAACAGTATGAGTTTGATGTTATTGATGAATTCTTACTTTGGTTGTAATTCCTCTGTGGATGGTGGTTTTAACCTCTAAGTGAATAATTGTAATGACTCGTAAGGCTATTGCCTTTGGGGCGTATTTATGAATGTAATCCTTTCCCGCATATGTAATTACATAACAAATAAAATCTACAAATTTATGCACGAACAAAATAATACAATTAATTTTCGACCAAACAAAAACAATACACTCATCAATTAGCTGTACAATTTGGACAAGTGCTAATTATGGCACCACCAACACAAAAAGAAAAAACCTATGAAACTTGATAGAAAGGCCGAATCTAAACCCTTGGCTTTAAATATTAGTAAATGTATGAGCGTGAGATGGTTTGAAATGTTTCCTCCCAAAGTCACTTTCTTTGCCTTCAATAAATCAAATACCATGTGATTGCAAATGATTTTCAAGTTAAAATATTGTGTCAGATTGCAGACTGACATGTCGACACGTAGGCCTACCTAGTAGGTGGCTTGGCATTCAACTCATCACTCTCATTTTCAGATAGTACTATTAATGAAGGTTGGAATGAATTAAGTTATATTATTATAGAAGTTTACTTGTAAAAGTTTTGATACATTTGAAATGAAACATGAGAAATGCTAGGGAGAGTCACACACGTGTACGGGTGGCTGTCATTCATTTACAAATAGGTTTGACTACGATAAGAATGGGCAACTAATAATAACACTCATGCGCATTTGAACAACTGTACTTAAAAAGTAAATCATGAAATATATAAGATAATGTATATTATCAAGAAACTATTGTTCGTCAAACCATTGCAGAAAATGTCAAACCAAAATAAATTGTATGACTTTCAACATTCGAGTCTTTTCTCAAATGTATCGCTGTTTCATCAAATAGTTTGATACAATTTTATATGTAAATTCGAGCAAATTTTTAATATGAAAAAGATGAATACCATTAAACTAAAAGCTGATTCTAATCAAATACAAATTGTGGTTCGTAATCCACATACTTAACTAAGGTTGTCATAATCCTCTTTTTCTTTTTCTTTTTCTTTTTTGGTAAAGCTTCAAATTATATTTGGACAAAAGCGATGGACAAGCACTTTCTAAGGAGAAGGCTAATCAATCCCCTCAATGTCTATGCAATTTCGTGATAATTTTTGTATGGCCTATACATGCGAAAAATACCACTAACTTAGTCCAATGATGATGATGACCGGATGTCCACATCATTATTCAGGACATTGCAATACTCATTACTCTAATTCATTTTCCAACGACTTCCTTTGCACTCAAATTAATATCCAACGACTGCCTTTGCACTCATTACTAAAAAAACTAAAACATTACAATAAGTTTTAAAAACTTTACATTTATTCATTTTTATTTTATAAAAGAGCGATTGAATTTTATTGATAAGATAAACAAAAACAAGTAGAAAACAACTGAGGGGTCAAATATGGATACAACTTCTCTAGTAACCAAATGCAATAAGAAGTTGAATTTATCTAGAGACAACATGCACAACCAAAAAAATTATTAAAATCCCTGAAAATCAGCAACCAGAAGCACATGTATTCAAACATGCAATACAGATTTGCAGCGCAACTTCAGAAACGGAAAATCCATATTAAAAACCAAAAGGAAATAAAATATTATAAATAAATTAATTAAAAAGATCAAACTTCATAAGACTTCATGAGAATTATTAAATTAAAACAAACTAACAAACAATACCACTGCTCCACAAGAAATAAAAGGGAATGGACTAGGTAGGGTAGCCGCCGCCCACTTTGGTCATTGACGGCTAGGGAATTTTTTTTATAAAAAAATAAGAAATGGTTTTCTCAAAAAGCAGCAATCACATCCAAAATAAATTTATTATAAAAAAAGAAAAAAACTACATTTACTAGAGGACACTGCATAAGATAAAAAAATAGTAAAAGACGACAACTGAAGTTATTGACTCCATGCAATTGGGGACAAAGGAAATGATGATATATTTTTGTACGATCACGACATTATTGACTCAGTTGGTATATTCATCAAAGATAATCATTTACTCATATAAGTGTGTCTCTCTTTAAAAAAATAAAAATAAATAAGCTCTCTTTCAACTACAATATATAATTTCGAAATTAAAAAGCAAACCATACGTACCTGACAATTACTAGTGAGATGAGATCCAACATCCTTTCATTCCTTAAAATTAATTACTTTTTCAAGTGTGTTTTCACGCAAGAGAAGGAATATAATCGAATAGAAAAACAGGCATCATTTTCCATTCTCCCGTTTAATTAATAAGATGTTTTATGATTAACACCAATTAATCAAAAAACTATATCGTAAACTTTACTTTAATGTTCCTGAGGGATTGTGATATATATTCTCTTGTAAAAATATAAAGAAGAAAAGTTCAATCGCTTTTGAGAATGTAAGATAAACGTTTTAGAGAGCATCTATAATTATGTTCTTTGCTTTTTAGTTACAATTTAGTTAAAAATTTACAAAAATTATTTTAGAAGCTCTCTATAAAATTTGAACTTCACCAATCATACTTCTTATTTTAGGGAGTTATAAATAATATAATTATTTTTTAATTTAATATAAATAGTCCATCTCTATAAATAATAATAATAATAATTAGCATTAATCAAAAGGTTAAAATATTCATAAAACAAAGCAGTATTAAATTATAGAGAGCCACTAAGAGTCATTTCTCTCTCCTAGATTTATGAGCTCCTAGAGGTTTCTCTATTTTAGGAGGTGGATGGGGAACATGGTTATAGTTGTATTTTTCCAATTCCTCCCTAAAATTTATTTAAGAAGGTAATTTAAGGATCTCATTGCGAATGCTCTAATAGCTCTTTTTTTAATTTATTATTTATTTATAGAAGATGATTTCATTCATTAACCATAAAAGGCATACAAAGACCAACACGATTCCAGGGGCCTCGTTAAAACCTTATTGGGAAAATCATGTGCGACAAACCCTAGGGCCTCATAGGACTGCTACAAAAACCTGAAAAAAGAAAAGAAAAAAAATTACTAAAACATCAACACAGGAGACCCACAGGAGAGAACCGCAACACATCTCAACTGTCAAAAGAAGCCTTTTATGAGAACTGAGTCCTTTGAATAGCACGAGAACTACATAGCACACCAAGGGTCTGAGACACAAGAGAGCACACGAAGGAAGAACATGAAGATGATAATAAAGAGGAACCCTGGAGAAGCACACCAACTTAACTCATAGCATGACAAAGAAAACCTCATATGGCCAAGCATAGTTCTTCGGACGACGCACAAATGAGAAAATCTGCAAATGGTCAACACAACAGAATGAGAAACAAAACGGTAAACAAAACAAGAGATCAAATGACGAAACCCCTTAGAGGGCACAATTCTACACCACCACATCCCAACAACTACCACCAGCGTCGCTACTATCGTTGTAGTCGAAACAGAGATAAAACATCAGACACCAAGTATCACAACTCTCTCGAAGAGAGACCCAATCCAGCTTCACTCCTGCGCCGCTGAGACAAATACAACACCAGCCACCTAGAACACCGCAAAAACAAACACGCAAATAAACATAGATCTAAACCTGGCAATATTGTGCACGGCCCGTTAACACGACAAGAATTTGCAAAAAATATTCAGGATTTAGGTTTGGGTTATCATGTCATGTTGACCCATTAGACACCCATTAAGTTAACGGGTCGTTTCGGTGTTCATTCATGAATACACGAACTCACTCATTAAGCGAGGGTATTTTTGTAATTTGCTATTCCAAAACCTCAACTTTTTCTTCTTCTTCTTGCGATCTCACATATCTCTCGCTCTCTCTCCCAAAACTTGTCAAGAATCAAATACCCATTCATCACCCACAACACCAACCCCGTCGGCAAATCCAATCGGAGCAACACCCTCGTCGCCAAACCCAGTCACATCACCACCTCGTCACCAACCTAGATTTGAAAACCCCATCATACTATTTTCTTTTTATCTTTTTAATTGAAAATTTTAAAATAAATTTGCAGCTTGGGATTCGAATATGAAACTTTGAAATTAGGATGAATGTTAGTCGTGCTTATGATAAGTTTTGGGGAGAGAGAGAAGGTGTGGTTGGTGAAGAAGGCTGGGTGGGATAGGGGTAGAGTAGCTGAGTTCGGGATTAATGGTGTGGGTTGGGCATTTTTGATTAATTGAGTAGCCTTATCTTTTTCTTCTTGATAGATTGAGTAGTTAGGTTTGATTGAGTGAGTAATTAGGATTGCGGGAGGAGGAGAGAAAAGGGAAAAGAGGTTGCATAGTGGTTGGTTATGTGCTTGGTTTCATTTTATTTATTTTAGTTTTATTTTTTTAATATTTTTAATAGGTGAAATGGGTCATATGGTGTGATTCGTGAATTGTAACGAAATGTGTTTGTGTTTGATATTTTCCACCTATTTTTTTAACAGGTCGTGTTATGTCAAACCGTTAAGAAAAGCGGTCGACACAAACCCTACAAACACGACACGAATGCTAGGTCTACTTGGATCCAAACAAATCTAGGCTAAAAACTCGAGATCCAAGTAGATCTGGGATGGGAAGGGGAGAAGAAGAGGAAGGGGAGATATGGGCCAACAAGAGGACTCAGGAAAATGGAAAGAGAGGTAGAGAGGATGAGAAAGAGGGAAAAAGATGGGCGAAGAAGAAGAGGAGAGGGGGAGAGGAAGAGAGAAGAAGGGTAGAGAGGCAATGGCCACCCTAACTAAGAAAGGGTTGGTTGCCAGCAACGAGAAAGACGACCAGGTTTTCTCTAATAGCTCTCTATATTAGAATCATTACTAAACATTCTTTTACGTTTATTCGATTCAAGAAAGTCATCTTTCGATAGGCTATAGAACTATCACTTATTGAACATTATGTTCAAAATATCAAAAGTATTCATAATAAGAAAGTTAACATAAAATTCAATAGCTCACGCATGCGTGTGAATCTTTGTCATTTAATGCCTATAAGAGTAGTGCGTTAACATTTAGAATTAACTTATACTCATATGAGAAATTCCGACAAATAATATTTGTAAGATTAACGTGCGTAAACAATTAAAACCCGCACACTCGCGTGTTTCGACCGACAATAGTATTATTCAGAATTTAAGATCCGCAAAAATCAAAATGATAATGGCCATGATGTTAAATATGCTAATGATGATCATCATCAACATCAGAAGAAGAAGAAGAAGAATTTGACATAGGGTTTAGTTTTAGTCGTAGAGTGGAGGTTGTGATGTGAAGTGATGGGTAGTAGTACTAGTAAATAGGTGAGGATAATATAATAATAATAATTAGAGACCGACAAGATGTCGGGTGATGATTAAGGTGTCCCCACGGGTGCGTGCTAGCTGTCCCACGTGTCCCTTATACCCCACACCCTTATCAATGCATTGCCCTAACCCAATCTATCATCATCATCTCCTCATGCCCACTCTTTTCATTTTTATTTTTTATTTTAATAAATAATGATTTTGATTTTTTGTTTTTGTAATTGACTAATTTGGCCTTTGGCACTAGCCGACAACCCGCATGATTTAGGGGGTCTTTTTCCTTGCTTGCCCTTTGAGTCTTTGGCCGTACGAAGCCCTTTCCCTACCTTCATGTGATTCTCACGTGAACTAGGCCCCTCCCTCCCGCACTTGTTCCATCAAATAATCAATTTTTTTCTTTTCAACCCTATGTTTGCCTTGTCCCCCTCCTATTCATTTTCCCCATTCATGTTATTTGTTCATTAGTGCCGTGTTCATTCTTAATCTCAAAAAATTTAAGTCCAATTACTAGGATGTCATATTTTATACTATATTGTCACAAAATTTGGTTTCAAAACAACCAAAAAACATCTTGAATATCTATATCAACATTTGACAGCTGGAAATGATTTGTTCGTTCTCATAGGTCAGGGGCTGCGTTTGGCATGAGCAAAGTGAGCGACAGCACGGCGTTAAACATGAATTTACATTACTATGTTGTTATAGCTTAGTAATGATATTAATTTTGTAACATTAATATTCACTTTTCATTTGTCTTTCAATACAAAATAAGGAAAGTTGAGTCTCATACTAAATATTATTTTATTATAGTAAATATAGTGGTAGACTCATTAAACTTTATTGGTCTTATATTAGTATCATTAAACTTTGCTTAATTATTATTTAGGAAAAAAGAGTCCAAGGCTTGGAAATGATGCAAGAATCAGAAGATTGGATTTTGTTATCCCAACAATCCCTATGATGGACCCCTTCCTCCTTCCATCTCTCCATCCACCTTGCCCGTACAAGGTTCTTTCCCCATGTGAATGGCACGTGAAGTGAGACCCTCCCCACTTGGGGTTGGGTTGCTTTGGTTTTATCCGCTTGATTTTTGTAAAATGACTCCCTCCAGATGTTTATGCACCTGGACCGTCCGGAGCTTCAATGATTTGAGGTATCCATGAGGACAGTGTTTGGTCCCGTTGCTACAAAACTCCCCCCACTGATTAGACTTCTCAGTTGGCTTAGTCATGTTGCTGCTGATCACAAGAATTTCATGCTATTTTTATCCCCAACCCCCACCAACCACTTTGTGTCAGTTTCAAGACCCATGACTACCAACTATCAAGTTAAGTTTTATGCTATTTACCCAAAATAAAAAATAAAAAAATTTCAACTTAATAGCTATTTTCGAGATCCGAGTGGCATTTCTATTTTCAATGTTGAAAGTAACGATGAATTCCTATCGCACATCTTTTTTTTATCACATTTGCATATTCTTAGATAGATATTCATAATATCATTTTGTAAATTTGAATTATATATTGACGAATGATAGCTGCTTTCCCTATTACATTTCTCATTCAGTTTATTTTACGGATATCTAACTCACATGCAAATCTATGTATTGAATGCAAAGCACTATAATAATTTGCTTGTAAAGAGAAGGAAGAGATTTTGAACACATTACATAAGAGACCAAATTCCCGTATTCATATATATAATTAAAAAGAAATTGACTTTTTTATTATGACCTACAACCAATAATTAAATGCACATGAACGATTGTAGCTAACAAAATGTATGAAAATCACTGCACTGTGTTGTCTTTTTATCATGCTAGTCAAACTTATGAAATTTCCCAACTAAATAGAGAAAATGACCGCTAAATGAAATGCTTGATGATCCTTATATTTTACTTCAATCATGTATTTTTTTTTCCTAAAACTATTCACCATCTTCCCTTTGGCATGTAGAAAGAAGTACAACTTGCCGGGTCTTCCTATGTGGATTCCTAGCTATCATTTTTCCACTAAACTGACAAGCAATCATGGTCCTCCTACCAATGAGTTATTCAAGTCCACAAACTGTAGATACTGAATCCAAAATTGATTCTCGGATCAACTTAATATTTGATAGAACGCATGCATAGGAAAACAATATTCGGTGATTATGACTTATTAGGATTATGAATCATTCAAGATATAAATGGTAAAAAAAAAAACATTTTTGGTCATTGGTGTTGGACTCAAATTTAAATTTCTTCATCACACTTTCACGGAATTAGTTAATTTGAGTTGATATGCTGATGACGCGAAGTGTGATGAAGAAATTGAAAAAATTGACATTTTGGTGACCAAATTTAAATTCGAGCCTAATTCCAATGACCAAAACTAATTTTACCCAAATATTAATTAAGGATATGAGATTGAAATGACTTTGTGACCAGAGTTTATGGTTTTCATTATTGTAGAAAATGCTGCAAAATACACCCATCTTTCACAAATATGTCCTTTGGCCATAATAATTATTTTGCATGCATGTTTTTAAAAATTCCTAGTTCCCACCCAACTTGGCCCTCTCTATTATTACCGCTCATGTGGATCCTACGTGGAGCACCGTTTTCTATGGAGCCGACGGACAGCAAAGCACACGTTTAGCCTGCCCACCCACACGTGCACTCCCAGTCAAACTTACCCTGGCTTTGCTGGATCCAGTCCACGGTCAAACCCCCCAAATCATTTGCCCCTCAAATTTTTTTCAGTATCCCATCTCTGCCGTCTCGCCTTCCTCTCACCTTCTCCACCAGCCGAACCGGTTTCCCCACACGCACGGACGCTCCCCGACCGTCCGATGAACAGAAACCACTCCTGGCCTTTGAACTCATGATCTCTTCGCACGTGCACGTTCGACCATTACCAATAAAAAGGGGCACTAACTTTGCTAAGCCACAGCTTTGCTTCAATCAAAGCATTTCGGGTGGGCCCCACGTGTCTCTCTGACCGGCTGGGCTGGCCGCCATGTGATTAAGAAGTTGAACGAATCGTTACTTAATTCGGTTTTTCCCGTTAATCGATGTTCCGGTTTTGGCTTTGCACGTGCGTCGCATGTACGCTATTTCAAAAACATTTTATAATTGGGCTTTAGTACAAATGTCATTGACGCATATACCCATGCATAATCAAACCGAGGGATGGTCCACGTGAAAGAAAATAAAGGGTACTTTTGGAATATAAAAAAGTTTGTATGATTTTAAGAATTGTGTTCGGAAAAAGCATGTTTTGTTGGTGGGGGTTTATTATTATTAATTGGGAATGACAGGCTATCATAGTTTAATCATTTGAAAATATTTTAATTAATTAATTAATTAATAATTAATTAAAATTTAATTTCTTTTTAGGTACAAGATTGAAAGCTAATCTTTCAAAACATAATTACCACTCAAACTCAAATCAAATGATAAAAGTTTGATTTGAGGATATATAAAATAATATTTTCGGATTGAAAATCTAGATGGAAGTCCCACATCGAAGCATATATTTAATATATTTTTATATTTATATTTAATTATATGATTTGATTTAGTGAAAACTGCTAATAATGATTAGGGAACAACCTAATTTTTGCTTGGCTGTAAGCATGAGAGCGACCAAGTTGAATAAAAAAAAGGCATTTGCCCTTTTTATTAAGGATCCTTGTAAGCATGTTTCCTACGAGCTTGAGTTAATGAGCTTTAATCTGACCATAAACGTGGTCTACTTGCATTAGTAAAAGGAATTAAACAATCTTAAGCTGGCATGAGCTTTTTTTTCTGATAAAAAGTACCATAATTTAACCTTGATCACGAAGGCTCCTATTGGTTGCATTGCATGAGGTTGGCCAATATATTATAGCAAATTTATCATCCTAAGTGGTTTTTTTTTTTTTTCTTTTCTTTCTTTTTGTTGGGGTTGTTAGGTCCAGTTGAACTTGTTGTAGGGGCTTTAATTGGGCTTAGCAAAGTGTTTAACAGCGCTTTTGGAAAGTGTTAAAAGCACTTTCAAAGAACCAAAAATAAATAAAGTGTGTGAGTTTGAATTGTTCTCCAGAGAAAAGTTTCTCGTTTCGAAGTCTTAGGATTCGTGTATTGTGTGTGAGTTTAATATGTTATCGTTTCCAATAAAAAAGGTCATGAAAAAAATAATCAGAAATTGAAGAATTTGATTTGATCCACGAATTTAAATTGAAAGGATTACTTGTATTTAACCACAAAAGAATATTAAGAAAAAAAATCTTTTGTTTCAACAAATATTTGTTCTTTTTTGTTGTCACAAACACGTCAAGGAAAGGAATATGGTTGTTGATGGGTTTGGAAAATACAGCCATGAATTCAGTTTGGGTTATCAGTAGCTAGGCCTAGGCCTAGGCCTAGTTGGCCCAGACACATTTGTGATCAGTTGGAAAAAAAGGAGGCAACTCCGTTACCTAACCGGAGAGTGGGGCTATTGTTGGAGGTCGTTGACACTCTAAAACAGTCATCGTACACTTATTCATTATTATTCATTATTATTACTATTAAAGAAGAATGCATGATGACTATTTTGAAGCGCTAATAACCACTCTGCTATATTATCGGAACATTTATGTAAGTAAGGGAAAAGAGTTAGAGGGAAGTGAAATACTAAAAAGAGAGCTTACAAAATATGACTTGTCTATTTCATCTTTTTGGTAGAACCACGTGTTACATAATAGGAAATTAAGTACCATCATTTACAACTTACGTATAGATTACAAGCACTAATTACCAATGATGTTTTTTTGTTGGTCTAAACACCTATTACCAATGTATATTAGTCCTAACAGGTTTTTCCCACCTCACTCTTCGCTCGAGCTAGCCTAGACAACGTACATTTACTGAGGATTTGTTTGTATATCTTTTTTATTTTATTTTTATACAAGCGATATTGTGTGTTTGCTCTTTAGAAACTTATAAAACCTAGGATGAAAATTACTATATTTGGATGCAACATTTGCAAGTGTTATTGTGTTGGGCTTCTTCAAGATAAATACGTAGAGATTGGTTTCAAGTCCAGCTCTCCCCTGGCCCAAAATAAAGTTCATGTGTTCGGCTTCATCCACACATTTACCTATTGCATTTAGACCTTCAAAGTCAAGGCCCAGATGGAACTGGAGCAGCTTGCCATGGTTGACCTGATGTTTGGTTGAATGGAATGGAATCATTCCTATTACCTCGTTCGGCGGCTTGGCCCTAAACTAGATTGAAATAAAGTTGGATTGTTGTTGAATTTAATTGGTTAAGTCGGAATATTTTGTAAGTTCATCAAATTACATAGTTTAGACCGAGGAACCTAACGAATTCAGCCAAACCAAATAATAGAATCATTCCTATTCCTTCCTCCATTCTGATTACCATTCCACTCCATCCCAAAATGTCAAACATCACCTAAGTTCAATATCGCCAAACCCAAGCCCGAATTAGAGCTACATGGTTAGTTAGGTTAGGCCCTAAGTATTATTATTACGGAAATGCTATGATGAGGGGTTTTGGGAGAGGTTTAGGGAGGTTTAGGACATGTGAAAATTTAAGCCTTAAGATATTATTCAATCACTCATTCGGGTCAAAAGAGCAAAATGTCAAGGGCCTTGCCCAATTTGCCATTTTGGTAGGCAGGGAAAATAAATTGCTAATCAAACGGAAATTAATTGCTTTTGCATGTTTGGTAAGTTCATGTATGAGAAATAGTTGCCTGGGACATGGGAAAGTAGGAGGGAAAGTGAAGCCTTCTCCCCACTTGAGTTTTGTTTTCCCTCGTCGCAGGAAAGTAAGACCATCATTAAATACACAATTTTTTATAACCAATTTGTCCTTTTCTCCCCACTTGAGTTAATGATGCTGTACTTTTTTTTGAATCTTATAATTCAAGGTTTATACCTTAAAGTGATTTCTCAAGCGACTGATCTTAAGTAATTACAAGATTATGTGTTAGATGTGAATTGTGTGATGTGCTTGCAAGCTATGTGATGATCATGTATTTGTGATATTGATTTGCCAACGTTCATTCTAGTTTTTTCCTTTTTCTTTTTGGGCTTGTTCAGTTATTGCACCCTTACTGCCTTCTTTTCATCTAACTCTACTTCCAGTACACTTTTTGCTTGATAGAACAGACACGAACTAATCCAACACCAAGGCCAGAAACTGAAATTTTGCATGTTCGGACTAATAGGACGTTAGTGTAATGTTTAATATTTCAATTGGAAAGTTTAAGAAAATTTAATAAAATGAACAGATTTTTCATACTTTTAACAGGGGTATAATTGGGAAACCAAACAAAATTCGTTTTCCATTCCTACTCAGAACAAATATAGTAAAAGAAATAAGGGTTCAATGTTAAAATGGTCCCTGTGTTTTAGTCAATTGGCAAATTTAGTTTCTGGGTTTTCAATTTGGCCAATTTAGTCATGTGTTTTAGTTAATTGGCAAATTTAGTCCCTGTATTTTCAATTTGACAAATTTAGTCCATGTATTTTAGTCAATTTGGCCAATTTAGTCATTGTGTTTTACTTTGTTAACCAATGTTGTCCATTTTATTAAATTATTGTTAAAAAATTCATTAAAATTTAAAATTTAATATAAAAAATGGTTAAGTTTATAATATTAATAAAGTGAGAGGTAGAGTCGGTGAAAAAAAAAAAAGAAAAAAAACGAAACATGGGAAGAGGAGAGAGCTGGGGAGAGTGGGTGAGAAGAGAGAGAGGGAGAATCAGTGAAACAAAAAAAAAAGGAAAAAAAAGAAACATGGGAAGAGACGGGAGATGAGAGAAGAAGAGAGAGCTTGGGGAGGAGAGGAGAGTGGGTGAGAAGAGAGGGAGGGTCAGTGAAAAAAAAATTAAAAATAAACAGGTCATTTTTTAAGAAGGTCAGATCTTGTATGAGGAGGAATGACTTTTGATATATTATAAGTCAAACATTGTCCTTTGAGAAATGACATGAGAAATAATTTCCTACCAAATTCGTTCCGTGAACCAAACTGGCCGTAATGTTTGAATTGGCTAAGCACTTGGCTCTCCTCCTCCATCCAGACCAGAACAGAGAGACATTGATGTACTGATTTGCTTCTTATACTAATGAACTTTTTTGACTTTCAAGACCCCAAAAAAGAATAAAAAGTCTTTCCTTAATAGCCATCAGCAAGCATCTCTTAACACTTCATTTTTGAGAAAATTGGTGCCAGGGGCCCATCCTTAACACAAATTTTATATCCACCCACATGTTTTATCTCTCTCTTACTCGAAATAGGACATATATACATTTTTTTTTTGGACGAACGAAAATAGGACATATCGTTCTTAAGTTCTTTGGTTTCTTTTAGTCTTGGTTTTAAATCAAAGTGCCAATCATTAAGTTTTGCGCATTTGGTGCACATGATATATTGCTAAAGATTAAACAGTACTCACATGACCTAAGTGCTAATGTTGTTAAAAACAAGTGGTTACATGAGTTAGGATTAGAATAAATCGTAATTCAAAAAAGTTCTCGCATGACATTAATACTATGTAAAAAAACAAAGATGCAACAAACACATCAGTTGATAACATAGCATTCACAACACTCAGCCCATCCGGTCTGTAAGAAAGATATGAAATACGAACAGATAATTTCTGTACACGAATAATCTTGATACATACTGTGAGAATGAGAATCTTTAGTGTTCTTATTCTTTCCTTCTTTATAACCACACCACACCTAGTTGTGGGCATCAATCTAGCCAAACCGATGAAACCGACGGACCCACAGCCCCTCCTCCTCCTCATGAATCCCTTTTGTCCCTTTCAAGACATTTCAGGCACAAGCATTGATGAGTTACCTTTTTCATCTATTGGGCCTAAATAAGTCGCCATGACTGAGTCTCTTGTCTTCCCATTTAAACTCGGACGAAGAAGAGTACGGATGGCCCTACTGACCTAACCAATAAGGCAGCTAAAATAAATGGCTTGACAAAATAGCGATCAGGAATTTAATGTTGTTTGTGGACTTCACCATCACAAGGAACAGAAGAAACTAAAGCCATCTGCTGCCACGTGTCCAAAACTCAAAATACTAAAGGAAACACTTTATAAACATACCCAAAACCCATCATTATACACACTCAAAACCCATTTATAAACATACCCAAAAAATATACAATTGTTGATTGTGGGGTTAATTTTGGGTATATTCTATGTTTAAATAGTGTTTGGGTATTTTTATAAATATCTATTTTTTTTTCTCTTGGGGGGGGGGGGGGGGCGGGTGGGTAACGTCCTGAATGAGCTTTAGATTCCAAATAAGTCTTCTCCTAATCACAAGTTTACATATGAACATACAAAAAAAGGTCAGAACTCACAGTACCAATTGGCCCTGCAATCTTCATATGGCCTCAGGATTGGATCAAAACCAGATAGGATTATTAAGGTGACAAAAAAAATGCAAACTCTAATGACACTACATGCAAAGTGCAAAGTGCAAAGTGCAGCATCAGTTTAGTTTCTGGTATCAACAAAAATGACTTCAGTGAACCATTGCTATTTAATTTCGATCCCCAAATGAGAAAAAGAAGAAAACAGGTTATCCAAGATTGTGGGAGTTTCAAGAACTTTTGTCTTCCTTGTAGAACAAATCATGTTGTTCCAGTACAGAGTTCTAGCCAACAACTCAAACATTTAGCTTTTAACATGATTTAGCCTCCATTTCCCTTGATCATATTACCTTCTAAATGAAGGCAAGCTTAGCTATTGAAACAATCCACAAACACCCAGGAGGCTTCGGCCATAAAGAACAACAGCAAAGGAAAACATTTGATTCTGAAGGTTTGATGGAATTGTTATGATCTGAAACCTCTCACACTCAGACAAGTTTTTGTACCAGTTTCTTGATACTTCAAGAAGCAGCTAGGCTGACTTCCATCCTGATTGTAAAGCAGAAAATACATGTCAAATGCTGTACATATACTAATATAAGAAATATTAATACCAAGCCCTCACTAATCAGATCACTAGATATGATCAGTAGAATGGTATATAAAATGTCCGGGAGCAACACACCTGCTTAATCAATGATGGAAAATGAAAGATTACGAGTGCCTTTACCATACTCTTTGTGACAAAAGGACCTTTAACAATGATTTGAAAACAGGATGACAAAACATACAAAGAAAGTAAAAGAACTTGGACTTTTACCACCAGCCAGACTTTGATTATAAAGAAACAGCATCTAAATGTCTTTAGAACTGAATAGAACAAGGCATAAACGAAAGGCTACAGAAAAATTCTGTTTCATAACAGTATCGAGTTGAGGATAGAATTATTTTGTTGAACAATAGAGCCAAAAGCCTATTTAAACACCAATTTCATGTGCAACCGATCAGGTTCCCTTCACATAAAATCAAATACGAAGGGAATTTTGGAGGACAAAAGATGGGGAAAGAAAATAGAACAAAGGGTATCAAAACACTTTCAGCCCTTTGCCGGTCTCCTTTAACTTGTTGGCTTTGTGATACAATTAACGGTCAGCAGGTCTTAGGTTGAATGACTGGCACCCATTGGATCAGCTTATCGTCATTACCAGGCAAAAAAAAAAGGAAAGACTTTCAACCCTTTGACTATTCTGACCTAGTAACAGCCAGTCAGCAAGCAAGACAGAAAAGGGTATGGCTAAGAATTTAAAGACTCTTTTCATTTTGCTCATGGTGTCAATTTTAATAGGAGACTAAACAGAGTGACAGAAATTTTGAACACCAGATATTACCATCAGACTAACTGATATCTTCAGAAAAAGAATAGACCAGAGAGACTGATATCTATAGGAAGAAACCACACCCGATGAGCATTAACTAATTAATCTGACGCAGAGATACTAAAAGAGACCCTAATCCTGAAGCACAACGATTTAAATTCATGCCATTGAAGAGGAACCACAGGAATCTAACTTCCTAATACAAGCGCAAAACCTATATGCACGCATAATAGGTACATCTATAAATTCCCACATGTCTAAATATTAGATATCAAATCATTAGATGGCTAAACAGTAAATGCAAACCTATATGTATAACCTATTCGCTATTTGCAAATCTGTATGCAAAACTAGAAATAACTACAAGCATCAGCGTGAAACATGAAAAGAAAGTTAAAAGATGAAACATGTAGATGCAAGGTAACACTTCACATTCAACCTCATAAGGTTTGTCGGCTCAACTGAACTGAGGAGGTCTTCCAGAACAAGGAAGCATGCAGTCAATAAACCCTGTACCGAAATAGGGTTTGCAAACTATGCGAAACTCTGCCACCCCCCCCCCCCCCCCCCAAAAAAAAATGATGTAGGGAAGTCCGTCAAACGTTGTAAATAATCAGAATCATTTATAGAAAATGAAAGAAAACACAACGAAATCTCCCACAAGCCTAATAGGCTAATTCCATTAACAAGGTCTGAAATTGATTCTATATTATGTACATATATATATGTATAAACTCCGTCTTTGCATATTGGAACTACATCAATGTAAAGCAACTAGATCGACCCTGCATCCTGCCCCCAATGAGCAATACAAAATGACCGAGGAAAAAAACACTACAACTAAAAAAAGGGAAATTAGATAAATTTTCTCCTTTTTTCCTCTTATATATTTTTGTTTTGCCTTCTATAGGGTAATTCCAATTCTTCTTTTGTAAAAATTCAGGGCATAATACCTCCAAATTGAGGGTTCCACGCCGCAGGGGCAGCTGCCTTTTCCATTTACGAACTTTCAACAAAGTCACAATCTTCTGGGCACAATACAAATCTACCTCTGCAACAAAGACCCAATTACAATTAGCAAGAGAAATCTAAAAAAACGAAACCAAAGAAAAAACTTAGAATTTGTAGAAACAGAGAGAAAGAGAGACCTTAGAAGGAGAATCAGCAACCTTGTAAGCATCCGCAGTAACACCCACCAACCACAACCCAGGAAAAGTAGTCTGCAATTTCATTCACGCCACATATAAATTATAAAAAATAATAATTTTAAAAAAAAACTTGCTAAACTCAACAACAAAACAAGCACGGCAGAGGCAGCAAAGGAAGAAACGAAGAAACGAAGAAACAAAGAAAGGGAAAGAGCAAGGTGGACGTACATCGAGCTGTTTCTGAACATTCTTCGGCCGCTTCTTGGGCCTTCTGGCAGGCCTCGACCCAGTCATCACAAATATGTCCTCTTCAATCTCCTCCTTCGACAAAGCGATCCAGAACTTCCTCTTCTCCTTCTTCTCTACATTCTGCCCCTCCGCCGCCAAACCCCTCAACCTCATCGACTTCGGCTGCTGCAGCTCGCTCTGGTTCGGGTTCGGACTCTCCAGTTCGTGCGGTTCACCGTTGGCACCTCCCTTGGAAAACGACGTCGTCGCCGGAGCTCTCCTGGGCCTCAGATTCCAGGGTTTCTGAACTACCTCGGCTTTGTCAGCTTCGTCGCCCTCCCCCTGATCGCTGTCTCTCTCCTCGCTCCTGCGACGCTTGTCGCCAGCGCACGGGATCAAGGAGTAGCGGTGGCGGGCGGCACGGGAGGATCCGACCCGGCTGTTGTTGTGGTGGGTGCGTTCGGATTCGGAGTCGGGCTCGGAGGCGGGTTCGGCGGAGACGGGTCGGCGGTAGCGGTGGTTGTTGTTGGTGGTCGAGTTGTTCTTGGCCCCCCATTTTAAGAATGCGAGAGGGAAGTTGTGCAGCGGCGGCTTCACTGGCGCCGTCGCCATTACTGATCAACTCACAGAGCTCAAAGCCTTCAAAGTTCAAACCCAAAGCCTATACATACACATCAAACCATATATGTATATATATATAATATATATATGTATATCAATTTTGTATGCTTGTGCTTCAAGCTTTTAGAGAGAGAAAGTGAACAAGAAGCGAGAGAGAGATAGGGGTTGTGTGTGATGTGAGGGGAGGAAGTGGCAGGGAGAGGGGGGCCTTTTTATGGTTTTATATGTATACAGTAGGAAAAGAGGAGAAGCAGGGATTTGGTTTTTTCCTACCTCTACGTCTACGGCGTTACGGTTGTGAATTTACTGTTTTAACCTTGGCCTCTTTTTTTCTTTGTTTCCGTTTGTGGGACCAGGTTGGACCATTTAAAATCTGCTGTTCTGTATTGTACTATTTTGACCTCTTGGGGTACAATACCTGATGAGCATGGTGGGTCTCTATAGTGGGGTCCACTGAATGCTGTAATCGGACGGTGGACGCGCGTAATTGAAGAAGATGATGTACAGTATTTCCTGGTGTTGCTGGGTTTTCGGTGAGGTATTTTCCTCATGTTTTTTGGTTTTGGCCAAAAAAAAAGAAAAAAAAAAAAAAAGAGAGGCAATTATGGTTAGATTTTAAATGGGCAAATACGTAGAAGTTCATATCCCAAATGAAAAACTAAAAAAAATAACCTATTGACACTTATGTTTTGATCGAGAAGCTACTATTATCCAAAGCATAGAAAAAGCATAGAATATGCAAAATATGTAGGTTCAAATTAGAGGTGTCAAATGGGACACGCTGACCCAATATGGCATGAGCTCAACTCGTTTAAATGAGGCAAGACACGACATGAACACGAATATTAATGAGCTAGGCTTGGCTTGGCACAAAAGTTTGGGTCGTGCTGGTATGAGAAAATTAAGTATAATAGACCGAGTCAACCCATAACCCAACATGGGCCTACTTGGCTCCAGTTCGCTTCAAGCCTGACACGAATCTGGCACGGCTCATTTAACTTGTCAAACCCACTTATGTATATTTTTAACGACTTGGAAAGCACACGAGCCCATTGATGTCAAACCCACTCCTCTTCCTCTCGATAAAAACAACAATGCAGAAGAAGGCGTCTCTTTTCCTCGTCCTATCGAATCTCAATTTCTGGATTAGTGGTTTCTCAGGAAATTTGGGAAATGTCAGATTATAGAAGCAGCGTTATGGGGTTTATTCTTTGGATTGCAGCTTGATGTGAATACCAGAATTTCAAATATTTTGATTGAAATGGTCTCTGCGCTGGTTGTGAACTTTATTAAGAATCCTAAGGCAGTTGGTGCTCATCCTCATGCTGGTTTGTTTTGTGGCTGTTGGGATTTAATGACGAAGATCAGTACTTGTGTTATTCAGCATGTGTATAGAGAAAGAAATTATGTGGTTGATAGGCTTGCGAATGGCAGCTATAATATGAACTTAGGCCTACAGTGGTTTGACTCTGTGCCTTCGTGAGTGGCCGAGGCCTTGGTTGATGATTTGTTAGGGGTTTCTAGACTTCGTTTTGTTCGTTTGGTGTAGTTTACAAAAGATGAATTCTTCAAGGAGGCAACGCACCAAGCTTCTTACGCTTTCTCAAGCCCCCGTCTCTCTTTCAATATATCATGCATGAATACAAGCATTTGTGAATTAATTCACACATAATATATACATACAATAAATTCACGTCAAGTAAAAGCATGCTGTATAAAAGGAAAATAAATTATTTTATCTACAACCCAAGCATATTAGTCAAAGCAAAATATATGTTCTAATAAATAATGTCAACCAAACTCAGTGGCGTTATTGTGAATTCAAGCAAAATTAATGGCATAATTGTAAATTTAAGCAAAATCAATGGCATAATTGTAAATCCAGGCAAAATCAATGGCGTAATTGTAAATCCAAGAAAAAATGGTGGCAAAATTGGAAATGTAAGCAAAAGTGGTGGCTGAAACGTAAATTCAATCAAAATAAGTGGCATAATAATAAATTCAAGGAGCATAGGGGAAGTGATTCTTGGCGATAAGAGGCGATTTTTGCAAGACACCAAAAACAATCTAGATTGTGAAATTTGTAAAATTAAAATCATCAACAATGATGTAGAAGCAAAGAAAAGTCATGTTGTCATGCCAAACACTATTGCAACAAAAGGGATATCCCAAGCCACACCATGCAATGACTGAAATAAATACCAAGAAGGCCATGCTGCAAGAGTTTTTGTATTGGAACTCATGCAAATATAATATTTTCCTGATAATTAGAATGCAATGAACTAAGGGGCTTATCTTTTAGTTGCCTTTTACCTCTTGCAAACAAGCATAAAACTTCATGACGATTACTTGGGAGTTTATGAGTAAATAAAATCCGACAAGGGAGCATAAAGTTATGCATGATTACCAAACCCATGCAAGCAACATACTAACTAATACCAAGCACACAAGTCAATGCAACCCGTACAAATCACAATCATGCCAAATCAAGCCTCTCTAGTCACTCAAGCAAATCAATCAGGCAAGCTAAGCTATTTTGGGCTAAATAACAAATTCAACAAAGCATTATATTTTCTATCATGCCACAAAATAAGCCAACTATTGGTAACTCCAGTGAGTAACCTTCGATATTACAGTGTCTAGGAAAGTCTTTTAAGGCAACACCTTTGGTGCCTAAGAAAGATTGAGTTTTAAGCGGGACCATTATCGACCCCTCCAACCTTCTCGGAAAGACCTGACTATAATTTCAGAGACCTTAATTGGTCATCCTTGAATTATTTATTGTTACTATTTGACCAAGCTCACTGATCAAGCAAATCAAAGCAATGCCAAGGCAAAAAGGAACTTACAAGCCAATTACAACATGTCGAGCAAATTTAGTAGCCCAATTCACATGCCAAGAAAATTGCAACATGTCGAGAAAGCAATCCAAACAATTATGAACTATCAAAATTATTCAAGTTGAAGCCATTTGGACACATGCCTAAACCCATGCCAAACCATGTCATTCAATATCAAGTTCCCGTAATTACTAGTTTCTTGCAAACAAGCAATCATAACATGCAAAATCTAACTGTGTAAGTAACAAAGCAAGTAACTCAAGAAAAACATGCACCACGCAATTACATTTTGTTTCAACCATAATCAAGCAAGCATGGACACTTGATGCATATTGAAGGCTGCTGAAAGATCATTATAATGATGTCAACACTAGAAAGAGCTAGTTGTTGAGGCCCAAAAAGTCACGGTTCGGCCCAAATAAATTCTCGGCCTAATGCAATATCTTACCGAAAAGAAACCCGATTTGAGCACGCGGAAGTTCGTCATATGCGCTTGCACACATGGCACGCCAAGCAAATAAGCAACATGCCATGCTACAAGCTTAAGTGGACCCAAGCCACGCAAGATGCCTGAGGCTTGCTTGAGTGGGTTGTGATATGGATGGTAATAAATCGACATGAGGCCCATTGATGGGCCGAGAAATGGAAGTCCCGGGTTGCTTGGGAGCCTCGGAACTCAAGCCCATTTCTTAGGCCCAAACATATGGGTGAGCACAAAGAGAAAATTATCCGAACCAAAATATTCCGAACCAAAATATCCTAACCAAAATAGCCCAACCAAAATAGCTTATTGACTCAACCATAAAAAGCCCAATGCTTGAAAGAGATAGCCCACTTACTCAATAAACCAACTTGGCCCATACAATTACAATAGAAGAGCTGCAAAGCTCCAGCACTTGGCTGAAGCAGAAAGCCACAAAGGAAATTGGGAGGACCACATGAGCAGAGCTCCTGAGAGGCTTAAGCGCGGGAAGGAACAAGTTCCAAGCTACAACTTCCAAAGGACCAAGGGATATTGGAGCGCAAATCACCGTTTGAACCAGCATGCACACCCATTCTCTTTCCTTCATCAGACCTGGCCATAAAAAAAAAGGAAGATAGGAAAGGAAGGAGATTGCTGAAAATGAGAGTTCCTGAGGTAGCTGCGGGAAAGGGCATTGAGCTCCCAAAAATCCCTGATTTTGTGCAAATAGACTGAGGAAATTTCACAAAGATGGGAAAAGTCAAGGAAGGAGAGAAGAAAGGAAGGGAGAGATTTGGCTAAATTGGATAGGAACCATTAGGGTTTCTTGGAAAATGGTAGCTTCCAGCGCCTATAAAAAGAGGCATTTCCTACCCATCATAACAACACACATTCAGAGAGCAAGCTTCCCCTCTTGCATGCAAAACCCAGCAATTTCGTGCTTCATTCTCCCTTCTCTCTCATTTTCCCTCTTCTGGCAGACCGTTCTCACATTTGACAAAACCTCTCTCAGCTGCCCTAGAACACTTAAGACACCTATTTCTTTCTCTCCCTCATTTCTCAGCCAAACCTCTTTGCAAACTCTTCATCTCCTACCTTAATACCCCTTTCCCCCCAAGAACACTCAGTTTTCTCTTCGGTGCTAAACTCATGTCAATTTTGCTCCCATACCACAAGCTTCTCATGCAAAGCCAAGAATTATCTGTAAGCAGCCATTATTTTCGTTGGTGAGGTAACCAAGGTGTTTCCTAAGGCTTTACAACCATTTCGAAACATTTTGGGGTCTGATCTTTGAACTCAGACTCAAGGGGCAATTTCATCCATTCTGCTATTTACGCAGCCCAGGCCCATGGTAGCTCCGGATAACCTGGCAATATTATACGAAACACGATAACACGACACGAATTCGCAAAAAAATTTCAGTATTCGTGTTCGTGTTGTTACCGTGTGAACCCGTTAGCCACACGATAAGCTAACAGGTTGTTTCAGTGTCCATTCGCGAAAACACGAACCAACCCGTTAAGCAGGGGTAGTTTTGTAATTGTCTATTCTAAAATCCTTACCAACCCTAGCACAATAGCATTCTGCGTTTCATTCCGCCGCACACTCACAATCACAGTTCACTTTCTCTCTCTCTCTCAAAACCTCATCTTCTTCTCTTCCTGCGATCTCTCTCAAACTTTCTCTCTGTCAATCATCATTTCTCTTCTAGAGACTGAAATACTCTCTCAAGTCAAGCAGGTACAACAATCTTCTCTTCAGATATTTCATATTTCTGTGGCATCTTCTTTCTTTTCTGCTTTAGCATCATTAATTGACATTATCATGTTTGGTAAACAATATATGATTCCTCTGTATTAGTTCATGTCTACTTATGTTGCTGCTATCATAGATTCATAGCTTTTTATGGGTCCGTGGTTTAAGGATTTATAATCCATTTTGCTTGAAATTCTCATAATCTTGGTCTGGATTAATGAGTTCATCTAACTGAAGATATGTTTTTTCAGTTTGCTAAGTATTTTGTCTCTACAAACACAAAGCTTTTCTGATGTCTGGTCTGGTTGAAGAAACTTAGAAAATCTGCAAATGTGAGTGATTTTCGGTGTTTACTTGATGTAAGTGGTACTAAATACTAATGATGGCTGCAATATTATTAAATTGACAAAGGCTACTTTTTTTTTTGAATGAAGTAAAGAATTACCTTTTCAAGTCATGTCTTGCAAAACGTTGGCCATCTTTTGAATTGTTATTTCATATGGTTTAGTTGAGAAGTCTGTTGACATTTTAAAATTTTAAAGGTCTTGGTGTCTTTCTATTATTATTTCTAATGATATTTTATTATGTCTCTTGTTTTCTTTTTGAAGGGGATGTGATGGATGTTACAGAAAATAGTGTTGCCAATGTTTTTGAGATTAATGATGAGGAGTCTGTTGACATTTCAATGGGTATTGATACAACTACTGAAAATACCAGAAGATAAAGAGTTAAGCCCTACAAAGAAAAAGGTTAGAGTCAATGTGGGTAGGCGTAAACTAAGATCTCCTGCTTGGGAATCATTTGATTTATTGCCTATGGGTGCAGATAAAAAAAAAGCATGCTAAATGTAAAAGTTGTGGGATTATATATGCATGTGATAGTAGGTATGGTACAGGAAATTTGTTGAATCATGCTAAAAATTGCCTTAAGAAGTCACATGGTGATGTGAAACAATTACTTATGTCATCTTCAGGATTGCGTTCCCCGCAATTTGATCATGTGAAATTTCGTGATTTGTTAATAGAGACGATCATCAAGCATAATTTGCCTTTTAGCTTTGTTGAATATGACGCCATTAGGGCTTTATTTGCATATATCTCTCATGATATTAAGCTGCCATGTAGAAACACCGTTAAGGCATGCGTGTTGAGGATGTTTAAAAGTGAAAAATAGAAACTTCATAGTTTGTTAAGCTCAGTTTAGGGAAGAATTTGTTTAATTTCAGATTTATGGACCTCTATATGTATTGATGGGTATCTTGCTCTTACTGCTCATTTTGGTGACCAAGATTGGAGATTGAACAAAAGAGTTATAAATTTTTGTCATATGCCTCCTCCACATTCTGGTATTGCATTATTTGAAAAAATCAATACATTGATAACTGAGTGGGGGATTGGGAAGAAGTTGTTTTCTATTACTTTGGATAATGCTTCTGCAAATACTTCTTTTGTTGATATTTTAACGAATCAATTGAACTTTAGAGGTCTTTTGTTGATGAGTGGCAAGTTTTTTCATGTGCGTTGTTGTGCTCACATTTTAAACTTGATAGTCCAAGATGGACTTAAGGAAATTGATTCTTCAGCTGATAAAGATTCGTGAGTGCATCAAATATATAAAGGGTTCTGAGGGGAGGAAACAAAAGTTCTATGAATGTGTTTCACAAGTTGGAATCATGGGTAATAAGAGAGGATTGAGACAAGATGTCCATACTAGATGGAACTCAACTTATGCCATGCTTGAGAGTGCACTCTTTTTTCGTCGTGCTTTTATTAATTTAGGGTTGATAGATTCAAATTTCAGCAGTTGTCCTTCTCCCCAAGAGTGGATTAAAATAGAGAAGATTTCCAAGTTTTTGGGGTACTTTTATGATGTTACATGCTTATTTTCTGGGACAAAGTACCCCATATCAAATTTATTCTTCCCTAAGGTGTTTATAATCCAGCACCAAATTAAGGCAGCCATGGAAGATATTGATGGTTTCATGAACAAGATGGGAACTAATATGAATATAAAGTTTGAGAAGTATTGGTCAGAGTACAGCTTGATTCTTGAAATTGCAATTATTTTGGATCCTCGTTATAAGTTACATTTTGTAGAGTGGGCTTATACCAAGCTTTATGGTAAGGATTATGAAGAATTTAAGTGTGTTAGAGACACATTGACTTCTCTTTTTGATGTGTACTCAGAAAGTTTATCTCATCTTGTTAATTTGAATTATGGAATTAATGAGACGACTAATCACACGGAAGGTGGAGATACCATTTTTGAGGTAACATAACTACTTTTATATATATATACCATGTATTATTGCATATTGTATGTCTCCTTAATTTTTGTATGTTTCATTTTGTATGATGTAGGATTTTGATATTAGTTACAAAAATGGTTCAAGTTCAAGTAGGAAAAATGAATTGCATAAGTATTTGGATGAGGAAAGACTAGATAGAAAGCAAGACATAGATGTTCTTTCTTGGTGGCAAATGGAGCATTTTCATTATCCAATACTTTCACATCTAGCTCGTGATGTGTTAACAATTCCTATTTCTACGGTTGCATCGGAATCGGCTTTTAGTGTTGGAGGGAGAGTATTAGATCAATATCGTAGTTCGTTATTGCCTGAAATTGTTCAAGCTTTGTTGTGTACTCGAGATTGGCTTTTTGGCAAAGGAGGTATTAATTATATAACTAAAAACTAGTATGTTTTTTTTCTGTTTTTTTTTTCATTATGTGAATTAATAATGATTTGTGATCGGTGCATATTTACATATCATTTTGTACCATTCTAACTTATGATTTGGTTATGTTTTTGAGTTAAACTTGTGCTTTTAATAAGTTTTGTGTTTATTTCAGTGTTATAAGCTTGAGACTCACTAAATGCATTTTGGAGACAAATTAGCTCAAAACGGTGTCTGCAGATTAGTCAACTTCACGGATTGGACTGTACTTGCTCAAGAATAACCAGATAATGAGCCATACATAATTGGAAAGCTACGGAAGTCTATTTTCTGTAGAATTTTACGGTTCATGATTTCGAGTCTTCTAGAGAAAGTTATACATGTTTTGGCAACTTAAGGTCAAATTCGGCAGCATCTGCGTTACTGGGCCAAAAATCACATTTGAAGGCCTTCCCGATTTTTCCTTGAGTTGGGCTGCATATACTTGGAAAGATAATTCAAAGAGCTTCAAGATCCATCTTTTTCCAGATTTTTCAGATTGAAGCCACAAGCCCAAAACGAGCCCACAAGCTGGCTGCAATGCATTGTCATGCATGACATATGCATGATGAAGTGTTGTTGATTGTGGGAAAGTTTGGTGAAGCATATTCAATACCTATTTTTGAGTGAAATTTTGCAGCAGCCAAATAAATTAATTGAAGTTGAAGTGGATGATGCAACACTAAGCTTAATGACAAGAAGAATTGTTTTCAAATGCAATAGTGTGTTAGGTGAATTAAGTGTTGTAAGTTGGTGAAGTGAGTGTGGTTAGTGAACTCTATTGTATAATTCAGATTTTCACTTCCCCTAGGCTTATAAATAGGGAAGTTCTCTAAGCTTGTAATCACACCCCAAGGGGGGGGGGAGCTCTCAAACACTTCTCTAGAGCTCCATTCCCTTCTCTCCCTCAAATTCTCTTAGTTTCCCTTTGTAGTTCTCAATTGTTGTAATAAGATCATTCTACTAAATTTTCTTTCTTCTAAATTCTTCAAACACTTCTTTATTCTCTTTCAAATTCTCTAAAGTCTCCATGTCTCAAACACTTCACAAACACCCTTCTCTCCCTTCCCTAAGTTCTAAAATTCTCTAAGTTCATAAACATTCTCCAAATTCACAAACATTCCCTAAGTTCTCAAACTCTCCAAGTTCACAAACATTCTCCAAATTTCCCAAACACTTTCTTCTTCCTTCTCAAAGCTCTCAAAATACCTCTCTACTTTCTTCTCCAAAATTCTCAAAGCTTCCCAAACACCTTCTCTTCCAAATTCTCAAGTTCTCAAATGTTGTACAAAACCTTTTTGCTTCTTTTGTTTTCATTTCTATTTTGTGTAGGAAACAGAATTGGATCATTCAATCACCAATCCCTGTGAAATCGACTTCGCACTTACATATGCTATACTACTGAACGGCTCGTGCACTTGCGAGTATCACAAGTTGAGGATGCAGTTGAACCCATTTTGGTGTAGCTGAATCTACACAACAATTTGTAATTTTTGGGTTTTCAATGCTTAGCCATGGAGGAAGAGATAGAAATCCTTACTAAAGATGTCTTCAAACTTAATTGTGAAGATACTAGATCGGCACAATGCTCCAATAGTATTTCTCTTGATGATTGATGTGAGGTATGGATGAGTAATTGATATTTTATCAATATAATATTTCTCAATAATTGTATACTTCCTCATAATTGTCTATGTTTTTTTTTTCTTTCAGGAACATTGCAAGTGAAATGTTGAAGTCTGGATCACATTCATGGATGCTATACATGTTGTTTTCTTTTTTGTTATCTCAAGTTTGGTGTAAATGTTTAATATATTTTTAGCTTTTTTTGGGGAATGTTAATGATTTTTTGGGCATGTAAAATATAATGTGTTGTTTGGAACGACATGAATGGCAAGTCTATATTTTGGTGTAAATGTTTAATACATTTGAAGCTTTTTTTGGGAATTTTTTTTCTGCATCTATAATGTATTGTCTGTTAGTAATTGATATTTTATTTGAAGATTTAAAAATATATTTTTAAAAATTGTTTATTTTTCTTATCATGTAAATCGTGTCATGTCGTGTGATTCGCGAATTGTAACGGGTCGTGTTCGTGTTGAGCATTTTCAACCCGTTTTCTTATAATGTCGTGTCGTGTCAACCCGTTAAGAAAAGCGGGTTGAAAACACGACCCGAATACCTGATAACACGACACGAATGCCAGGTCTAGCTGCCCTAAGAAAAAAGCCCCTACACTAGTCAAGCCACTGCCACATCTTTTGGGCTTAAAATTGATTATTCGGATCATTTCAATGCTTTTTCATGGCCCAAATAATCAAGGGGACCAATGTTAAGGCTCACAATGTCACAAGAAGTCCAATGATATTTCAAGCCCAATATAACATACAATAGTTGCCACATGCTAATCCAAGCTATATTTTGGGAATTAATTCATTTAATGAATATAGAAATAGTGTACATGTCATGTGAAGCAAATAATACATTTATGTATGCTAAACCACTCGACAAACTTAAGTGGGCCCAAGCCATATACATGCATAGGGCTTGCTGACTGAGTTGTGATGTGGATGGGTACAAGGATCCATGAGGCCCATTAAAGGTTCAAAAGAATGAAGGTTTTGGGTTGTTTGGGAGCACCAAAACCCAAGCCCATTTTTATTGAGCCCGTTGAATTAAGTAGAGAGAACACGTCTTCCTCCAACACATATTACCCAGCTAATCTTCCAACCTTCCAGCACTTAAAACTAACTACCAACAATAGCATTAAAGTCACTAACCCAACTCTTAATCATCCATCATTAAAAGCCACAAACCAACGGTGCCACTCCTCCAACGCCTATAAAAGGAAGCGTTAACCAAGAACCAAGGGAAACACCAACACAACCACCACACCACAAAACCAGGCAAAGGCAAGCTCACCCTTTAGTTGTTGGAAACATTCAAAACCAAGCCTTAACCTTTCCACGCTCATTTTCTGTCAAAATACCACTTCAAGCCTTAAACACCATCCAAATCACAGCTGCATCAACAAGAGCAAAGCCATCTTCTAGCTGTTATGAAGTACCAACTCAAGCATCAACCTTTCCATATATACCTTTCCCAAATCACCATTCAATCATTTCATAATACACTGCAATAATCATCCATTCCTCAAGCAAACAATTCAAAACAATTGTTGGGAGAAGAACAAAGCATTCCATAGGACTTGCTTCTCCTTCGGGATACTTTGGGCCTAATTCTTGCTTACTCAGAAATGGGGACTTGAAGGTTGTATTCACATCTTCTCAACTATACGGCCAAATTAAGCTTTCTCAACAAAAAAAAGCCCCCACAAGAGTGATTCATGTGCATCATTGGTTAGAAATCTATAGTCATGAACCCACATGACTAACCACATCATTTATTTATTAATTACAAGATATTGTGAATCATCACTTGTTAATCACATTGATTTCACATAAAAAAATTATTTATATACTACATATCGGTAATATACTGCATATATGCAATATACCACACATATATACACATACAAAGGTGATATAATAAAGTCCATCTTCTATAATTATTTAGTTAATTATTCTTGACATTTTGATTTTCATCCCCCTTATAAATAAAGCTAATAAAGTAAATAATAGTATACTAATAACTACTTGGCCTTATAGCATTTAGTTCTTGCTTTGTTGGACGATGTCTTAAGTTGAAATCTTATGAATGAGAGTTTACTTTGTTAGCCCTGAGAATGCCAAATATAATGGAAAATATAGAGAGACTACATTTATAGACCACTTCACCATTTCTCTAATAAAGGTGAGACATATTGTATTGGTGAACTCCACCTCTATTAAAGAGGTGGTTTGTACACAAGGTGTTTATAAATATGGTCTTCCTAGAATGACCTACTTATAATTTGATAACGTAAGTATCAAACTTTGTCACAGTGGGTTCCTACAAAAAAATGAAATAAAATAAAATAACATTTGACAATAAGTTTTAAGGGATATCAATTTGTCAATTTTTTTTTTTTGAGTTGATCGATATTCTATTCTAAGGGGAGGGGGAAAATCTATTATAAAGGGACACCCACAAAGGGATTCGAACTAGTGCCATGGGGTTTGCAAACAAAGGCCTCAACCACTGAGGCCAAAACCATGTACTCAATTTGTTAGTTTGCCACCTTCAAATTCACATAAAATTGACTATTCATCGAAATAATACTTCTATTATTACCATAATTGCTCACGTGACAATTTGATATATCGAGTGCATATGTTCTTTTACATTTGGTAGGTGGGACTAGACTGAATTATTTCAATTAAAATGGACAAGAGTCATGTTGTTGTCTAGTGAGCTCGGATTGGACCTATTAAAGTGGACAACAGTCGGTGGAACTCATAAGAATTTGCTTGGATGCAACTCCAATGCAATCCAATCCTAATCACCAAAGGATAACGAATAAGAAAAAGTTTATACTTTTCTCTTGGATAGTGGGCCATAACAATGTTGGGTCCAACTTGTAATGTTGAGGTTGGGCCTACTTTCCTAACTAGCTTGCTCTTTACAGCATTCAATGATTGTGTCCCAACCCCAAAATCCCAATTTTGAACCCTTTTCTAAAAACCCTCCATCTCTTTATTCTTTCTCTCTATGAAGCTTTTGTGAAAGCTCCAATGGCTCATTTCATTACACCCTAAAACTCACCCACTCCCCCTCGCCTCAATTCGTAATTTCTAGTGTTTCGTGCAGAAGAACCTCTCAATGTCCCCATCGACGGCGCTTTTAGCCTTTCATTGTCCCCATCGTCTCTTAGTCACCATGTGTAGTCATAAGACTTCATCTTCATCGGCTGCTCCTGACCACCGACCGCCTTGTTGTTGCATTCCTAAGATGACACAAATTAATGTGCAAACAACCAATTAAAAATATCCGCAAGTGCACGAATCTATTGAAGTATAGATTAAGTAAGTACGGGTTCGAATCCCACGAAGAACTTGTCGGCTTCCTATAAGTTCTAATTTGAGTACGTAAAGAACACTTAATTGACACACCACAAATGCACAAATGCACAAATGCAAAATGAAAACTAAAAATGAGTAAAGAAGTGTAAAAGAAATGAAACAACACAAGAAAACTAAAGAAAAACACAAACAACATTTTCTATCACCATTTTATCACCTGAGAACGTGTTATGTGAACAGTGAACAGTGCGACCCGGTCGCTGAACAGTAACGACCGGTCGCTGAACAGTGACGACCGGTCGTTTTTGAGTAGAATCGAAATTAGAGAATTGTGTGTTGAGCGAGCGGTCGTTGAGACACTAGCAACCGGTCGTTTCTTCAGAATCGTTTTTCTCTGCCTTTTTAGTTTCGACCTCTGTCCAGTTTTTGACCTATAACTTTCCAACCGTACGTCCAAAATTCACGTTCTTTATACGGTTGGATTCAGCACAGAAAATGCAAGAATATAAAGTGGACCAAAAGTCCAAAATAATTACGAAAACAAATAAAATTCAGTAACAAAGACACATAACGTGTCGAACACGCAACTCACACACACATTTTGGGGGGGGGGGGTTTGATTTGGTTCTTTTGATCTATTTCTATTGCATGTAAGTAAATGAACTTCGAATTTAAATGAGAATGGCAGAGATGAATTATCAAGATGTGAAATTAAAATGTAACAAACACTAGGGTTTCGGAATCCATCATAAACAATTCTACCTATGTTCATAAATACTCAAGTGATGAACTCTAAACGTGTTGATGAAGATGTTCGCAATCAAGACCATGGTTCGTGGCTCAAGACGCATTGATTCTCTCTAATATATGTAAAGTGCATGGTTCGTGCTACAATAGTTGTGCCCTCCCCATAACCGAACCTAGGTATGGTTCGTACTTCGATTCAATTACAAGGAGAACCCATTAAGTTCAAAGAGAATATGAACATCACAAGAATCCTAATAGCATGGTGTTTACATTAGGTATTCAAGAGACCAATTCACATGGATGATTCTTACTTCATCCATTTATTGCTTAGGATAACATGAAGATACACATAATCCCAACAATCTCAAGAAGCATGCTTTCAAAGATGGCCAACCAAGGAAAAACACACATCAAGGATAGATTAATTTGGTGAATTGGAATTCATCAACAATATCCAGAAATTCATACACTCAAGCATCAAAACAATAAAGTAATCATATTTAGGGCTTCAACCTAAGCCCTAGCTATGGAGTTTAGTTGCTCATACTTATTCCAAATACAAACTCAAAATAAAATTAGAAAGAGTTTACAGATTTTTAGAAAATGATGAAAGCTTCAAGATCATCAATGGTGGAAGTCTTCTTCTCCACTTTTCTTGGCTGCACCTTGGCTTTCTCCAAGCTCCAAACTCTCCAAAATCTGCTCTCAATGTGTAGAATAATAGAATCCATTCTCTCTCCCGTTGCAAAGCTCCCCCAAATCAGATTGCCATTGAGTTTCCTCCCTCTCTCCTCCTTTCCAGCTTTTACCTTTTAATATAAAACTACCACCTTTGATAAAGCCTTAGCCCATTGTCCCATTGCCATGATGAAGCTTTGTCCTCACAAAGATGCCAATTGCTTCAGAAAATATCTCAAAGCTAAGGTAACTTCCTGTTACCAAGAGTTATGGTAACAAGATGGATTGGTTGGATGGGCAATACTTGTCCAATAGAGCTCAAATTTGGATATGTTGTAGTTAACATCCATTGGAACAAGTCTCATGAAGATCATGACCTCATCCGAGCACCAGAGCATGTTGATTCGGGGCCAAGAAGTTGACCTACGAAAATGAACAAAAACAGAATTTATAACAAATAGTGCACTTTTAGCTCATTTTCATTCTAACCAAGGTAAAAGCTAAGAAAACACAAAAAGGAAGTAAAAAGCTATAAAATGTCAAGAACTAACTCAAAATAAAAGGTGAATAACATGAAAAATCATGTGTAAAAATGAACCCAACAAACTTCCCAAACTTATCTTTTGCTAGTCCTCGAGCAAAACAGAAATTAAAACAAGACTCGAAACAAAACTTTCCGAACACTTTCTAAAGAGAGAGCGACTCATGCAAAGACTCAAAAGTTTTCACAAGAAAAACTCAGTTTACACATTATTCACAAGGCGGCAAAATTCATAACACAACATGCTCAAGTGTAGTAGTGTGATGGCCAAATGGAACTCATTCTCCAATTTCAGTTTTCACACAACTTCAAAAATCATTTCAAGCACAAATGTAACTTCAAATCTCACCAAAGTTGTCCTCTCACAAATGAATCACTCGGAAGAGAGGTACAATGCAACACTCAATAGTAAATATGAGAATAGAGTTAAACCACACGGGACTTAACTCAAAATAGAAGGATGAAGAACATGCATAACTATGATCTCAAGAAGGATGCCAAACACTTAAAAGCCGAAAAATGTGTGCAAATCAACCACATGACATTTAAGATCAATTTAGGTCTTTATTATAGGTTGTAATGGGGCTAAGGGTGTAAGGTAAGTGAGAAATGAAGGAAATGGATACAACAAAGTCCAAGGAACTCATAATGTAAGAGCATATAATCGTTGACTAAAAGACTTTGCAACATCACGCTTGAGAATTACAATTTTTTTTTTTTATAGTTTTATTTAATTTGGCCAACCAAGAAACATGAAATTGAATTCATTGCCAATTAACCACAACCTTTCTCTTTTCTTTCACCCTTTGAGTGAAGTACTTTTTTTTTTCTTTTTTTAAATATAATTGTAATAACAAACTTCCCAAACTTAGCATGAAAAACACATCTAAATTGAAGCTCATGAGTTCCTTAGAAAGATAAATTCTTGTTTTTCAGGCTAAGACTAGAAGTTATAATTGGTTACTTGAAAGAAAAGGCATACATATAGGCTCAAGGTGGTTAACAATGGAAAATCATGCTTAAGCATGCATAGGGTTAGCTTGAAAGGCACAAACGGTCCAAAGAGGGCCTTAATATCATTTCTCAAATGTCATGTAATCAAATTGCACAAAAATGAATGTCTTTTAAGTGCTCAACCAAATCAATGAATAATGAGATCAAACAACAACTCGGATGACAAGAAAGAAAGAATACGTGTATAACACTCATGAATTGAAGCAAAAGGCTCAAAGCTCACATTATTTATGGTTATACAAGTCTAATTCATGCTTGATACAATTCTTTGGATCATGCAAGTCCCTCAACTAGAGAATTATGAAACAAGTGGCAAGTGCATAGAGGGTTTCAAACATATCATGCTAGAACAATGCCATTTAGTGAATAACAATTTTTATTTATTTAGCATTTTCAATCAAGTCATGCAAACATTCATCACAATCTCATCATATATGTCCGGAAAGTGACTTGAAAACAAAAAGACTCAAAACTAAAAAAGAAAACAAAATAAAAGAAAGCAAGAATTTAAGTGAAACGAAAAAGACTTGCTAACACTTCCCAAACTTAGAAATAAACATTGTCCTCAATGTTAAAGAATTTAGGCATAAACAATGTTATAACAAGAAGTAAAGGGAAAAAAAGCAAGAAATAATTAACAACAAACAAACAAGTAATTAAACTACAACACAGTTGCAAAAGAAAACAAAAACGAAACCAAGCAAAAACAAATAAAACAATAAGCCCTAACAACGGTCTCAGACATGCAGAAATCCAACCCAATGAAATGCACAAACCAAAATGAAAGCCCAAACCAAACGAAAGCCCAAAAGCGAAGAAAGTATAAAAAAATAAAGAAACCAAGTCAGAGGCACAAAGAGCGAGAACTCTGAAAAAAAAGATAAAAAATGGGCCCTGATGTCTCGGCTCCTGTGAGTCACGGGAAATAAAGCGAGGGACGTGTCTCGTGCAGAGGTCCCTCTCACCTTCCCAAGCCAGAATTATTGGCTTCGTAGGAATGTGTGACGACTTTTGTTTCTTGAAAACGAAGAAAGGCAGAAATGCAATTAAAGGGGTTAGTGAACGGGTGAGCTGACCTAAGGGGATAGGCCGTAAGGGCCGAGCAAAACGCAGAAGCGCAGTGGCTAGGGTTACGCAGACTAAGTCTATAAAAGAGGAAGATAAATAGGGAAAAAAAAACAGAGACTCAGAAACACACCAAAGAGAAAAGAAAGATAAAAGAAAAGAAAGTTCAAATGGCCTCTTCCTACCCATTCTCGTTGGATCTCAACCTAGCTCCACCGACTCAGACTCGGGGCCAAGCAGTGGCACCAGTGTGGATGCCCTACTTTGCCTCTACACGGGGGCACGTGACAGTGAATGACTCGATACCTGCTGGATAACGATGTTGCCCTTGGAGTTGCTAGAAATCTAGTGACTCCCAAGGATATACGGGTGCCTGGGAGAAAGGGATGACAACCGGGTCGTAAGCGATGCTCTGGCACTAAGCGTGCAAAGCACCGCAATAGTGGCAAGTGTGGGTCATTGCCTAATTGCGAAGTCCCATGAGGTGGAGGTGCTAAGAGGTCAATTGGCGGCGAGCGAAGTGTGGTCGAAGAGTGCCAGAGTATTATTAAAAGTTTAAAAAGGGAAAGGACAAGGATAGTGGAGGTGAATCGACACCAGCTGGAGGCGTTGCGGGAAGAGAACAAAAATCTCTCGAAGATGGTAGGTGTTTACGCCCATGACATGAGAAAGCAGCTGGAGGACCTAGACCGACCGGGTAAGCGTAAGAAAACAAATCGTGAGAGTGGTTACGCTCAAGCTAAGAGTGCCATCTTTGGGAGCTCGAGTGATAAGCCCCAAGAGACCGCACCTGAAGCCCCGGAAGAGGATAGCCATAGGGCTAAACTCAAAGGTCCTATGGTCGAGACACCAAGCACTGTGAAAAAGTGATTCTAGTGTATTATTGGTGTGCCTGCTTGTGTTGCCCTTCCAGTGTATTATTATTATTATTATTTTTTTATATATTTTATTTCACTTTTTTTTAATAATTATTATTTAGAAATAAAAGAAATGAAGTTGCAAAAGAAAAAGTAGCACACTTCCCAAACAAAACAAAAATGACAGCCAAAAGGGAAAACACACTTCCCAAACTTAAAATAAAACAAAACAAAACACAAAGCACCAAAAAAAATGAAAGTAACAGACAAAAATATAAAACAACAGAAAAAACACGGAGGTAAAAAGAAAATTAAAGTGAAAGTAGGAATGCTCCCTTCTAAATGCATGCGACCGCAAAATCCTCGTGAAGCGTAGGTATCGAGAGAAAAATGGCAAACAGCTGGACCACAAATCTCTCATCAGGAGACGTTTATTTAAACCACGCCTCTCCAAGCGGAAGAGTACCCTGCAATTCTTTTTGCAAACTCAAGGAAAACCATCAAAAACATCCAAAAACAAAACAATGGCATCCTCATGCACTCACCTTGATGATATCAACCTTGAGCTGTCACTAGCACCACCAAATTCACAGATAAGGGCTCCTCTAACCCCTATCTTCCCAAACTCCTCATACCATCATGGTTCAGCCTCAAATTTCTCTGAGGTGATGCCATGGAGGGCAGTATTGCCGGAAGGCATGACTGCAGGAGACTTACAGCTGCAGTATCATCTGCATGTGGCACAGAGATTCTGCAGGATGGCAGTGGACGAGTCCTACAATTTGACCGTGCTCAACGCAGTCTCGGCCACAAATTTAGGCATGCGCCTAACTGCGAGAACACGATGAAGGAATTTCAAAACATTTTTCCAAAGATCATTTGAATATTAAACATGCATTTAATCAAATTAATCGCAGCGGAAGTCTAAGGTGGTTGTTTAAATTCAAAAACAAAACTTCTTCCAAGTATCTTAAGCCATGAACATTGATATGTTTTTCATAAATGAAAATTTAAGAGAAAGGATAAGATCTAATTACCCTTGAAGCAATTATATGAACCAATGTGAGCCATGGTCTTCTCTTGATGATTTCCTCTTTGTTGATCTCCTCTTTGATCTTTGATCTTTGCTCCTTGATCTTTCTCCTCCATGTGGGCCACAAAAATATATGGCCTCTAAGTCTCCACACCAATGGAACCTTGAGATGAGAAGAAGTATCTTGAGAATACTTGGATGCTAGTGCAAGATTCTCAAGATTGGTTTCAATCTAAACCACTTTGAAAGATGAAAGTGTTTCACACTTGAAAACTCTCTTTGATCTCTCTTTGATCTCCCAAACCCCTTTGGTTGATGTTGGATTGTGTTTGTGTGTTAATAAGCTTATGGAAACAATTCCCATACATACTTACTTAAGCATTTTCGGCCAAAACCCATTGGGCTTCCAAAATTGGGCCTTATGACACTTAAACCATAATATTTAGGTGTCTTAAGCCCTTGGGCTTGATACCCAACCATTTGGGCTTCCCGTTAACTATTACCGAGGCCCAAATACGTTTTACACGTAATAAATCATCAACATCAAATCAATCAAATTGATTTCCTCATTCTCATTTGTATTACTCAAAGTTAACCATTTAAGGTGTGCGATCCATTAGGTTCTAATTAGCAAGGCAGTGGGAAAATATAAGAACTCTTTCTAACCAACTGGAATTAAAACCCCTTTTTAATTCTTCCTTTATTTGGATCGATCACAATCAATCCTAGGACTTCCACAAGCCAAGAGTGACATCTAGCAATATATCAAGGCTACCCAAGCTAACCAGAATAGATAAAGAACCTATTCAGTTGGAATTGCAATGCAATACGGTCCTTCTCTTATACAATGTTTCAAATCATATTATTAGGGTACGGATTGATTATGTCAAACCCCTAATATGATTTACAACCTCATGTGATTCAAAAGAACATGATTAAGAACAACTTTCTAAATCAAGCTCAAAATACTTTGGCCAAAGATTTACTGAATCACATCTTGAAACATTCTCCTTCTTTATCGAAAGTAGAGATTCCTTATTGTACATTCACATGCCTCTATGATGAATTAAGAGATCCCAACAACACTTAAGACAAATCTTTTACGGCTTGCCTTTAAGAGCTATCAAAGATCAATAACGCATCACAGGACAACCATGATGGCTCAGGTCTAAGGACTAATTTGCATTATTGCAACTATGAGTTCTCGTTTGACATATAGATAAATACTCCATACGAGAACTACGGTTGATCGCGTTAGTGTACTCATTCACTAATGAGCACCCACATACTTGCATTAGTGTCAACTACACAAATGGTTTGAGATTAACCATCCTCCCAATTGAGCATACATAATATGTGCTAATCTTGACGGTTTATCAATGCCCATTTGATAACCTATGATTAGGAACATTTTGGGATGCTACGGTTAGAGATTAAAGGTCTCCGAATCTAATCTTCTTTAGATTACTTTATCTCTTATTTAGCATACCTTGGACATTTGTTTCTTTACACGATGTAAAAGATAACAAATAAGTTTGCCCTTTATGTATCATATATGAAATGTATTATAAAGAGATTACATCAAATGTATTGGCTCTTAGGGCACATTTCTAACACACGAGAGTGCAGAGCACTGGCTAAGGAGGTGGCGGCCCTGAAAGCTCAGTTGGCGGACCTCCAGAAGAGGCTCACAGTGCGAACCAGCAGGTGGAAACACTGGAGAGGAAAGTTGAGGGCCATGTAGAGCTGCTGCAGATTCTACAAGTGCGAGCATAAAGAGGCAATTAGCAGAAGCCACAGGTAGCTCAGAATGTAACAATGAACATGTGATTAGGAATTATATGTACGCATTTTCACGTTTGTGTATGTAATCACATGTTATGAAATGAATAAGCATTTGAGCCAAAATTCAGAGTGTGGAATCATGAAGCAATCTACTTCCCAAACTTAACAACAAATTAGAAACACAAACAAGTAAAGGAAAGCAAAAGAGTAAGAAAAACAAAGAGAAACTACAAGAAATTCGAAATTACCTTGGTTGGAGATTTGTAACCCTAACTCAAAAATAAAATAAAATAAAATAAATAAAACAAAATAAAAGAAAGTTTGAGTCTAGAGAAACTCCACTTTGAAGCGATTAGGGCGACATCAAACTTCTTCTGTTCACTTTGGGTTGCCTCCCAAGAAGCGCTAAGTTTAAAGTCTTTTGCCGGACTTCCAACATAATGTGGTCACTTGAGGGGTTTTGGCTCAATCGCCTCCTTGTGCCGAACATAAAGTTTCTTCAAATCCCTTTGCCATCTAATCAACCCCTTTCGTATTCTTTTCTTTTTACCCACATGAGTAGATTTCAAAAGCAATTTTAAGCGCTCTTCAGGACGTGGATTAGATGGATGAGGCACATATTTAGGATTGGGTGGCGTTCTCATTTGAGTAGAATGAATGGCATTGAACATGTGGTTGGTGCTTGGAACATGGATGTTCAACTTATCTTCCTTTAGTACTTCAAAAACATAATAAGGCATTAGATTAGTTGAAGCACCTAAATCAATTAATGGTTTTTTAAACAATTTATCACCAATGATACAAGGAATTGTTAAACTTCCTGGATCTTGTAAATTGGGAGGAAGCTTCATTTGCAAAACAGCAGAAACCTCTTCCGTTAATGCAACAATTTCGGATTCCTTGAGCTTGTTTGCATCCAAGAAAGGAATGTTGATTTGCACTTTTTCGGAGATTTCCAATATGTCCTTGGCATGTTGAATTTTTTTAGAACCCATCAACCTGTGAGGAAAAGGAGCACGTAAGATATCTTCATCAGGAGGTTCACGACTTACCTTCTCCTTCCTTGCCCTTCTTGCAATTTCATGCTTTGGGATCCACTCGGATGAAGAAGCTTCTTGTTTATCTTTTTCCTAGATGATTTTATCCTTTTATTTAGGCTCAGTCACTTGCTCAACCTGCATTTCATCATCATTTTGAATCAGATTTTCAGAATTATCAACTTCACCAATTACCTTACCAGTTCTCAAGGTAATTGCTTTAACATGCTCATGCCCGGTTGGATTAATCGTTGTTTGGCTAGGCATCATCCTAGCTTCCCTTTGACTCAAAGCTGTAGCAATTTGCCCCACTTGATTTTCTAGATTGGCTATGGCATTATCTCTCTTCTGCATGTGGGTGTCATTCCCTTGCATGTAGCTTTTTGTCTCACTGATGAAACTATCTGATTTCTAGCCATTGAAGCAACAAGTTCTTCCAAAGTCGGTCCTTGAGGTTGTTGGTGAGATTGTGGTGGAGTGTAATGTTGAGGTTGACCATGAGGTGGACAAGTATTATGTTGGCCTTGATATGGTTGATATGACCCTTGTTGAAAATTTGGATTGTCGTTCCACCAGAAGTTCGAATGATTTCTCCACTCCGGATTGTATGTTTGTTGGAAATATTCATTCATAGTCAATTCATTCTGAAATGAGCCAAATGCATTTGCTTCCTCCATCCCAAATTTATTGGAGTATTCTTGCATAGTAAGTTCCACAATTTCAGTTGCGGCAGCCATTGGTGATGGTGGAGGTGACTCCTTGGATGTTCCTATAAGAAAAAGAAACAAAAACAAATCAAGATAAAATGAAACAACAATTAATAAACAAAAATAAAACTAAGTACTCTAAACATACTCAAACAAAACAGGATAAGCAGCCGTGCCAAGTTCCCGGCAACGGCGCCAAAAATTGTTGCATTCCTAAGAGGACACAAATTAATGTGCAAACAACCAATTAAAAATACCCGCAAGTGCACGAATCTATTGAAGTATAGATTATGTAACTACGGGTTCGATCCCACGAAGAACTTGTCGGCTTCCTATAAGTTCTAATTTGAGTACGTAAAGAACACTTAATTGACACACCACAAATGCAAAATGAAAACTAAAAATGAGTAAAGAAATGTAAAAGAAATGAAACAACACAAGAAAACTAAAGAAAAACACAAACAACATTTTCTATCACCATTTTATCACATGTTTATCACCTGTGAACAGTGCTATGTGAACAGTGACAAGTGACGACCGGTCATGAACAGTAACGACCGGTCGCTGAACAGTGACGACCGGTCATTTTTTAGCAGAATCGAAATTAGAGAATTGTGTGTTGAGCGACCGGTCGTTGAGACACTAGCGACCGGTCGTTTCTTCAGAGAATCGTGTTTTTCTCTGCTTTTCAGTTTCGAACCTCTGTCCAGTTTTTGACTTATAACTTTCCAACCGTACGTCCAAAATTCACGTTCTTTATACGGTTGGATTCAGCACAGAAAATTCAAGAATACAAAGCGGACCAAAAGTCCAAAACAATTACGAAAACAAATAAAATTCAGTAACAAAGACACATAACGTGTCGAACACGCAACTCACACACACATTTTGGGGGGGGGGGGTTTGATTTGGTTCTTTTGATCTATTTCAATTGCATGTAAGTAAATGAACTTCAAATTTAAATGAGAATGGCAGAGATGAATTATCAAGATGTGAAATTAAAATGTAACAAACACTAGGGTTTCGAATCCATCCTAAACAATTCTACCTATATTCAAGAGACCAATTCACATGGATGATTCTTACTTCATCCATTTATTGCTTAGGATAACATGAAGATACACATAATCCCAACAATCTCAAGAAGCATGCTTTCAAAGATGGCCAACCAAGGAAAAACACACATCAAGGATAGATTAATTTGGTGAATTGGAATTCATCAACAATATCCAGAAATTCATACACTCAAGCATCAAAACAATAAGGTAATCATGTTTAGGGCTTCAACCTAATCCCTAGCTATGGAGTTTAGTTGCTCATACTTATTCCAAATACAAACTCAAAATAAAATTAGAAAGAGTTTACAGATTTTCAGAAAATGATGAAAGCTTCAAGATCATCAATGGTGGAAGTCTTCTTCTCCACTTTTCTTGGCTGCACCTTGGCTTTCTCCAAGCTCCAAACTCTCCAAAATCTGCTCTCAATGTGTAGAATAATAGAATCCATTCTCTCTCCCGTTTGAAAGCTCCCCCAAATCAGATTGCCATTGACTTTCCTCCCTCTCTCCTCCTTTCCAGCTTTTACCTTTTAATATAAAACTACCACCTTTGATAAAGCCTTAGCCCATTGTCCCATTGCCATGATGAAGCTTTGTCCTCACAAAGATGCCAATTGCTTCAGAAAATATCTCAAAGCTAAGGTAACTTCTTGTTACCAAGAGTTATGGTAACAAGAAAATCAAGATAACACAAAGGAGGTAAAAGCTGGCCAAGTTCGGATTTCCAGAGCTGTGGTAACAAGCTGGATTGGTTGGATGGGCAATACTTGTCCAATAGAGCTCAAATTTGGATATGTTGTAGTTAACATCCATTGGAACAAGTCTCATGAAGATCATGACCTCATCCGAGCACCAGAGCATGTTGATCCGGGGCCAAGAAGTTGACCTACGAAAATGAACAAAAACAGAATTTATAACAAATAGTGCACTTTTAGCTCATTTTCATTCTAACCAAGGTAAAATCTAAGAAAACACAAAAAGGAAGTAAAAAGCTATAAAATGTCAAGAACTAACTCAAAATAAAAGGTGAATAACATGAAAAATCATGTGTAAAAATGAACCGAACACTTGTTTGTGGGCCCACGCTCCACCACTGCCCAATCTTCAGTTGTTGTGATTGCTGAGTCCCCTTCCATGCACTTCTCTTCATGGTGCTCTCATTCCATTAGTGCCTCACTCGTTCATTACTGTCCTCCGCTCACGCACTTTGTTTCTCTTACGAATTCCACTATGTATTTTAATATTGTTTGTCATCATCTCCTGCTTATTGGAAAAGATTTCGATATTTCTAGTTTTGGGTTCATCTTCGTTGATTTTCTCACTCGTCATCGTCTCCTATGGTTGGTTCAACGTTTGCCGTTGCCTAATTTTCAAATTGTCCAAAACTTCTATGCCAACTTTTCTGCTGAACCCACTGCCTCTCTGATCCTTATTCTTGACATCGTTGTGAGTGTGCATGGTGTTCCTGTTCCAATCAATTTCGTTTTTATTGCAGACGCCCTTGATCTGGCCCCTGTTCGACCTGGTGCCACTTATGAGACAGTTCTAGATTCCATTCCATGCCATCAGGTTGTAAATCACCTCTATGTTTCTCCACCCGATGTTCTTCCAACCAAACTCTCTTCATGTATGATGTCCCAATGGGCTCGCACCCTGTATATGCCCGTTTGTAACTTCGTGAATCTTACTTCCCAGTATGGAAAAGTGAATTGGAAGGCTGCCTATCTTCTCTTCCAGCTTGTGATTGAGCACTCCATTAATGTAGAGTTCCACATCTATGACAACATCACAACAGCTGGTGCCACCAATGCCTCTCTTAGTATAGAGTTCTCACCACTCTTACCTGCTCATGTTGGTGTTCATGTGCTTCCTACGGATGACATTAACTCTTCCGATTCTATTAAAGTAAACAATCATATCACTCACCATCGCAACAATGCTCATTGTACCTCTGGTGGTCTCTCCATCGAACAACAAGCACTTTTGGACTCATTCTCTACTTCTCATCAAGTGACACTTGCGCTTCTTCACCGCATCTAAAACCGTCTTGATACTTATAGTGAGCTATTACTGACTCTTGTTGGTCATATCTAGTCGCTTGATCATTCTTCATGTCCCTCTTAGGCTTGCAGTCTCTAAAGTCCCTTTGTTTGTTTATGGCTTTATTCTTATATTCTAATTTTGTTGACTTCTCCGTGTTCCTTTGACTTTCCTAAACAAAAAAAGGAAGAACACTTTTCTTACATATGTTAGTTAAGAGGAGTAACTTGTCTTTTGGTAGTTAGAAGCATGTTATTTACGGGGAGATAATTTTTTTTTCTTTTTTTGTGATATCAAAACTTGTAATGTTTTGCTTAACCACTTATCATATGAAGAGTTGTTGTTTAATTTTGTCAAATTCTATTTGTTGATTCTCAATTCTATTTTGTTTCACTGGTGGCTTGTTTGTTGGTGTGCAGAAGTTACAAGAACTGAATGTTTGTTGGGCATAGTGAATTAGGTTGTTTAGTTTTTCCTTGTAAACGTGTCTACAATGTAATCTAATGTTTTGTATAGGAAATGCCGAAGGGGAAGATTGTTAGTATGAAAATTGTATTGGAATTTCCTAGACTCTAGCATAGGTCGAGAATTAATGTGTGAATATCTTTTATTGGAAGTTTTGGCGCAACACATTCAATCTCGGATTTTTGAAGTATGACTTGATCAATATGAGGAAATTGATTTCAGGTAAATCATGACATAATCATGCATTCATGATAGGATTCTTAGTTGGAGTCATTTTCACTCAAGTGCTTATGTCTTATTTTAAATAAGATTAGGTTTTATCTCTTGAGATTATTTTCCTAGTTGGACTTTATTTTGATTCTCAATAAAACTTTACTTTTCCTCTAATAACTTGGAGGGCACGTTGCTATATTAAAGTCCTCTCATACCTAATTGGTCTCATTAATTTATCTTGGTAGATATTATTTCCTTCTATAATAGTTAATTGTAGTGAAAGACATTCTTTCTCAGAATTTGCAAAAGATGACGTTTTTGATTATGATCCTAAAAGAATCAAATTTGATATTGATGAAAAGTCACGTGCTTTCTTGCACTTAGACTTTTCAAAGTGAGAACCTCTTTTGCATAACATGGTGGGTGCCTCTCTTTGGTACTCACGACTTTCAATATTGGTATGTGAGCATCTAAAATTTCTAAGAAAGCTGTTGTGCATAACTTTGAGATAAGTCATCAAGTGTTCCATGTTTGCTTGGTGATTGATCAAATACATTAATATTGCATATTCGGTGACTCATATGGTTGTGGGAAACAAGACCCTGATGACAGTTTTTCTCCTGCTAACTTGAAGCAATGGTGACTAGTTTTGCGTTCAACATAATAAGTGTCGAAAGATCATCCCATGACAGAAGATGAGTTACGAAGAAGTCGATAAATATTATCTAGAATGTGTCTAGGATAAATGTGTGAGTACTTCTTGTAATCATCGTTCTATAGTGGATTTGTTTTGGATTAAGAAGTCCCGTAGATTGTCATCAGAAGTGGGGCTTTACCACATAAAATAATTCTCTGCGTATTCATTTATTTTATACTTTGCACGTTTTCCCTTTAGGCATTCTTAGTCATCTTACAGGTAATTTCAGATGTTGTCTATCCTAGTTAGCCAAGTGAAGTGGAGTGTGATGATGAGATGAATGAGTTGTTTTTCAAGACAGAATTGGCTAACATTGTTGGTATTATGAAATTCCAGAAGATGCAATGTTCTAAGACACATAGCAAGATTGACCCAACTACGAAGAAAGCGGCTAAACCCAAGAAGAACAATAGCAACAAGAAGTTAAAGGTTTCATTAGATTAAGTATATTATTAGAAGCATGTTATTAGTAAAGGTTTAGGACCTTAAATTATAAACTAATTTTTGAATGCACATATGAATAGGCTTGAATTTCTAACACCCATATTTGGGCTAGAAAGGTTGTATATGCAAGGCCCATTATGAAATTTATCCCAATTCAATGATGCTGGGCATCTCACATCCACCTTGAAAGCATTTTAAACCTTCCTGATACCCGATAAGGCATCATTCTAGCAGGCTTCTTCGTTGCTAAGACGGAACCCATCACAATTGGAGTAAAAATCGCCATCCTTAAGGAGTGGATAAACTTTGTTCACTTTGAAGACATCAAGATAGCATCGGCAAAAAAAAAAAAAGCCTATGTTATTACTATTGACTCTAAGAAGGTAGCAAAAAAGTTGGTTGATAAGGGACCTTCGTTTGTGCATGATGATGTCTTCTCTATGCAGCCATGACTTGATGCTTGTTCCTTAGAGGACATCAACCCTTGCTTGGCTTCATTTTGGATCCAAGCCAATGGGATCCCACTTGGTCAAATGAATGCCAAAAATGGAAATATCATAGCAAAAAAAATTGGGAAGGCTATTTCTGGAGGACCCAAATCAAATTGATATGCGTGGTTTTCTTCATATACGGGTCCAGCTTGATACGTCCCGTCCCCTTCAACATGGATTATGGTTACCAAGCCATATGAGTGCTCGGTCTTGGGTCAAATTTCGATACAAAGGCCTCCGTTGCTTTTTTCAGCAGTGCGCAGACTTGGCTATGTGAACAAGAAAGAAAACATGTGCAATCACCCTTTGTGTCCAGTGGTTGAAAACGATGGAACCGAATTTGGGGCATGGATGGAACTGACTTTGTTCGTGGTCCCATTCCTCTCTCTTCTAGAGCATCCTGCAAAGCGGTCTCGACTGGTGGAGCCCAGAGATATCCCGATGGCACCAAGAATGGACATGATGGTGACTGGACTGGACAGTCAAATGACACTCTCGTGAGGGCTAACCCATTCTGTCACAACTCGACGATCCTGGAGATGGCTGCCAACACACACTTGAGCACTTCGATCGTATCTACCGGCGGGATGGGACTGAAAGGAGGCAGTCACGTGAGCTTGTCAAGAGCCGCATAATATTCTCGCTTCACCCAAGGCGGTGTAAGTATCCGATATCTCTCGTACCAATGCACCAATGTTCTTGCAGTGCCCATCCATGTCACTGTCTAGGGATAATTCCACTCCTCTATCTATTGAGCCATGTGTTGGTGCCAAGGCGTGAGAAATTCCCCCCTGACAATATAGGTGGACTTCACTAAGTCTAACAATGATCCAATTCTTTCTCTTTCTACCCATACTTCCCACAAGTATACTACATGTGTTGTCACTTCCAATAGGTGTGGTGGACGCGAAAAACCACTAGCCTGCAATTGTATGAAATGGGTAAAATCATTTTGCCTTCTTTGCCATCCATGCATGATGGACACACTTTGCTAGAGAAAAGGGGATTGTAGTGCCCACTCGTTCAGCTAAAAGATTTCATCCTAACCATGTTATGGGAGGTTCTACATGATTTTGTAGCAGGGGAAAAATTGGATGTAGAGGTCGCCCAAAGGCCACCAAAAATTGTAAGAAGCGAGTATCTGAACATGGAGGAGCTGAGCGATTTTGGAATGAAAATCAGTTTATGTGAAGTGGTCGTGAGTCCATTAAAGGAGCTGGAAGTGATGGAATCACGAACTGAAGAAGTCTAGAAATTAACTATTTTCTCTTGTCAATGGTGGTGGTGGCTGGCCAATAGCCACAAGAAGACCATGATTCAAATGTTGTGGTACCTGCCAAGGGGTGAGGTTTCCCTTGAGAGTTTCGTACATCAAAAATCCTATTTTGGCGTAGTTTTATGAATTGCCTTTACTTCACCTTTCATTGGTTGTTAGGTCTTCGACGTCAAGTTTCTACCACAATACGCAGCTCGTCGGCTCCCCTTGTGTCTCTGCTTCACCTCAATGACACTTATGGAGTTGATGATGCTTTTAAAGTGCATTTGACACTTACCTCTCGAATTATGGTAGAACTCTTTGTAGTTGTGATGACTTATCCATCACCATTTTTCATCCTTTGTTCTGTTTCAGGTTCCTTTTCTGTGGTTGTGAGTCGACGTTCGTGACTGGTCATGGGTGGTGCGGCATTTCCTTGATCCTTATTCTTCGACTTTTTTATGTTGGTGATATATTTTACTTCCATTGTGTTGTCTTTATGGCCGTTTTTGCTTTCTTAGATTAGTTCGGGTTCATGATCTTCATTCTATAATTGCGCTTTAGTTTTAGCTAGATTTGTTCCTAGAGTAACTTTTATCCGATGATGGGCGACGGCCCTTCCACTCGGCACCGTATTCCTTGCCCTTTTGTGGGTCCCAAAAGAAAAAAAAATTGTTTATTTGTTATATTTTAAGCCAAATATTTTTTACATTTAACAATAAGCCCAATTATATTCAAATCCATTCAGCCCAATTTTACATCTAACTAGCCCAACATTTTTTTTTGTCCCAAAAAAGAAGAAGAAAAAACTAATAACCCCACCTCTTTTTTTGGGCAGATTAACCCTCTCTACCTCTTTCCCACTCAAAAACCCTAGCATTTCAACGTCTTCTTCTTCTCTACTCCCTTGTTCTTCTTCTCTCTTCTCTTATTCTCTCATTTATCTCTCAACTACAGAATCCATCCCCACTCACCCAACCGCAAACCCCATCCCTACACCCACTGAATCGAACAAACCCAACCCTCAATATATCAATGTTACGAAACCACCCTTACCTCCCCGAAGATCTTCAGGTGCCTTTTTGCTTTTACCTCATTTCAATTCCTTTCCAAATCTGCAGCGAAGACTGCAGATTGACTACTGCAATTTTAGGGTTTAGGGTTTAGGGACCTGTTAAATGTAATGCATGTACTTCGTTTCAATTTTTCAGGAAGCACTGGAACACTTGGCATCTATTGATCTGATTGACTTATGCAATGAGGCTAAAGTTGAGCGCTGTCGGGCAACAAGAGACCTGAGAAGCTGTGGGCGATATGTAACGGATGTGCTCAACTCTTGTGGACATGCTTCATTATGTGCAGAGTGTAGCCAGCGGTGTGATGTCTGCCCAATTTGTAGAATTCCGATACCAAAGAATGGCAAAAAATTACGTCGTCGCCTTTACGATCAGTGTTCAGAAGCTCGCCTTATATCCAAAAAATGGGATAAGAGATTTCAAGAGAAAGAAGATGGGGAGGAGCATATATCTGTTGACGTCCAACGCCTTTATTCTCTATTTGATGTCGCCCTGGAGAATAACTTAGTTTCTTTGATATGCCACTGTATCCTTTAGTGAACTTTTGTCTTTCTTGAAACTCTACTGTCACTTGTGTTAAATGTTCATATGTTTTCTTTGACATAGATTAAACAGATGTTACAGATGTTTGTTTGGATGAAAGTGCAGTGTCCAGTGATCCTGTTATTGCTTTTTTATTGGATGAAGTGGTTGTTAAGGATTGGTGCAAACGAACATTCCAGAACATCATCACAGAACTTCAAGGCATTTGTATCCTTATATCATTTTTCAAAATTTTCAAAATTTGTTATTTTCTGCTCATGTATACTTTGCATATTTGAATGATTTGCATTTCTTAATATATTGTCCTAAGATAATCTTGAAACAGAACAGATGAAATCTATGTTGAGTGCACTTCTTAAGTTCTCAGCACGATTGGCTGGCATATCTAATGTGCTTGATGTTCTGGATTCATCTTTTAAGGGGTCTCTTTCAGCTCAGCTTCAAGACTTGCACCAGCTTCAAGAGACCATATTGAAGACAACGCAGGTCGTTGCTATGATGGTTTACCCTTTTTGTTCTTCGTGATGGTGGCACCTGATTTTTATTTGCGTGAGGATACTTGCTATTATACATAATTACATAACATAATTGCCAACAAAAAAATTGTTTAATTTTAGAGCTTGATGTTGATAAATCCGTAGATCTAGAAATTCAGTTCGGACAATTGAACCTTCTCAAACTGTTTCTTTTTAAGAACCAAAAAGATTTGTGATTTGTGATATACATGCTTCAGTTTTTCTAATTTTTAATAGTTTGTAATTTAAACTATCGAGGTAGTACTAACTTTTTAGCTATAATAATTTCGAAGCCCTTGAAAGCACAAGAAGCTACAGCATATCAGATTTAGTTTATAGAAAGATAAACTGTTTTCTATGTTGCATATTTTACTCGTGTTCCTAAAAATTTATTGTAGCACGATTGCTACCTGTGATCTTTTGATATTTTATGAGTTTGGTTCAAATCTTACACGTTTTCTTCTATACACTTTTCAATTATGGATTTCCAAAGAGACCAGGTTGCCAATAAAGTTCCTATATGTCTGCAAATATATTGTAATTGTTGTTTGACATTTGATTTTTTATTTTCAGCATATGGAGGCCATGATATGGTGTCTAAGACATGAATTCCTTGAGAATGTGAGGCCTTGCAATGCTAATTTCACATTGTGGCATTCTCTTGTACGGGAAAGGAAATCAGCTGCAATTAAGCGTTCATGGCCTGATGCAGTAAATAACTCTGAAGCGTCCACGGGACAGGAAGGTACCCTGTTTATTGAGGACGCCTTGGTAAATCTGGAGATTGAGCGGCGAAATACTGTAAAACTGGTAGAGGAATTAAAACTTGCATCTTTGCAGAAGGATGGAGTCTCATCAATTTTCAGGTCTGAGATAGAGGGGGTTGCAGGATGCTATCCGTTTGAAAATGTTCGAGCTGCTGTTGATATACTTTTTCTATGTGGTAGTTCAGATTTGGTGGTTGCGAAGCAAGCGATTGTATCCTTTCTTTTTCTTTGAGTTTTGTATGTTTCATTTAATTGTGCATTTCCTGAATTCCTCCCTCACCCACCTCCAGGGATATCTGTATTTCCTTAATCTATAACAGTTTCTGTACTACCTATTTGATCGGCATTGGACAATGCCTGATGAGCAATGGAGACACATTGTAGAGGATTTTGGAGCTACCTTTGGCATTCCCAGGCATTTATTATTGGAATCCTTAATTTTTTATCTCTTGGATGATCACACAGATGAGGCTCTGCAGGTAAGTTCTGCTTAATTTTTCCAGATGGTTATTGCTTTTGAATGCCAGTTTTTCTCTCTCAATGCCATAAGATTCGTGTTTAACCAATCGTATCAAGATTCAATGACGTTATTTAATTCAAATTTTATGCTCAATTCATATGTCTGTGGTCAGGCTGTGGCATTCTAGGGGGAAGGGTTCTTCTCCAGTCCTTGCTAATCTAGGAAAAGAGATTGCGACTTGAGAATATCAAATAAGATTTTGAAGCAAATAGGATGTATACGATTTTCAATTATGGCTCTGACTCCATCTGTTGTGGTGCTGCTTGTTTGAGTTCAAAGTAGACCATTATTATTTTTTAAATAATTAAAATTAATTGGTTTACGTATAATGTTTATCCAAGCTAATAGGATGTATATGAAAATTTTGATTGGGGGATAAAACCAGGAAATATTCTAGTGCTGTTGCAAGAAGTTATATTTGTAGAAGACTGTTCAAATTTATGCTTTTTGTTTGATATTAGATTATTTAGTCCCGGATTCATTTTAAGGCTTGATTCAACTTTATAATATATTTCTCAGGAAGCTTGTCACCTTCTTCCAGAGATCTCAGGCCCAGCAACTCATCCTAAGATTGCACAAGTACTACTAGAAAGGGGAAACCCTGATACAGCCCTTTCGGTTTTACGATGGTCCGGGCGTGATGGTACATCAAAACCAATTTCACTTAGTGAGGCTGTAACTGCAGTTCGGGTGAGGGTAGAGTGTGGACTTTTTACCGAAGCATTTATACATCAAAGAATGCTTTGCACCAAAGTCAAGGAGAAGAAGTTGAAGTGTGGACAATTTGGTGATGTAACTGATGATTCAACATGCAAATATAAGAGTTGGGAAGACTGGGTGGAGATATTGGTTACTGAAATTTGTGTCCTTTGTATACGAAGGAACATGGTAGATCGAATGATAGAGTTGCCGTGGAATTCTGATGAAGAGAAACATCTCCATAAGTGCCTGTTAGATTATACTATTGATGATCCTTCCTCAATTATTGGAAGCCTTCTTGTCATATTCTATATTCAGGTAGTTATTATCTATTTTTATTGTTGACTGCGGTTCAAAATCGAGTATTGTGGTTCAGCATCTTACTAGTGCTATGCAGTTATGCATTGTAACCTTTAAGAAAAGCATCATCATTTATGTTGGCAGTTTCTGTAGCTCATAATGCGTTTAAAGCTTGAGAATTTATGTTCATTTGGGGCCAGTTAATGGTGTGAGAAATACTTGCTTTAAAGTTTATGAAAGTCAACAATGTTTGATTATGCATATCATTATTGCTGCAGCTCTCTCCACAATTTTATGTGTAGTTCAGGACAGCTTGCAAATGGAAGGGATCACAGGCCCTTTGCATTTACCTTCATGGCATTTAAGCACTTTAAGGAGTCCCACTATTTTCTGAACTATTTCATCTGGTTTTCTTATATTATTAGTTTGTAGACTGTTTTATCTACTTACTTTTTGAAGATGTTCTCAGTAGTTAGTTCTATTAAAAGAGCAAGTTCTGTGTTGAGATTTTCTGACATAAAATTGCCCATTTTCCTTCCTTATGCCATTTCAGCGCTACCGGTACTCTGAAGCTTACCATGTTGATCAAATACTTAAAAACGCGGAGCAGGAGTTCATCTCAAAGAATTCTGTCAGTGAAGAAGTTTTATCTAGAATGAGATCAATGAGCGGCCGGAGAACAGGATTAATTGTAAGTTGTTTAATTTTTTAAGGGCATATGACCATGTGATTTTCTTTGCTTTATTCTTAAGTTTGATATGTAAGTCATTTGTAATGCAATATGTAACCAAACTGGTTACAAGCAGCTTATTTGACCCGAATGTTAACATTCTTATATGACAATCAGACAGTGATTTAAGCATATTGGAGTGAGTCTCTTTGCGGGTACATGGTGCTTTCTTTGTTTTGTAATTAGATGCATTTGATGAACAGGATAAATGCATGGAGTTGCTACCAGAAGTCCAACGACAACAAGTAAAGGCTGGAAAGTTTCCTGAGATATCTGGTGCCACCTCTAGCGAAGTTGAAATGTCAGCAACATGTCCTCTTCCTGAGGTGCAAGTGTCAAACTCAACTAGTTTACTGATTCCTTCGTCCGTTGATTTTTCGCATGCTTTATGGACGGATCGCTTGAATCCTTCCTGGAAACCTTCAATATCTGAAACCCCCAAGAAAAGAGTGGCGTTAGTTGACGGTTATCGCTCTGACCTAGGTAACCATGGTTCTTCAGTTCTGCATGAAAGGTTATTTACCAATTCTGAAATGCAATGGAAGCCTGATAATAGCATAAACAAGTCCTTCAATTTTGAGGATGCATCAACTCCTGAAATTCATTGGGCTACTCCCCTCTCAGCAGTTAAGGGTGGGAACAGGAGTTCATTTAAATTACTTTCAAATAGCCATCTCCAGGACAATCAATATGATAAGATGTCACCAGAAACCGAAAAGAACAGGAACTTCAACCCTTTCAGAAATACAAGCCCTTTACACTACTACAGCGCTAATTCTAATCCAGTAACTACACCCAGCAGCAACCATGGCCAGTTCAAAGATTCTGCAATGAACCTGCATCGCGTGTCCAGTAAGGCATATTATCCAGATAGGGATGATAGACCTTGGGATATGGTTTCCAAGGATGACTCGATGGACATTTCCTTGAAGTGAGTGTTCAAATTTTTTATTTTTCCCTTCATCTCTCCTGCCCCATTAAAATCTCGTTACTATTCGCTACGTGTGTGGTATGACTGTTTGAGAAGGTTTACATTGACATTCATTTCAGTGTTTTATTTCTTTTTAATACAATTTTTTTTTCTTAATATTCAGCTATGGAGAAAAGGGTTTTGGAATTGAGGACAGAAATTTGAATCATGGACCAAGATGGAGGTCTGATGAAACCAGTGATGAGGAAGAGGAGCAGAGTCCACAGAAAGCCACTGACATCACTCATCATACCCCTACTAGTACTACAAGGGGAGTCAGAAGAGGCAGATTTTCCAAGAGATGAAGATCTTCCAGCTGCTCGTTTTAAACTTCAAAATGGAATCCATATCCTGCCGTGATCTTTCCTTAATACGGTTTGGGGAGAAGGCGGCCTTCAATAGAGAACAACGCTGGTTTATTGTACATGGGGTTCATGCTGATTGAGTTCAAGGGTTCCCTTTGGAGGGCAAGTAATTATAGTATACATGATACTGTTTAATAGTTGTGAAGTGTAGCTAAGATCAGGTGCCTAATTTGATGGGGTATCTCCATTTCTTCCTGCAATTGCTTCCAAGTTGATCAGAGATGAATTTCTAGTTTTCTACTGGCTACAAAACTGTGAAAACCCGGCGAGAATTTTGAACCATTGAAGTAATCTCAATGCTGAGAGAGCCTGAGGCAAAAGGCTTTTGGTAGTTTCAACATCTTGCTAAGCTGTATTTTAACGTAGTGTACGTTTGTGGATGAGAATGATAATGTCCAGTTAACCAAAGAAATACTGTTTGCACTCTGTCGTTCAGAATTTGCGCACATATCTTTTGTATGCATTTAACAATGGTCTGGGTAATGATCAATGTCCTTGATGGAAATGGTTGATTAGTATCTGGAGAATTTGTAATTAAGGGTGTGTTTTTTCTTAATGCCAACATGCTTTCAATTAAGTAAAAAGAACTTTTGTAGCATTTATGTTGAAATAGAGAAAAGTACTTGTTGGGTTACAAAGCTTATCTGTTTGTTGGCTTTTTAGAAATGCTTTTTAGGTGTTTCTAATCTTGCGTGTACAAGAGCTATCTATCCTTACCATTGGGTTCTACTAACAAAGTAACAAAAGTAAGTCTAACAATATTAACACTCTCAATTTAGCTTTTAGCGATATTGACACTCTCATTTTAGCTTTGAACGATATACTGACACTCCCGATTTAGCTTTTAACGATATAGACACTCTCGTTTTAGCTTTCAGCGATACAACGTCCTCTTATTTTCTTGGGCAACGATATTCTTTATTTATTTATTTGGGTAACAAGGGGGGCTAAAAGCCCAACACAGCAACACAACGATGCCTGGACACACCCATGGCATCAGCATACAAAATATCTTTCAGGAAGTCAGGAACTGTCTCATAGAGATGAATCCCAGGACCAAAATCAATGCTTCTAGCAGACAAAGCAGCAAAATTATGCTCATTATAGATATGGTTAATAGAACAACGCCAATCCTAATTGATCTTTGACTTGAAATAACATATGATGCTGAAGAGGGGATAGGTGGGAACAAGGTTTAAAATATCAATAATATCGAAAATATTGGTAGTTTAAAAACACGGAAAAATTCGAATAGAAATATCGGGATATTATTGATATCGAATAAAAATTGTAAGAAAAACTTGTAAATTTTTATTGAAACTTTGGAGAATGTTTATTTAGTCAATTATCTATTAGTTTATCACAAAAAATTAGAAGGAAATGCATTGCATGATGGATTTAACTGATTTAAGTTGATTATACAACGAGCTGACAAACACTGTGAGTGTAGAAAATATTTAGTAATTAATGAAAAAAGATTAAACACACCACAATCATTTATATATAATGATTTACTACAATATTTTACACTTTATACATTGCATGGTAATATTTTACACTATAATCATTCTCATGTGAAAATTTGATTCTTGCAAAAATAATTCAAAACAAAACATTATAAATATAAAGATTTTAGCATAATATCACAAAAACATAATTGATATGGTGGTTAAGGTGTTGGAGGAGTAAAATGGGAGGGGTTCAAATCCCCTTTGTGTTTTTTTTTTATCCCTTTTTATTCTTTTTTTTTTTCATTTACATCGATATTTTCCAATATTATCGATATTTATACGATATATACATGGATATGTTCCAAAATATCCGTGATTCGAAAAAATCGAAATGTCCTCGATATTTCGTCGATATTATCAATATTTCATACTATGGTTGGGAATGGTAAAGCTATTAAGCATGGAAACAACATCACAAGAATCACTTTCCGCCTCAACATTACGAAAGCCAGAGTCCCAAGCCAGAGTAAGCCCCTAAAGAATACCCCATAATTCAGCACCAATAGAACCAATAGAACTAGTAGTAGGGCTTCTACTCCCATCAGTATTTATCTTGCAAGTTCCAATGCTAGTGGGGTTCTAGTGCAAGAGAACCATTGATTGAGTGGAGATGGTAGAGTTAGGCTTCACAGTAGTATTGAAGGATAATTTGATGTGGTTCAACAGGCATCACAAACTCTTGATAAAAAATACTTTTGCACCTCCATTTCCAAATAAACCACAGAAAATTAGTGAAAACCAGATGCCAAGGCAAACCATGGTGCACTTTCTTTTTGGCAGGCAAATTTTTTAAAAGCCATTCTTCAAAGTCGATAGAGGAGCGATTGATCCCATCACCGGCAAGCAAGTTATTCCAAATACTAAGAGAGTAAGGACAGTCCATGAAAAGGTGAGCAATAGTTTCCATGGGGTAATTACATCTAGAACGGGCAGGGACCTGAGTTAACCCCCTCATATGTCTTTGGACATTAGTGAGCAGCTTCTTATGACGGACAGTCCATAGAAAGTTATTGATCTTTGGCGGGAAAGGAAGGTTCCAAATAAACTGCCATTTCCACTTCATTTCAACATCCTCAAGAAGAAAGGAGTAATACGCAGTTGTAACAGTGAAGGAACCATTTCCTGTGTGCTTCCAAATACATCTGTCACTGCCACTACTAGGGAGACCATCATGCACACATGAAATCATTTGAACAATATTTTCAGGAAGACATTCCCTAAGTGTGAAACCCCATATTTTGAATATATATTGGTTAAATTTATGTGTGTAATTGTCTTGGTATATATGTAAATATTGTTGGTAATTATTATGAATACTATATTATAATAATACTTATATATTTCTATGTTTATGATAATATTTAGTTTCTTTGATTATTAAACAAATTTGTTATCTATGTGTCGTCCATTTCATGCATGATAAATGGCTAAGTTCAAAGGTGTAGTAATCCTATTACGTTTGCAACATCTCCTACAATATTCCTCTTACATTTTATACTTGGCAATATTATATTCATTACATGCATTATCACCTTGAGTTTATCTATTTACTTTGCTGAGCATGAGACACCTCATGCTATAATTTTGATTGTTGGCGGCCTTATCTTGTTAGTATCATACCAAATTGACAACATGATATTTTTGTTAACCGCCATAGGTTAGTAGCAACCGACTTTCCTTTTATATAAATAGGACCTTTCATATTTGAAACAAGAGAGAGAGAGAGAGAGAGAGAGAGAGAGAGAGAGAGAGAGAGAGAGAGAGAGTTAAGTGAGGAAATTCTTGGAAGAAATATAGGGCTTAGCTTGTATTTTCTTAATATGGAGCATTGCTTTGGAATCAAGGTAGGGATTTCTTGGGATGTCTTTACGGGGATTGATTTAATTAAATTTCGTGAACACTGTATTATGCATGATATTATTATTTGATTATTATTATTGGGTGTTGAAGTGTTGTTAATTATCTATATTATTAATATTGACATGATCATATGTTATCAATGATGGCTGGAATTCTTGGGTTGATAAGGAAAGTATGAAAAAGAGGGTAATGGAAATAGTCTTTTGTGTTGTTGAGTCTAACTCTCTGCAGGTACCAGGTCTAGGGATCCCACAGTGCACATGGTTTTTATTGGGTGATTCAGGACTGGCGAAAGGGAGTTAGACAAGATGACTAACGAAAGGGGAAATTATGGGATGATTGAGATGAGTGTTAGTTCATATAAATGGGCATTCGGGACCAAGTGGTATAAGCATGGTATGGGACGTGAGGTCTGCTTGTCCAGTTATATGAATTAATGAGATTAGATGAAGAGCATTCATTCATGCATTATTCTTAATTATATGATATTTGGCTGTGTGATTGCATGTCACTTAATTTAGTTATATCAATATACTGTGGTAAGGTCTCACATTCCTCCTGAGTGGTGGTTGCTCATCCCTCACGCTATTTAATTTTTCAGATAAATTAGTGAGCAAGACAATGACTAAACCAGTTGAGGACGGAATTAGATGAGAGTGGTTGAGCTTTATTTATTAATTGTAAAGTTGTAAGATTTTGAGAGCTTTTTTTATAACAGAAGTTTATTTTAAACCCCTATTTCGGTTTCTTTGTTTATTTATTTATTTATTTTTTACTTTCTCACGCACCAGATGCGGGATTTCCACCGACTCCGGTTCGGGGACGTGACACTAAGACAGGGGAGATCCCTGTTGTAGGAATTTCAAAATATTTTTCCAAAATTCATTTGAATATTAAACATGCATTTAATCAAATTAATCGCAGCGGAAGTCTAAGGTGGTTGTTTAAATTCAAAAACAAAACTTTCTTCCAAGTATCTTAAGCCATGAACATTGATATGTTTTTCATAAATGAAAATTCAAGAGAAATGATAAGATCTAATTACCCTTGAAGCAATTATATGAACCAATTTGTGTTTGGTCTTCTCTTGATGATTTCCTCTTTGTTGATCTCCTCTTTGATCTTTGATCTTTGCTCCTTGATCTTTCTCCTCCATGTGAGCCACAAAAGTATATGGCCTCTAAGTCTCCGCACCAATGGAACCTTTAGATGAGAAGGAGTATCTTGAGAATACTTGGATGCTAGTGCAAGATTCTCAAGATTGGTTTCAATCTAAACCACTTTGAAAGATGAAAGTGTTTCACTCTTGAAAACTCTCTTTTATCTCTCTTTGATCTCCCCAACCTATTTGGTTGATGTTGGATTGTGTTTGTGTGTTAATGAGCTTATGGAAACAATTCTCATACACATTCACTTAACCATTTTCGGCCAAACCCCATTGGGCTTCCAAAATTGGGCCTTATGACACTTAAACCATAATATTTAGGTGTCTTAAGCCCTTGGGCTTGATACCCAACCATTTGGGCTTTCCGTTAACTATTACTTAGGCCCAAATACGTTTTTACACGTAGTAAATCATCCACATCAAATCAATCAAATTGATTTACTCATTCTCATTTGTATTACTCAAAGTTAACCATTTAAGGTGTGTTATCCATTAGGTTCTAATTAGCAAGGCAGTGGGAAAATATTAGAACTCTTTCTAACCAACTGGAATTAAAACCTCTTTTTAATTCTTCCTTTATTTGGATCGATCACAATCAATCCTAGGACTTCCACAAGCCAAGAGTGACATCTAGCAATATATCAAGGCTACCCAAGCTAACCAGAATAGATAAAGAACCTATTCAGTTGGAATTGCAATGCAATACGGTCCTTCTCTTATACAATGTTTCAAATCATATTATTAGGGTACGGATTGATTATGTCAAACCCCTAATATGATTTACAACCTCATGTGATTCAAAAGAACATGATTAAGAACAACTTTCTCAATCAAGCTCAAAATACTTTGGCCAAAGATTTACTGAATCACATCTTGAAACATTCTCCTTCTTTATTGAAAGTAGAGATTCCTTATTGTACATTCACATGTCCCTATGATGAATTAAGAGATCCCAACAACACTTAAGACAAATCTTTTACGGCTTGCCTTTAAGAGCTATCAAAAATCAATAACGCATCACATGACAACCATGATGCCTCAGGTCTAATGACTAATTTGCATTATTGCAACTATGAGTTCTCGTTTGACATATAGATAAATACTCCATATGAGAACTACGGTTGATCGCGTTAGTGTACTCATTCACTAATGAGCACCCACATATTCGTATTAGTGTCAACTACACAAATATTGTTTGAGACTAACCATCCTCCCAATTGAGCATACATAATATGTGCTAATCTTGACGGTTTATCAATGCCCATTTGATAACCTATGATTAGGAACATTTTGGGATGCTACAGTTAGAGATTAAAGGTCTCCGAATCTAATCTTCTTTAGATTACTTTATCCCTTATTTAGCTTACCCTGGACATTTGTTTCTTTACACGATGTAAAAGATAACAAAATAAGTTTGCCCTTTTTATATCATATACGAAATGTATTCTAAGGAGATTACATCAAATGTATTGGCTCTTAGGGCACATTTCTAACACCTGTCACGACCCCGATTCGAGAATAAAGAATACTCCCGAATCAGGGTGCGTGAATTGAAAGGAATAAATAAAATAACTGAAAAATTGGTTAAAATTTATTACCATTATATTTATAAAAACAAATTAAAATAATCTTACAAGGGTACAAGATATAAATAAAAGTTTAACGCTCTAAACTAGTCCAACTTCTCCGGTTTCGGCTTTGTCTTGCCCACTAATTGATCTGAAAAACAAAGTAGGTGAGGGATGAGCAAACCACCGCTCAGTGAGTAGATTATGTAATATGCCAGTCAAGCAATGTCATTTTACACACTCTAAAAAATATAATATAAATATACACAATCCAAATCATATCACATCATTCCTTCAAATCTTGGTTATCCTTCACAAATTGTACCCAGGACGTGACCTCTATTGGCCTCACTGCCCTATGTCCCTGTCTGGTACACATTTATCCTTCGGATACCTTGTCACTGAAGTTCTCATGTTCCATGAATAACACATATTTCACAAAAACTCCAAATAATTTATAATATTGCACAAATTAGACATGCTTGACTTGAAAATAGAGAGAGATTTGTAAGTAGAATAAATCCATGATTTATCACAAAATAAGAAATTTTAGAACACATTACATAACCCACTCACCAAGATAAGTATGAAATATTGCAAGACAAACACACATGCTCTTCACCTTGTTTCTTTTTCTTCACTCTCTCTCTCTCTCTCTCTCTCTCTCTCTCTCTCTCTCTCTCTCTTTTCTCTCTCACCACTTTGTGGAAGAAATTTCTCTTAAAGGATTGGAATGAGTGATTGAAGTAAGGAAGCATGATATTTATAGGAGAGGCTATGCATGCACCCAAATAATATTTATATAAACAATATTTTAAATCACCAAAAGATAAGATATAAAATTAAGGGAATAATGTGACTCATCCTCTTTGGCCAATGAAAGCACAACACACACCACCCAAAATATAAGATAGAAAGATTAGGGAATATGTGAGTCATCCATTTAGAAGAGGGTGTTAATACAATGAATGAGAAGAAAAGAATAAGAAAGAATCTTAGGCTAGGTGACTCAGCTCCAATAGATGAACAACTCATCCCAATTTAGAATAAAAATTAGATTTTTTGAAGAGAAAGAAAGAGGGAAAGGGGGAAGAATAGGAGGATGATGGTTTGATTAAAACAAATTCTAAGTCTCTACACATGGATAACACAAATGGTGTCATCTTTCAACTAAGAGGATAATCTCATACTAGACTCAAGATTTAATAACATATAAATCTTCACAATAAATATTTAAATAAGAAAAAAATCATATTCATAAATAATTATTATATATATATTTTTTATTTTTCAGGTTCTCACAATCCCAAACCCCATCCTCCAAGAAATCACTAACATTAAGTTGGAGCATTTCCCCAGACAAATCAGTGAGAGCATACCTGATACAGAGGGCCACAATTTAGCTACTTATCAGTCCAAAACAAAACATGGTCCCCATTCCCTTTAGAGAGAGTATGGTTGCCATAAAACACACCCCTCAAGACACTAGAGCTGCAATGGTAATGGTAGTCTTTCACAACTAGAAGATTCTGATTTTTGAGATACTTGGCATTGAAGACTTGCACCCACAGACCTTGCTCTTCCTGAAGAAGTCTCCAACCAGGATTAGCCAAGAGCGCTTGGTTCATCCAAGAAGCCTTCTTTATGCCCAGACCACCAGCATTCTTAGGTTTACGATATTCTTATTTAACTTTTAGCTATATTGACACTCTAAAAATATTCAAAGAAATCCTAAATTCGAACTCTCCTGCTAACGGGGCAGTGGAAAATGGTCTTGACTTGCAAAGATTTTAGGTTCGAATCGCCATGACATCTTGGTTGTATGCAGGGGACGGTCCTGGGGTGGTGCAAGTGGCTCCACCGCACAGGGCCCCCAATTCTTGAGGGCCCCGAAAAAAAATTTCTTTATATTATATATATATATATATATATTAATTTTATAAGAATTGTATATATACTATAGCATGCTAAATGTTTGCACAAAAGCAAATGTGGTCGAGTTGGCTTTCTCAGCGCGCCTCTACTTAACAGAGGTGCTAGAGTTCGATTCTTATTGAAGTCAATCAATTGCCTTTTTATATTTTTTTTTTGGCATTATAACAAGCTTTACATAATAATAAAATAAATAAAAATATAGAAACACCTTTAAAAAAAAAGGGAAACATCGAAGGTAACCACTAGAAGGGGTATATATATCCCCCAAAAACTTTCTACTCCTCCCTTATCGTTCTTACAAGAAAAAAAAAAGTTTTCTCCTCTAAGAGCAAGTCCAGCGCTAAGGCTCGGACTCGGGCTGGGGGGTTTTGGGCGAAAAGGGGCTCCAGTAGCAAGGGCTGGCCTGAGTTGCTTGTGGGGGCCACGTAGTCGGGCTGGTCCGAGGGAGGTTCAGCCCCAGGTCCAAAGCGAGGGGTGCCTGACGTCGCAACAAAAAAAATTTATAAAAAATCGAAAACAAAACAAAAAAATTCAGATTTTTTAAAAATAAAGACTTAGTCATATTTTTCACTTCCCACACCAAAAATCTTTTAAATTTTTTTTAATCCAAATTAATTGTTTAGGTAAAAAAATATGTGAAAAAAATAAAAAAATGAATTGTATTTGCCCTAAACTAGGGCAACTGCTTGGAAACCAACATTACTTTTTGCAAGGGCAGCCCTTATTCACGTAAATAGTGGCTACCCCCCTGCCATAGCTGAGGGCAACTGGTGGAATTGCTCTAAGAAAAGTACTTTCTTCATTCAAAACAAAACAAAAAAAGCTTCATGACTTCTTCTTTCTCTTAAACTATGATTTTCTAGTAAGTAATCATCATCATTCATCAATCTCTCTCGGTTCTTTTTTCAATCCTTTGAAATTTTTTGTTATTATTTCAATTTTAGGAATTTCAATACCAAAAAGAGAAAACCCTAATTTCTAAATTCATAAAGATCACTCAAAATCAAATAGTCATATTCAAATCTCAATTCAAATTTAGGTATGTATCTAAAATTCAATCTATATATTACATGGTTTATTTTATTAAATTATTATCACGTTGATGATTGGTTATATGAGATTATAGTTTTTAGAAATATTTATCTATTTATTGTTGAAGTTTTCTTCCAGGTTATAGGGTTTTGGAATTTTTCTTTGTAATCTAAACATGCCACCTACTAGAAAATATGTTTTTGCATATACAATGACTTAGTTAGTCATTACATGTTTATTGATGGTGACTTTTAGTATTTTTCGTATTAGATTATGTGATGACCCAATTTAAGTTTCGCATAGCCCTCAAAATCTTAGGAACGGGGTGGTTGTATGTGTGAGAATCCCCTCCCTCTCAGTTTAGATAGACTATTGCTTATACTAAAAAAAAATTAAAAAATTCGAACTCTCCCCACACTCGTCAATGAAAAAACAAAATCCTCCCCAAGAAAAAAAAAAATAAAAATTTACTTCTCGAACCAAAATGTTTATATTATTGTGGAGGGAGTCAGCGACGGTCCGTGCTCCAGCTTTCGCCACCAGTGGCTGTTTTCTTTCTCCTCTCCCCAAACTCCAAGTCCCACCAAAACTGAGTTTCAAAAGCAGAGGAGAAGAAGATGACAGTGGCTCTAAACCTGCCTATCATAGACTTGTCCTCACCAGATTCCCTCTCCTCCGCCACTTCCATCCGTCAGGTTCTCACTGAGAAATTATTTTCCTTTTATTTTTATTTTTATTTTATGTCGAATTGAATCGCACTATATTTATAGGAAGATAATTAATTTATAAATATGCAGGCATGCGTAGAGTGTGGTTTCTTCTACTTAGTGAATCATGGTGTTGAGGAAGAGTTGCTCGGGCAAGTGTTCGAGGAGAGCAGCAAGCTGTTTTCGCTGCCATTGGAGGACAAGTTGAAATTGGCTCGCAAGCAACACAGAGGTTACACCCCACTCTTTTCCGAGAACCTCGATCCCACTTCCACATCCAAAGGTTCGTTCTTTCTTATCATCCAATCTCTCATGGTATTTTGTCTTTTTTTCTTTTAAAGAATTTTTGTTTTTGTTTTGGCTGAGCCTATGGTAGGTGATTGAGCGAGACAAAAAAAGTAAATTCAGTATAATTTACAAATATGTTGGTTGAATCTACACTTCGTAACAATGGGATGGAAGTAAAAATGATTTCTTTTTTTCTGAAATATATCATGGGATTATGCTTTCTAATTTGTTGTGCTGAATGGAAAAGAAGAAAGGATGTTGATTTTAGTGATTTTGGGTCGAATGTGAAACAGGTGACTCGAAAGAGAGTTATTATATCGGACCGTTAGATGACATAAGTAATTTGAATCAATGGCCTTCAGAAGGTATGGAAGCATTTTCTTTAATGCTAATTATGGTAGCATGACAATGAATTTTCTTATGCAGAGCCTTACATTCCTTTAAGTAAACCTAAAAATGTTGAATAGTTTTGTGATTGAGCATTGTTTTCATCTTGTTCCCTTTAAGGAAATATACAGATATCCTACCATCTTGGAGACCGACAATGGAATCCTACTATAGAAAAGTCCTGTAAGTGTCTCCTTGTAACATTTTTTACTTCCCAGCATTGTACATCTAGTAAGAATTGTTGTTCACTGGTCACAATTCTTTTCATTATATATTTAGTATGCTTATTGGTTTCTTCATGCTAATTTTATTGCACACGTCTTATATAAATGTCTATGAATGCCTGGTGCTCGATTTGCTGCCTCAGGTCTGCTGGAAAAAGATTAATCTCACTGATTGCCCTGGCTTTGAACCTGGATGAGGAGTTTTTCGAGAAGGTGGGGGCGCTGAATAAGCCAGCAGCAGTTCTTCGCCTTTTGCACTATCCAGGTGTAGTATATCACCCTAAAGTTTCAATATAGGTGTCTCTCTTTTTGTAATTTACTGATTACTAGTGTCGCTTAAATTTTTTAATATTTTAAATTATTGTAATTTTGTCTTATGTGTTTTATTTCAGGATAGTTTTCTTTTTCCTTTTCTATCTTTCATGCTGTGGTATACATTATTTAGGTCAACTGGGATCAACTGTTGAAGAAATATACGGTGCCTCTGCTCATTCAGATTATGGGATGGTCACTCTCCTTGCATCAAATGGAGTTCCTGGACTTCAGGCATGCTTTTTTTTTAGAGTCAATTGTTGTTGTCACCGAATACCTGATGATTCCTTGTGAAACTCAATTATGATATTCTTAGCTGGGTTTTCATTTTTAACACTTTGACACGTTTGTAGGGAAAAATCTAAACAGCCACGGATCTGGGAAGATGTTCATCACATAGATGGGTAAGTTCAATATCATGAATTTTCATGTAAATGGATGTATGATTGGTATAACAATTTTGAACCCACTGTATATGTTCTTCAATCATTTATGTGCAGTGTCCCACGTAACATATTTGATAAGATATATGGAGTCGCATTGACTTTGTTATATGGATCTTTTAGACGACACTGTTAAAAGTTAAGCACTCGCTATAGCTTTGTTATTTTTAGACCATTAATAAGGAAGGGTATTTGTTTTGGGTTATCTGACAAGCATCCTACATGTTTACGGAAGTGCATCTGTGACTGAGGGTAACTTATGTTCAAATCTTGAATCTGTAGGGCATTCATTGTTAACATTGGGGACATGTTGGAGAGGTGGACTAATTGTTTGTTCAGGTAATTTGTTATTTTATTAACTTGAAGGGCTATTTTCTTCTGACCAAGCTTATACATGTTTTAAAATTTAGAACCCTGAGGCCTGCCTAAATTTTATCTTCTGTGATTTATTTGAAGGTCAACACTGCATAGAGTGATGCCAGCAGGACAAGAACGCTACTCTGTAATCATTTACCTTTTGGTCCAATTTTTACTTGCTTATTAAGAACATTTCGTATGACTACACTCCAGAATGAAATGGTATTATTAGTTCCCATTCTATTGAACAAGACAAACCTCCAAGTCAAGTGAATTTTTTCAGTGTGCTACGTTTTGACATCCTTAAAGGATAAAAAAAAACTTATGAAAATGGTTGGGCTGAACCTTTTTTGTGTGCTATCTGCAATAGCACCTGCTCTGAAAGTGTCGAACAAAACTTCTTGGACATGAAACAATGTGGTAGCATTTCCTGTTAAATAAACATAAAGTTATAGTATCTTTTGATTTTTAATTTCTAAACTAAATGCTAGTGAGAAGTTGGCTAGTTGCAAGCTGAAATTCATAATGACAAACTTAATTTACATAAGAGGCAACAAAACTGAATTGTCTTATAATGCCACGGAAGATGCAATGTAATGGCCTTCTGTTTTTATTTTTTGAGTCTTTAAGTTCTGCTTTTTGCTCTCTTCCATCAAGGGAACTATCTTGTCATAATTGAGAGTGTCGAATTAAAATGCCTCAATATTTTCAGGTGGCATTCTTCTTAGACCCCAATGAAGACTTTGTGGTGGAATGTCTGAAAAGTTGTTGCAGTGAAGCTTCACCCCCAAGGTATATAAACCCCCCATTTTACTGTCCTCCCTGGTGTCAATTTTTACTTCCATTTACGTCAACAATTCTTTAGCTTTTCTCTGTTTTAGTTTCGTTTTGCATAATGTCATGCCATGTAGAACTTGTCCTTACAAAATCGAAAATTCTCTTGCAAGGGAAAGGTATCTAAGAGGTCATATACTACTTGTAAGTTGTCCATTATTTCAATATGCCACATTGGAGACATGACAATCCACCATGCTTTCATGCCTAACATACTTGTCAGTCCACTCTATCAATACTGGTTTTGATAGCTGGATAGTAGTCATTTTCCTATTATATAGATGCCTTTCACTTTCCTACCACATACCAACATTCAAGGAGGACATCATACTAATGCATTTTAATCCAACCTATTGGTTACTCCCTTAGTGGATTCTACTCCAGTTGCTTAGTAGAACCCTGTTTCTGATACCAAATGTTATGTCCCACGTGTAGTACTTGCGCTTACAAAGTCGGCTTGCAAGGGGAGGGTACCCTAGAGCTCATATACTACGCCAAGATGTTTTACTTTTTCCAAAATGGGATATTTGGGACATGCCACTTAGTAGCATGCATCAAGAGCATGACCATTACATAGTCCTTGCCTTATTTTCTTATTCTAAATCGCTGTTGCAATGGTACTGTTAAAAGCTACTTATAGGATGGTCTGAAAGGCCTGCTGTTATTTTCTTGTGGCATGTCCTTCATCTTTATTCAAGTAAATCTTTCTTCAAACAGAACAATGATCTGGAGAGCACAAGCAAGAAATATTAATATGAATGTTATTTTGGATATCAGAATTGAAAGTTTTATTAGAACATGAGTAAAGCTTTCCTCAAATTTCATGTTTGGTTTGTCACATTTCCTTGTTAAAGCAGAACATATTTTCCTTCTCCTGTTTGGCTTTAATCAAGATACACTGGAGATAATATTTATGAATCATCCTTGCAGATTTCCTCCCATCCGCAGCGGGGACTACCTGAAAGAGCGACTCAGGCTTACATATGGATCATAGGACTGAATTTAAAAGCTGGCTTAGCTTTTCAGATCCTAGGCTGCATCTGGTGGTATATGCAAACTAAAAGGTGTCATGAGCCCTCAATATCTGTCTTTTGCAGTTGCAATTACACGATGATGATATTATGTGATTATAAACGGCTTTTAGAACCATATAAGTTATAACTCAATACAAGTTGTTCCATAATTCTGTTTTCCATGGAAACAAATTACTTGGTATTTAGATTCTTACCCCAAAAAAAGAAACAAATAAAAGATTGAGAAGAGGGAGTATGACCATTTAGTTTAAATTTTGTTCGCATCCATGTTTTAAAAAATAGTATATATAAAAGGGAGTTCTTAAACTTTTTGGTGTGGATTGAGGAGAGGGTTGTAAATTGAAGAGATAATTTTGGTTGAACATGCTAAAGTGATTTCAACCAATGCAACTCATACATGAATTCCATTGAAAACATGAATAAGATGTTTTTAAGTTTTGTTACACAATTAATAGTAAAAATCCAAATTGATTGACAATTCAATTGTTACTCTAGTGGTTCATTAAAAACAAAATTGTTACCATTGTGTGTCTTAGACTGAGAACCAAGAGAGGAGTTACTAGTTATTCTCGGCGATGAATGTGGATACTCAAGCCCTCTTTTTAAGAGTGATTCTCTTCAAATTATTTTAGTTATTCAAGATTCAGTCAGGATAGGTATTCATTTCAGTAATTCTTCATTTGAGAAATCTCCTAATTTTATACGGAATGTTAGTATTGAATATTGTAACCCTTCGTGAGTTTTTTCAATAAAATATCGCCAAATTTCAAACCCCAAAAAAAAAAAAGTCAGGATATTGAATTTTGTCATTGGATTTTATTATGGTCTTCATTTTGTTATTGACAAGAAAGCAACACACAACAGCATGACATGCGAGGTCGCCGGAATTAAAATTCTGTTGTTGGATGATACATTCCGGCAGATAGATCTGAGCCGTCCATTTTTTAATATTGTAAAAATAAATATTAAAAAATGAAAAAATCAAAGGGCTTGGAGATAATTGTCAATGATGGCTTTTGGATAAGGCCGATAAGCTTTTATAATCCTTTGTACGATAATACACGCAAGAATACGCCGTACCCTCCTCCCTACCAAAGATGACCACCTCCTCTCGCCTTCCACGTGTACTGCGGATCTTCGTCTTCTATCTCCTTATGACTTTAGCTCCAAATAGTTGAGATTTAGATGCTAAATTAAATGCTAAAGTATTCTTGCATAAGCTTAAAATTATAGTAATGTGTTGATGGGTTCATACATTCTTTCTAGCTATACTGTCTTTTCGTTCGTTTTTAGGGTTTTAATGACCACTGCTTTCTCAACTATGAGTTTAACCCCCTATCACACTAGTCTTCAGACTACTGGTATCTCCACGTGGTTGGAAGAGTTATCATGTTCAACTCACTTAGATGGAGATGCCGATATATGTTCGCAATGAGTTCGATATCTAGTTAGTGCCCGTTTGGCATTACTTATTTGAGGTGATAAGTGATTTTTTAAAAAAAATTAGGAAGCCCAGTTATGTTTGGTAATCTATGAGAAATCACTTATTGTTAAAAATTGATTTGTGAAATTGGTACACAGGTGACGAGGGGTAAATTTAAATGCTATTCAAGTAGACATAGTGATCTTCACACACTTTAATCCTTGACCAAATATACTTATGACTAGTCAACTGCTAGTCATGAGAAACCATAACGAAGAACACATAGAGAGCATAAGAATATGTACCTGCAAGCTTAGAAGATTACTAGTAACAATGTAGGCACTCAGAAGGACCCGTCAATTTAGGCATCCCTTGTGCTAGCAACAACTATGGTGAAAGTGTGTGAAAACATCATAATCAAATAAACAACACACAACATATAGTGATGACTAATCAACCGCAAGAACACAAACCCTGAAATGTATGAACATCATGTGATGACTAGTCAACTATCAAGAAGACAAACCCAGAAAATAACAAAGCTGTAAACCAGAAATTGTTCACCCAGAAAACCCACCACTGGGAAAAATTGAGGTTCATCAACCGACCAGGCAATCCATTAAACAAAAAAAATTCTTACAAAGGAACACTAGCAAGTTCAAGAAATCCTAGGTCTATTTAGGAAGATGAGCTATTCCTCCTTAATGCAATCTTCTTCTCCAGCTTAGCAAAACCAGTAGCTTAGTCCTTCATGGCAATGACAGCTTCTTCTTCAGCTCTTTCATCATATGGCTCCAGCTAGCTAGCTCAAACTTGAGCAGAAACCAACAATTTGGATTCAAGGAGAAAAATACCAATTTTTTCAAGAAACCATACTCTTGAAGAAACCAATCTTGAATTTGACCTAGATATATATATATGAGAATGTGTTTGTTCTAGCTAGATGCAGATTTCATATTTCAAATGCAATTTTCAAAAATCAAATTAGAAAACTCATAGAAGAAGATGGTGGTTTTCTCTTGAGGAAGATGAAGAAGCAAAAGGATGGAAGAAACCTTTTCAGAACCTCACCTCAAAATTGACTACAGCCAAATGAGGAATCAATGGGTATTTACCAAAAAATTCATAGGTTAGAAAAGTATACATGGCAGCTGAGAAAATTCGTAGAATATGACAAAAAGATTTGTTAGGATTCAACTGGAACAGTGAGCTAGAAATCCTACTGATGCAAAGGTTGACTAGTTGTACGAAGGAAAGATGACTAGTCATAATCTTCAGAAATTTAGTGAATGCAATGTAGTGCAATGCAGAATTTACCTTTGTCAAAACACATTGTTGTCCATCAGAATGTAGCCAGTTAAGAACACCTAGAGAAGTAATTATTAATCTAAACTTAGAGCTTGAGAAATTACAATGATTGTCCTATTACAAAATTGTCAAGGGAAGCCAAAAGATAAAACTTAAAAAGCATAAACTCAACAATGTGAGAGAAAGCTATAAGGGAAAGCGGTTAATGAAGTGCTTTCATTTTCTGATTATGTGGGAATCAGTTCAAAAAGAGGCATTGGGTTTAATGAAATTTACAAACTTATGAAAATACCGCAATCTATTTTCACGCAATCTCCTCTTCGTGCGTCTTCTCCTTCGCACCCCTTTGCTTCTTCACACCATCTCTTTCATAGAGTTCTCCTTCTCTTGAATCTCTTCTATTCTTCCTATTATTTTTTCTTATTGAATCAATTGAACCACACTCATGAGAAGCCACAAGACTCAAGTAAGAAGCATATTTTGTTTATTTCTTCTCAATTTCATTCTTCCCCCTTTCTCTTTAATTTCTAGGGTTTTAACTATAAAATTCATTATTCACTCTCTCTTTAACTTCTAGGGTTTTAACTTCAATATAAAATAGTATCTCAGCCATATACTTCTCCAGCTCTTGAGCAATCCAAACCATTGGATCATAGGCCTAGCTGTCATATAAGTGGATAGTTGCGACCAATTAGGCCTAGATTAGCTTAATTAGTTAGGCTTGTTAGAAGGAATCTGTTTAGTTATTGTTTATGCTTCTGATCATTGGCTATATAAAAGCCTTTCATGTAATGATTAATTCATAATTAGAAAACTCAGTTTTACAATATACTTTCCAATTGAACTAACTTAGGCATAGGAGGGCCTTTGGCCAACAGGGGTGTTGTTTTTTACTCTTATTTGTTTCACAAGAACCGAGGAATAGAGAGAAGGAAACTCGAAAGATGAAGGATCCACACGCAAATATTTTCCTATGAGAAATTTGCACAAATAGTTGTCACGTTAAAATAAAAAGTCTCACAATTGACAACTGAATTCTATTGTTAAAATTATTATCTTTCCTTGTTCGAACACATATTTTGAATGAGGATGAACATTACCCTAATTTTGTTTTATAAACGTCTAAACACTTCTATTTTATGAACTTGGATATTCCAATTTATGGTCTCTCTCTTACTACACAAGAATGAAGTGCCAACTGCTGCCAAAATATGAACTACCGAACACCTGCTATAACGACAAATGTAAAATAAATTGTAGCTCATCAATAGATAAAGAGATGACTTCAAAACTTTTCATGTTGATGTGTCAAACAAGTGACAAGAAACTTATGTACAATTTTAGCTTAATATACAATCTCAAGTTGGGTGAGGCACCCTATTTGAGTGAAAATGTAAAAAGAAAAAAAAACTCCAATTTCATATTATCCTGAAAGAAAGATGAAAATGAAAGTAAAATATCCCATACATAGTCATCCAGAAAACGTTTGACTAAACAAAGGACCGGCCAATGAAAAATCAAACAATTTTCTTCCAAAACCATCCGCGAAACACCGAATAGTCTCTCCTCTTTATCCACGCCCCGATATATGGATAGTGTTCTACTCATAAATCGCCTACTTGTTCTTTGTCTTTCTCTTCTCTCTCTCTCTCTCTCTCTCTCCTCCGCTCTACGAAACTCGAGGGTCCGGAAGAGAAGAAGAAGAAGCAACAAAGAATTTCGAAGCCAAAATTACAAATCAGCAACAAACCCAACTCCCAATTCTCACGCACACCCAAATCCAACACACCTTTTGCCTTGTCTCGGGTCATGTGATTCGGATCCTTCGATCCGACCAACTCAACTCGCCCGATCCGATTCATTTTCGTGTTATCAATGACTCGGAGGTGCTCGCATTGCAGCCACAATGGCCACAACTCTCGGACGTGCCCCAACCGAGGGGTCAAGCTCTTCGGCGTTCGCTTGACCGATGGCTCCATCAGGAAGAGCGCTAGTATGGGCAATCTCTCCCACTATGCCGGGTCGAGTTCGGGTCTCCACCCGAACAATCCGGGTTCTCCCGGAGACACCACCAACGATCACGCCGGCGCTGCCGACGGGTATGCCTCTGAGGACTTCGTGCCCGGATCGTCTTCCAGCCGTGAACGGAAAAAAGGTTCAGCCTTTTCTTTTTCCCCTTTCCTAATCTTAAATCTTTCAATTGTTTTGCCTTTTTTTTTTTCATTGTCTAATTTTGAATTTTGTCATTTGGGTTATGTGCGTTAATGTTTTGATTCTTACTTGATATGTCCGATTTATAATTATTTGAAGTTGAGTGATTAGCTAAATTGATTTTTTTTTGGGTGCTATTTGGAGTGTTTGCATAATTAGCATATCTGATTTTTTTTTATTTCCAATTGATGGTATTTTGTTAGTTAATAACGAAATGGAAAAATGGATCAGATTACAAATGAAGTGTAAACTGTAAAGGAAGAAAATGAACAAACATCTACAACAAGAACACCAAAGCAACAACATGCTTTCTGCAAAGATTAGGCTGCAGAGGTTTAATAAAAAACGACGCTTTTCATAAATAAAGGGTTTAAAAGAGTAAATTTGTCCCAACTACAAGGGTGCTACTATAAAAGATAGGCCCAGGAGTTTAGTGGTTAAATTTAAGGTGATGAAGCTTAAGGGATGTAAGCTTTGGACCTCATTGTAATAGGGATTTTAGATTTCATTTAGTAGGATGCCTGGTTTAGACCATCCCATATAGGTAACCCTCATCGGTATGAGAGGTCACTTGAAATGCAAATATAAGCGTTGTCAGTTTTGAGATACTGCAATAACTTTTCCAGGGATTTTGGGATCTTATGGTTTTATATTTACTATTTATTTTTTATTTGGTGTATATGATCTATTTATCACACTGGATTTGTTGATTAGTAGTTACATTGATCTCATTATCAACAATAGAATTCTAGAAGAGGACCTAAGGATCATGATACAAGGAGTTCTACTAAGTTTTTCTTTTTGTATTAACAGATTGTAGTTTCTCATTTTTTCCCTGTAGGCACTCCATGGACTGAAGAGGAACATAGGATGTTTTTACTCGGACTGCAGAAGCTTGGCAAAGGTGACTGGCGTGGGATTGCTCGCAATTACGTCATATCAAGAACACCTACTCAAGTAGCTAGCCATGCTCAGAAATATTTCATTAGGCAGACTAATGTATCAGAGGAGAAAACGGCGTTCCAGCCTGTTTGATATTGTAGCTGATGATGTAAGTATCTTTTCCGTCTTGCATAACCGGTATGCACATTTTTTTACATACAGGCACGCAACATAAAAATTTCACCACATTGAGTTTCTTTGCATCCTACGGTACTGTATGATTGCTCTCAAGTTTGTGTTGACTATTTAATCTTGTTGGTTAAAATTTCATGTCCTCTGCATGAGTAAAAAATTAACATACCCGGTCCTTCTTTCTTTCATTTTCTTTCCTTTTATAACTTTCACTTCTGTCTTGAATCTCTTGGTCTTGAATGCAGTATTTGTCTGGTGATAAACTAGGGCCGTATTTAATCTTGACTGCATGATTCCTACTTGAGATCTCCAATTAGATTCTGTTTTTATCTTTCTTGATGCTTATGTATGGTTTGTTGATAATTTTTCTACAGTCAGTTGAGGCTCCAATGGAACCACTAGACTTCTTACCTGGCAACCATCTACAAGCTGAAAGTCAAAGCAATAACCCATTGCCCGCTCCTCCAGCTTTGGATGAAGAATGTGAATCAATGGATTCTACCAACTCAGACGGAGAACCTGCTCCTCCACAGCCTGATAGCTCACAGTCATTTTACCCAATGATATATCCTGCATATTTCTCGCCTTTCCCAGTTCCTTTTCCATTGTGGCCTGGATACAGTACTGAGCCCACTAACCAGGATAAACATGAGGTTCTCAAGCCAACGGCAGTACATTCAAAGAGCCCGATTAATGTTGATGAGCTAGTAGGCATGTCAAAACTGAGCTTAGGAGAGGCTATAGGTCATTCCGGCCCCTCCTCGCTTACGCTAAAGCTGGTTGAAGGGTCTTCTAGGCAGTCGGCTTTCCATGCAAATCCAGGCTCTGGAAGTTCTGGCATGAATTCAGGTGGTAGTCCCATCCATGCAGTTTAGTGGTTAGACATGCCTTGGAATTTTACAGGTTAATGTTCATACAAGGCTAGAAATGTGCAGTCTGGTTTGGGTTTGAGTTGCATCTCATTATGGAATAACCTTAATAATGTTTTTTAATAATAGTTATAAGCTATAATGGTCTTAGGTTTTAGGCTGTACCATCTCATTCCCAAATTATTTAAATCTTTGACATCTTGTGTTGGTGTCTAGAATTGTTTGGTTTTTGTCCTCCCAGTGTTGATCATGTAGACATTCTAAAGTCGAGCAACCGTCTTGTAGAATAGCTATTCACCATAATATGAATAAATTTGAATATCTGCATTTTCAGAAAGGTACAAGACTTTTTGGGGTTGCACTGCATCCACGAATTTTTTGTTGGAAATTCTAGAAAGTGATTTTTCTCCACAACTGTTGGCTTGAGCAAGTTCGAAAAGGAAAACACTAGTTTGAAATGAAGTCTCCTCTGTTTTTTTTTTAAAAAAAAAATATAAAATTTTATTTCCTTCTTTCCATTTTTCAGAAAAGAAAATTGGTAACTCAATAAGTTATTACAACTATCCCGGACATAAAACCATTGATTCTACTACTAGACCTACAAAACAGGAAATCACTTCAATTATTATACATGACTCATCTTACTTTGATCTGATTAGTTCTAATCAATGTATTTCATTTTGTTAACGGTTTGTCGGATCCTGATTACGGTGGTAATGTTTTTTTGAATGACAGGATAATACGATTGAACCAGACACGAATGTAGCGGATTTAAGTTGACCGGTGTTTGTGCACTAACAGTGCAAATATATAACGGTTGGGTTTTCTGTTTGGACGAAAAATGGTTGGTGTAGGTTTTGTTTGGGGTTTTTTGTCCTTTAGTCATCAAAAAAACTACCACCCCTAATTTGGATTATAATTTATAAGAATTTTTTGTAGAAATGTTACCTGAACTTATATATCAGTTTCAATTTGTCACGTTAAAGAAAAATTTAAGAGAAATATCACCTTAATTTTTCAAAATCTAAGATTTGTCATTCTGAACTTAACGTTATCCAATTTTCCATTCATTTTAAGGGTAGTTTAGTCTTTCTAATATGTAAACCATCTCCTTTTTTCGAACCAAAAAAAAAAAGGATGGAAAATTAGAGGCGACTTGGAGAAAAGGGCCGGTTTACTTTTTTGTTTTTGTTTTTCCTCCCTTAAACAGTGTTTAGGTTAAGTGTGGAAATGTGTTGAAAAAATAACAAAGGGGTGGGGATGAGACAGGAAAAATGGGGACAATGGATCTCATTCCGTAAGATTGGGAGCTTGGTAACAACACCCATCTTTTTGTCTTTTTCCTCTCAAATGAAAAGACTAAAATGCCCTTAAAAATGAATGAAAAATTGGATGGCGTTAAATTCATATGACTAATAATAGATTTTGAAAAATTAAGATGATGTTTCTCTTTAATCTTTCTTTAATGTGACAAATGAAAACTTATGTATGAATTCATGTGACATTTGTACAAAAATCCTAATTTATAGAGATTTTCTATTTAAACCCCGCACTTCTTTTGTTCACCCCAATACTTAAATCATTAAGCTGTAAGTTTTATTATTGTGTAAAAAGACAAAAAAAGTCATTCAACTTAATACTTAACCCTAATACATCTATACACACACCACACCACTCTTATATTAAGTTTTAGAAAAATATAAACTCCTCTACATATTGTATTGCCATATTACTGTTCTTCCTAAGATCAACACAATTTCCTCCTTCCCACATGGGCAGCTCCTCTACCTCCCAACTTCATACTTGTTGCCACCACTCGATACCACATTTTTGAATTGTCCAAAATTACTGGTACAGTGCCTGATATGAGGTCTATATCATACAAAGAGTCCATGGAACATGAGTTTGCTGTTCACCTAACAAATGAAAGGAAGTCCATTCTGATTGTATACCATGCACATTCTGATCAACAAAAATGTATATACAAATAGGATATAAAGTAGGGAAGTTGGCATAGTTTTGCTAACACGTAGCAGTAAAGCTATCCCACAGCCAAAAAGCATTCTCTTGAAACCCAATTAAGAAGTACAAATTAATTACCTATCTTTTGAAATTGCATTATGTGAGTGATGAAGGATCTCTTTATTATTGTGTATTGGGTTAATACACATTCTTGAAGGCATTACAAAAGTTCTCAAGCATAGAACATACTTCCTCTTCTTAGGGTAGCTTATGGGGTTTAAATAGAAAATTTCTTTTATTTCTTATTTTTTCAGCTTGTGGTGTATTTAAAAATAGTTTGGGAAGATAGTGGGGTTTTATTAGAAATCATGAAAATTTAAATTAAAAATTGAGGTGAACTTAGAACATGGGTTGAACTAAGAGAAGTGTGGAGTTTAAATAGAAAATCTCTATTTATATCATAAGAAAGATTACATCCGATTCACCATAACCCAGACAACCCGACCCAAAAACAAGAGAGATTACAATTCAACCCAGATGGGCCAGAGCCGCCAGATCCATTTCCTCCAACCGGACTCGACCCAAAAACAAGAGGGATTACAATTCAACCCAGATGGGCCAAAGCCGCCAGATCCATTTCCTCCAACCGGAAGTCCCAAAACTTCAAATCTCCAGATTCATAGGAGCAGTAGCGACGACACAGAGAGTCAGCCATGAACCTCCTCACCAGAAACAGACCCACGGCGAGACCATGGCCCACCAGAAAACAACCCTCATACAGGTCCCCACTCATCTACCTCACTCTCCTCTTTTCCCTTCTCTTCTTCTTCTCCTACTTCTTCTCTCTCACTCCCAATTCTCTCCTCTCTAACAAGACCTTAATTTCCGATTCCCCAAAATGCCCCTCCCTTGGAGGAGGAAAGTTCCTCTGGTACGCTCCCCACAGTGGCTTCAGCAACCAGCTTTCCGAGTTCAAGAACGCCGTTTTGATGGCCGCCATTTTGAACCGGACCTTGGTTGTCCCTCCGGTTCTCGATCACCATGCTGTTGCTCTCGGTAGTTGCCCCAAGTTTCGGGTTTTGAGTGCCAATGAGATCCGAATTTCGGTCTGGGATCATATCGTTGAGCTCATTCAGAGTGGGAGGTATATCGGTTTCCTCTGTTTCTCATTTTGTTGGTCTATTTGGGGTAAAGGTGTTGAATTTTGGTGGAATTGGAATGTTGGTTTGATTGGTTTGTTTTAGTTTTTCATGTTAATGGCCCCAACTTGTTTTTGGTTGACCCATTGTTCGGTTTGTAAAATGATGCTGGGAAGGTATTGGATTTTTCTTTTTTGGTAGGATTGGCATGTTGGTTTATTGGGTTTGTTTTGATTTCCATGTTAATGGTACCATATGTGTCTTATCCAACTCACTTGATGTACACTTATGATATTTATTCATTGGTTCCAAATTTGTTTCGATATTTTTTATATTTACAGTACATCTATCTTTCTCTCTTGTTGCAGGTATGTTTCCATGGCTGACATTGTTGATATATCATCATTAGTTTCTTCTTCTTTAGTTCGAGTCATAGATTTCAGGGTTTTTATATCCTTATGGTGCAATGTGAACGTAGATTTTGCTTGCTACAATGAGTTGGATAAGCATGCCTCTTTGCTTGAAAGACTAAAGCAATGTGGATCTCTACTATCTGGGCTCAATGGTGATGTAAAGTGTTTATATGCTGTTAATGAAGACTGCAGAACTACTGTTTGGACATACCAAAGTGGTAATGAGGATGGGACATTGGATTCTTTCCAACCTGATGAACAACTCAAGAAGAAAAAGAAAATTTCATATGTTAGGAAACGCCGAGATGTTTATAATACTCTTGGACCTGGTTCTGAAGCTGAATCAGCTACTGTACTGGCATTTGGGAGCCTTTTCACTCTTCCTTACAAAGGTTCGGAGCTATACATTGATATTCATGATGCTCCAAGAGATCAAGGGATAAAAACTCTGATTGAGAAGATTGAGTTTCTTCCATTTGCCCCTGAAATTCTTAGCGCAGGGAAGAAGTTTGCTTATGGTACCATAAAGGCTCCTTTTCTTTGTGCGCAGCTCAGATTGCTAGATGGGCAGTTCAAGAACCATTGGAAGGCTACTTTTCTGAAGTTCAAACAAACAGTGGATGCTTTGATGCAAGGTCCTCATCCTATTCATATTTTCGTGATGACTGATCTTCCTAAAAATAATTGGACAGGAAGTTACTTGGGGGAATTGGTTAGAGATTCACATCAGTTTAAACTGTTTTTCCTGAAAGAAAGAGATGAGTTGATAATACAAACTGCTAAAAGAATCGTGGATGCAGGTCATGGCTTGAAGTTTGGGATCGTTCCAAAGAAACATGATGGCCCTGGTCAGATTGAGAAGGATTGTCCTCCAGGACTACCTGATGTTCTTCTATACATAGAGCAAACTGTTTGCAGTTGTGCTTCCCTTGGATTTGTTGGGACAGCCGGGTCAACTATTGCAGACATTATAGAGTCGATGAGGAAGTTTGGTGCATGTTCTAGCTAGTTTTCTGATTACATGGTCAAATGCCTTATGACATGAGCAATTCTAATTCAATGAAGCTGTACAAATTATGGTTCAGAAGCATGCCTGAAATATGCAAGCTTGAAATTGTGAGCCTGCTTCATGACTCGTAACTTAATGGCACCAGCGGGTGTAGGCAGCAGAGGAAGTGCTTCGTGAAGAACGGAGTTGAATTTGAAAAAGGTTGCCGTCTTATGAAGGAAATACATATCTCATGCGCTAACAAGAAACGGGGTGGTTTGGTTTCTCATCAAAATTCTTATAATGCCACTGATTATAGACAGACTGTTTAGTGTACAATTTTTCTGAATCCAATTTTCCTGTTACCAAATGCCCTGTGCCCACCCTGTTTCCCTTCTAGCTTCGTGACATGCGGCAAGCCACTTAACAGCTCTTAACTCTGTTAATTCCGTTTATTTTTATTAAAATAACAAAAAATAAAAAATGCGCAACCCACACCATCCTTGCATCCCTGACCTCTACCCTGCAACTTCATCCCAGCCACCCTCCCCACCGCCAAAAGATCCTCTCTCTCTCTCTCTCTCTCTCTCTCTCTTTGAGTTTAACTCGTTGCCAACCACCAGCAGCTTTTTTTTTCCTACTCCAATGACAACCCCGCCCTGCACCATCTCTCAAGTGAGGATATTTCTAAGGTTTGAGAATTGAGCCCCTCTTTGTCCCAAGTGCAGAAAGCTTTAGACTCTCCAACCCCTCCCACGCCACAACAGCATCTCAGTCACAAAATCCAAAAGAACCCAAATTCAAAGAGAAAGAAAATCAAAATGAATTCCTATTCAAAAACCATTCATGTAGTCTAATGCTTCTAATTCTTGGATTGTGCCTCAATTCTCATTCCTGAAAACCGACTAAAAACCCCATACTCTCAACACCAACCAAGCCGACTCGCACCCATGGTCGATGAATCCAGTTCAGCACCCACGAAACATCAAAAGAATGGATTTTTAATTCTAAAATTTGAAATTTTGGGTTGGAGTTTATTAAAGTTTATGTGAAGGAGGGGTGCGGTGGTTTTCTGTCTTTGTCTTGGTTGGCTGGCAGTAAGCAGGGGAAGGGAGTTAGGCCATGTCGAAGAGAGAGAGGGAGGGGCAGTCTCGTGGTGGTGGGGTTGGGCAGGATCGGCGAGGGCTTAAGTCGAAGTAGGGGAGGACGGGGATTGGCTGGGTAGGATGATGGGCGGTTGACTTAACAACGTTAACATGTTTAAAAGTGCTGGTAAGTGGTTTGCCACATGTCAAAAAGTTAGCAGAGAAATAGAGTGGCACAAGACATTTGGTAACAAGAAAATTGGAGTCAATTTGTCTGGAACAATGGTTCTTGTTTCCCTTTCTCGCTTTGTTTCAATTTTATTTTTGGGTTTACACTTAATGCTTTGTAATTAAGGGTTAAAAGCTTCATGGAAGCTTAAGCCTTCAATGGGCTCTTGTGGCCAAGTGGCTTTTCTTAGGATCTTATTAGTAGTTTCCATTGTGGTGGCTGTCAGCTGACGAGGTCTAATCCAGGTGAAAAAGAGACTTGACTTGTAGACTAGTGGTCTAGAGTTGAAGGCTATGGCATCTTGGCAATGTGTGTGAGAGAAAATTAGTGGTGGCTGCTCTGCTAAACAAGATTATATAATTCCTTACTAATATGCTAAAAACAGTCAACACCTAACCATACTAATCAATTTTGATGGCTCCGTCAAGAATAACCAAGATGTGGTTGGCTTTGTGATTAGAAATAAGAATGCTTGAGTTCTTCTAATTGGGGCGAAGAAGATTGGTGGTCTCAATTACAGTGGTGGAATGTATGGCCCTTAGAGATGGTTTGGCCTATGCCCTTTCTAAGGGTTGGTGTAAGCTCATGTTTTTAGAGAAGCTAACTTGGTTGCTGACGCTTTAGTTTCACTTGGGCATACCCTTTCGCCTTCGAAGTTATGGGAGTGTAGCCTCCCTTTCTTGGTTGTAACCTCTTTCTATTTAGACTTTTTGGGCCTCCGTGCCCTAGAGAGTCTCGTATTTTTTAGTTGTTTTGCTTCGTATCAAGAAAAAAGAACAATGGCATTAAGGTGATCTTAACGAGAGAAACTCTCATGCAACAGGGATATCACTATTTCGCTATCCCCCCAATAACACAATGACATGTGGAATAACGTTTCCATGTGTCATTCTATTATTTGGTCGGGATAGAAAAATAGTGTTATCTTCGTTCAAGTAAGTTTTTTTCGATGTTAACACCCCAACTCCATCAGTGCTTCCCTTCCAAAGGTGAACTGTTTCAGCTTTGATGCTTTTGTTTGTAACTTTGTATATTTTAGTTCATTGATGTAGTTACTGAAAATGCTGATGGTGTTTGCCAAAATTACAATACAAATATAAACAAAACCAAACTTGATGGGTGAAATTATCCATAACTATATAATTGGCCCTGAAATTATGTATTTGACTTCCTAACCCCTGGCCTTCGCTCTCAGTTCTGCCGTTTGCTTTCCAATACACATGCAGAAACATGCTGGTTGACGGATTATAGCCGGAAAATGAAGGAAAGACTTCATTACAATTTAAAATTCCATGTGTTCATGAAAACAACCTGGAGCACCGACATTAAAAACAGAACAAAAAAGAATAGGATGGGACGTAAAATTGGATCTGGGGACCGGGCGTAATGGTGGTCCTGGCTCAAGGGATGTCTCTCTCTGCCACTCAAACAAGTGGTGGCTAGGAGGACTCGCCCAGCTTTCGGGTTCACTCGAGCACTGGTCTGCTTGGCGCCACGTCATCAGAAGCACACGTCTTTTTTCTGCTTTCACTTTTTATCATCCTAATTCCTAAAGCAGCGGGACATGTGAAAATCATATGCGTTTGCTGATTTTCACAAGCAATGTTATACACATTAATAAACAAATTTCGAATTCTTCACACCAGGATCTTATTAGTAGTTTCCATTGTAGTGGCTGCTAGTCAATGGATCTAATTCAATTGAAAAGGGACTTGATTTTGGATTGGTGGTCTAAAGTTTCAACCTAACCTTACTAAGGGTTGAGGTGAAGAAGATTGGTGATGTCTCAAGCAGAATGTATGGACATTAGAGATGGTTTGGCCTATGTTGTTCTAGGGCCGGCCCTTGGCCAGGGCAACTAGGGCCACCGCCCAGGGCCCACGATTGAGAAGGGCACAAAAAAAAATATATTTGCTTAATATATATATATATGTATATGATCAGACAAAAAATATATATATGAATGCCAACAGAGAGAGAAGCAGGGCCGGCCCTTGGCCAGGGCAACTAGGGCCCCGCTCGGGGCCCACGATTGAGAAGGGCACAAAAAAAAATTATATTTGCTTAATATATATATATATATATACATATATATATATATGTGTATATGATCAGACAAAAAAAAAACATATGAATGCCAACAGAGAGAGAAGACTAAAAAAAAAAAAAGGAGAAAGGCATGTATGCCAACAGATCTTTTTTCTTTTCAGATTCTCTATGAAAACTGACTTGGTAGTCTACATTAATTGTTTTCCAATAAGCAGACGGAGCAAACTCTTGAAATTAAAAGAACATTTTTTTTTTTTGGTGATTCTCTCTCTCTCCCCCCCGAAACTGAGTTGGAAAACAAAGCCATTTTGAGAAGTTGAAACTCACTGATTCTACTCTCACAGAATCAACAACACCCATCGACATACAGCAACATCTAAAATACAGGTTTTATTGTTCTTTGTCTTCAAACATTTTTCCCTATTGATGAACATTGTAGACATTTTTCCTCACATTATTATCTTCGAACATTACAAAATAAGACCCAACGTTAAAAAAAAGGTTCTAATAAGACCCAACGTGTTCTTCATTGCCTTTTGTAAACTCTTATAATTTGAATAAAATTAATTTTTGATAAAAAGATATTTAATTTATGAATAAAGGACACACTCTTAGAGTTTTGCCCTGGGCCTTCAATCACCCAGGGCCGGCCCTGTGTTGTTCCTAAGGGTTGGCGTAGGATCATGGTTGAGGGGGACTCTAAACTTGTGACTGACTCGGTTTTGAAGTGTTGCTCTGTTCCTTGGTGCATTGCTCGGCTCGTTCAAGACATCTTGCTTCTCACATTGTATTGTGATGAGTTTATCTTTAGTCATATTTTTAGAGAAGCTAACTCGATGCTGACACTTTAGTTTTATTTGGGCATACCCTTACGCCTTCGAAATTATGGGAGTTTAGTCTCCCTTTTTCGGTTGTAACCTCTTTCTATTTGGACCTTTTTGGGAGAGTATCGTCTTCATTAGTTGTTTTGCTTCGTATAAAAAAAAAAAAAAAAGGAAGAAGTTAGTGAGTGGCATTAAGGTGATCTTAACACCCCAACCCCAACGGCGCTTCCCTTCTAATTACACCATCTTTGGCCTATAAAATATGTTGGGTTATTTACTCAAATAGTCCTCAAATTTATATCCAAGTTGTATTTTGGTCACTCAATTAAATTATTCGTTCAAATAGTCCACCGTTACATTTTCTGTGAGTTTTAGTAATGTGAACTGCACGTGAGGAGAATAGGAAGAGTAAATGCGACTTTTTCATAGTGTAGTTTTTGTTTTTGTTTTTCTTCTTCTGCTTCCCTCCTTGTACAACCAAATGACGGCAGAGTCGGAAGACAACTAGTCGGCATGGGAGAGATGACAACGACGACGCTTCGTTCCAGACATGACTTCTTTGACTTCGATGGCCAAGGTGGCGACACTCATTGAGCTATGCTACAGGTTACAATGGTGGAGCCTGCTTGTTGCACCGCTAAATCGTAGAAAATGAGAGCAGAGGATTGAGGGAGAAGGCACATGGGTGCCTTGATCAATTTATGGTATTGGATTCCTCTCGCTGGAGTTGCAAAAATGGAAAACGGAAAAAATAGTTTCTCTTTTGTTGCTCTGTAGGATAGATGTGGGATGAGATGAAGGGGATATTTCTTGTTTTTATTTATCACTTGTTGTTTTTATTCTGTTCTTCATTAAGAGAATGAAGATATTTAGGGGCCGTTCGTTTAAGTTTTCAGCGCCTTTTTCATTTTCAGAGAACAAAAACAAACCCAAAATCCGTTCGGTGGGCTAAAACAGAAAAACACTGAGAATGTTTTCATAAAATGAGAACAACTTCACATGTACTTTGGTAAAACAGAAAAAAGATGTTTTCATTCTCACCGGAAACGAACGCTTAAAACAGAAATAGAAACACACAAAGGCCCCATCACTATACCCAGTAAAACATAAACGAAATGAAAATCAAACGAAAATATAAACGAAAATCATACTCACCACGGCCATGACTGCCAGACCATCGTCACCGCCATCATCGTTGACTCTGCCACTACCACCAAACCTCACAGACCCAATCCCCACATCAACCCAACCGACACTAACACCACCACCATACCAATGGAATCACCACCAAACACCCAATTGAACCCAATACACATCTTGCCACTTAATAAAAAAGCAATCAACCCTAGCACCTCCACCACCCATACCCAATCAAAGCATCATCATCGCCATCACCAACCATACCCAATCAAAGCAAGATGTTTTCTGTATTGTTTTTTAAAAGTTAAATTTATTTTTTATCTCTTTGTTTTTTCTCCTTTTTTCTTTGTTCCTCTTTTCTTTTTTCCTTTTCTTTCTTCCTCTTCTCCCTTCCCAGGCCATTCCTTTCTTTCTTTCTTCCACTACTTTCTCTTTTCTTCTCCCTTCCCTCTTTTTTACTATCTCTTCATGCCGCCGCACCCACTCCTTCCTTCCTTCCATGGCATGAATTCCATCAACCCACCTCTCTCTCTCTCTCTCTCTCCCCTAGTTGAGCGGCTATGGTGATGATGATGTAATTTTTTATTTGTCAAATTATACACTTTTAGAAATATTTTTTTAGAACATAAATTAGCAAAAATACACTTGAAAATAACTCACATATTATTATTCTCAAATTGTACTACTCAGACACGTTTTCATTATTTTTATTTTCTGAATCTATTTTCTAATTAATTTACCAGATGCATTTTCAAATCCTGAAATGCATATTCGTTTTCTTATTTTCATTATCTGAAAACATTTTTTGAAAACGTTATGTTTTCTCCATGATAAGAGAAGAGAAGAAGGCACACCTACTGCCAACCCCCTCTATCTCTGTTTTAATTAACTAATTAATATTTTAGTATAAATTGACAATTTTAACCTTCAAATTAACGGCAATATTGATGGTGTGCAGATTAATGAAGAGTTGGTGGACCTTTTAAATGAATAATTTAGTTGAAGGACCAAACTACAACTCATGTATAAATTTGAGTATCATTTGAATAAATAACCCAAATATGTTTGATTGGTCCACTTCTAAACAAACTTTGTTTGAGTCATATTTTGCTTCCTCGTTTCTGTGTCAGCAAAGCAGATACTGACCAAAAATAGAAAAAACAAAAAGAAGCAAACCGAGTCACGGAACAAGGTTTCAACTTTCATATGTGAACGTTTTACGTACTGACGGCCAAGACAAGATTAAAACTTAAAAAGGGCACATTTGGTCAATTGTATTATTATTTGGTAAATTCAAAAGAAAAACTTTCTGCATTTCTCAGTCTTAACCATATACATTTTGTCTTCTGTATTTAAAATAAGATGTCGTAACTTTTGTTTTATGTTTTTCTGTTGAGGAAATAACAAGTCGTACTAGTGACCTCATAATTTTGATAAACAAAACAGTTGTTTTAATTTGACAAAGTAACAAACAAGGCCATCGAGCATGTTGTCAAAGCATTTGATCAACATAATAATAATTTGGACCAAATTTCAGTCAATCCCTTAGATTTGATTCAGAGGTTTTGGCAAGCTTTTCACACCTATAACCAACTCCACTTCATTTTAAGTTTTATTCATAAATATTTTTCAATCAACACGGTGCAGATTCATTAAAATATTTCAATTAGTTTAAGGAGCTTCGTAGCTCAAGAGGTTAAAAACATTTACCTCTAAATTCGACGTCTTAAATTCAATTTTTCCCACCCGATATCGCATGTATCACAAAAAAAGATAAATTATATTAGTAATGAAATGTATTGCCTTAGGTGATGCCCCAGTCTTAAATAATTCAAATTTTTTTGGTAGCAGCGACAATTTCATTAATGCAAAACAATAACATAGCCCTACAAAGGTAACTTGCAAACAATAGAAAGATACACACAATAAACACAACTATTGCAAAGATAATAAGCAAAAACAATTATACATCTTGAAGACCTAACTCACTAGGAACTAAAAGTCATAAGAGAAATCCATAAAACCACCGCATTCGGTGCAAGAAGATTATATGACATATGAGAGCTCTCTACTAGTTTGGGTGTCGGGGGATATGAAACATCTATAAGTAGAATATCAAATCTCATGGTCAATTTTATATAAATTTCCACCAGAACACATGATCACGACGTCTTTCAAATACCCCTAAACTCAAAACACTAATTGATAATAGATTCACAAAATTAATGTCTCCACCCCTCAGAACAGAGATTTGATGGAGATCCACCTTATTAACTCCAAAAACTGCAAGGACAACACAAAAATAGGTTATAAAAAGGATAGTTCTACAAAGATCCAACCATAAAGGTTGGTAGGGAGACCCTAGAACAACTAAGGGTGAGATAAATCTTGCAAAACACAAGGGAGACAAAAGCCTAGTATGAAATAGTTCGGGGGAAATAACCCCTCCAATGATTGATTTATCATTATCATTATGATTGTCTACTTCAATGTGTTAAAATAAAAAATAAAAAATAAAATCCTTTTTGTGGTTTTTCTCTTTTTATTGAGAAGAAAAAAATTAATAATAAATGGGAAAAGTCATGTAATCAGGTATTGGCACGTATACGAAAAAGGAAGTAGTCAAATCTTGGAACATGAACATTGGGATGCACAACACCAAATGTTAAGCTTGTCAAGAGACCCTCCTTTTCCGCTGCTTTATTAGAAATAAAATAATTAAATTATATATATTTAGAAACCATATATAAAACGCAGGGAGAAACTTATCGATCCCAGAATCCCAACCACTTCTTTCTCTCTCTACAAAACCAGAGAGAGCACGACGCTGACTGTTCGTAGCTTCTCAAGTTTTCAATTCCCATAGTCTTTGTTTGCTGGGGCTTTTGCTTTCTCTGAAAATGGAGGGCGTTGATCATTTAGCGCACGAGCGGAGCAAGGCGCAGTTCGATGTGGATCAGATGAAGGTAGTCTGGGTCGGTTCTCGCCATGCCTTGCAAGTCTCCGATCGAATTGCTCGCCTCGTAGCTAGCGATCCGGTAATTAGTTCTCATTTGATCTGTTTGGTTTCCGAGAAAATGTTTGAAAGCCTCAGAATTTTGGTTTCACATTTTAGTAGTTAATTTTTAGTTAGCGAGCTGAGTTTTTGTTTTCTGAATTAACCATTCAAAATTATTTACTTACCAGTACTTTTTCAAATGAGTGATTGCTTTGCAGATGATCAGTTGTTAAAAAGTTGTTTGATTGCGATTGTTTGAAAATTTCGTTCTTTAAAAACTTAGACACGGAAAACAATTGGATTTTTTGTTCTTTTTATCTATATTCTTACTTTTCGCTTCTGGGTTTTTTTAATTAAAATTTGATTGTAATTATATTTTCTGTGCTACTGTTTAGGTATTAAGAAAGGATAATAGAACTATGATGACTAGAAAGGAGTTGTTCAAAAACACATTGAGAAAAGCAGCTCATGGATGGAAACGGATCAATGAGCTTCGACTTTCTGGTGTGTCTCCATCTGGGAGATCGTGTTTCGTAGATTTATTGTTATTTTTGTTGTTATTATTATCATTACTGTTACTATTTTTATATTTATTGTTATCATTTTTCATTTGCTTTAATAATGCAAATTATGCTACCATTGTTACAGAAGAAGAAGCATCCTGGTTTAGGCATTATGTTGATCAACCAGCATATACGGATCTTCACTGGGTAAGCTCCAATTCTCCCTTTTTGTGCCATTCTAATTTGTCTATATTTCAATATCCTGTTTTATAGTAATTTTTTTAACTACGATTGTCCCACTTAAGATAAGTATTCTGCATGTTTTTGTAGGCTTCAAGTATTTGAAATGTTTGTAGTTTTTAGTTAATATGTTAATTTTCTCTTCAGGGAATGTTTGTGCCTTTTATTAAAGGATCTGGTACTGAGGAGCAGCAAAAGAAGTGGTTGCCGTTGGCATATAAGATGCAAATTATTGGTTGCTATGCACAGACTGAACTTGGTCATGGCTCCAATGTTCAAGGGCTTGAGACAACTGCAACTTTTGATCCAAAGACTGACGAGTTTGTTCTTAATAGCCCTACACTCACTTCAAGCAAAGTGAGTAATTTTAATAATGTTGCTTTTTTGTTTTCTTCTGATTTTTTTCTTTTGAGTGAAATTTTAGTATCTATGATAACAAGCTTGTGATGGGAATTGTGCTTAGTGCCATTTTGATCTAGATATTTTCAACCATAATGTGGAGGTTATATTTTTCCTTAATTGAAATATCTAGTTTAGGCACTTATTTTCCTTCCTTATTGGTTGTGAATAGTGGTGGCCTGGTGGTTTGGGAAAAGCTGCTACACATGCTGTTGCTTTTGCCCGTCTTATTACTGATGGAAAAGACCATGGAGTAAATGGTAATGACCAAGTGTACATTGTTTGGAACTTCTATCGTGAAGTGAATGGTCTATTGATTTTAATTATAGAACCAATTCTCTTGTTTTAGGTTTCATTGTCCAACTTCGGAGCTTGGATGATCACTTACCTCTTCCAGGCATAACAGTTGGTGATATCGGCTTGAAATTTGGAAATGGAGCATACAACTCCATGGACAATGGTGTCTTGAGATTTGATAATGTCCGCATACCAAGGGATCAAATGTTGATGAGGTATCCACTTTGTATGCATTGTACTTAATGATAGATAGGATCGTTGTGCTTGAGTGCCCATATTTCTTATTCAAAGAAGTATAAAGGATGGCTATTCTCATGTTCTTCTCAAATGTGCCAGGGTCGCACAAGTTACAAGAGAAGGAAAATATGTCCAATCCAATGTTCCACGACAGCTACTTTATGGAACAATGGTTTTTGTGCGGCAAACAATTGTAGCTGATGCTTCCACTGCTCTATCACGGGCAGTATGTATTGCTACTAGGTATAGTGCTGTTCGTCGACAATTTGGTTCAGAAAATGGTGGTGTTGAGACACAGGTATCTGATGAAACATTGCCTCATTAAGTTTGTTATCCTCTGCTTGATTTTGTTCTGAAGATGTGTTGTATTTTGGTTCGTGTTTTGTTCCAGGTGATTGATTACAAGACTCAGCAAAGTAGGCTCTTCCCTTTGCTGGCTTCCGCCTATGCTTTCAGATTTGTTGGTGAGTGGTTGAAATGGCTATATACGGATGTAACACAAAAGTTGCAAGCAAATGATTTCTCCACATTGCCTGAAGTTCATGCATGCACTGCGGGTCTGAAGTCACTGACTACTTCTGCAACTGCTGTAGGATATTATTGCTGCGCTTTATTCTTCTATGTTTTACCTTTCTTTTTGAGGCCCATGAAGCTTTTGGGTGACAGCAAACATATACTTCCCGTCCCATTGACAGAAACTCTCTCTCTCTCTCTCTCTCATATATAATTTCTTTTTTTGACAGGATGCCATTGAAGAATGTCGGAAATTATGTGGTGGGCATGGTTATTTATCTAACAGTGGGCTTCCTGAGTTATTTGCTGTTTATGTCCCGGCATGTACATATGAAGGAGACAATGTTGTTCTACTTCTACAGGTCAATGGATTACGAAGCCTTGTTTTACTTGCTTTTGACTGGACCCTTTACCTTGGCTTCTGGATTATTCCATGCCTGTACTACTATACTTTAAGAGCTGCTTTTGCCTTTACTCAATAACTTGTCTCTGACTTTTGCCATGCCTGTTCTACTGTGGCCTAAGAGCATAGGAAAATGTGCTTGCAAATTGTATATGTATATTTTTGTTTGTTTTACATCTTGAATTTGTGGACAGTAGGTTTTAACGAACCATGGTGCCTATTTTGTATGTTCATGGTTGGAGCCTACATACTGCCTTCAGTATTTATATTTTGTGTGCTGAATTATTTCTCAAATTTTTTTTAGGTTGCAAGGTTTCTCATGAAGACTGTTTCTCAGCTGCCATCTGGTAAAAAGCCTGTCGGAACCACGTCTTATATGGGCCGTGCAGAACATTTGATCCAATGTCGTTGCAATGTTCAGAAAGGTTGAGTAGAAGTATTCTGAATCTACATGCGTTTGTTACCTCTTTCACATCGTGAAGCACACGGATAAATTTTACATTGTGAAGGGACAATTTGTGCTTGACTAATATGCATTTATACTTACGTGGGTTGGTCTTTCATGCCTTAGTTGTTTAGTCTGTATTTTCAATGTCCTGCAGTTGAAGATTGGTTGAAACCCAGTGTGATACTTGAGGCATTTGAAGCAAGGGCGATTAGGATGTCGATTGCCTGTGCTCAAGACCTTAGCAAGTTTTCAAATCAAGAAGAAGGTCTGTATTTTCTATTTTTGTCTTTCTTTTAATGAGTAACAGAAGAACTTGTCGCCTATAATCTTAAGGGAATACTTGAGACATTGTAGAATCATTTTTTAATCTTTTTGACACCTCAGTTAGATTTTTTAGTTAATTTAGTTCATGTAACATTAACTATTCAGTTATATGAAGCTGCTTGGTTATTTTTATTCCTGCACCATGCTGTGCGATTCTGATGATTTTGATGCATTTCCACTTCTTCAGGCTTTGCGGAACTCTCATCTAATTTAGCTGAGGCAGCAGTTGCTCATTGCCAATTGATTGTCGTCTCCAAGTAGGTTTCTTCCTCTTTATAATGTCATTTGAATAAAGTTTTGGACTTAAAAACCATGCTTTGGGTTTGACCTCCTCTCTGCGGTACCTTTGTTGAAGATTATTTCTGTACCTCCAATTACTAATTTAGATAGCTGTTATTAAGTTCTCTACTTTTTTAATCGTGTTACGAAGCTTTTCTTTCATGATAGGTTCATTGAGAAACTCCAACAAGACATTCCAGGGAAGGGAGTGAAAGAACAGCTTCAGAACCTCTGCAACATATATGCTTTGTATATTATTCATAAACATTTGGGTGATTTCCTCTCCACTGGCAGCATCACGGCCAAGCAAGGTTCGCTCGCCAATGATCAACTTAGATCTCTATATTCCAAGGTTTGCCCCATCAAACTTTTCTTGAAGGTCTACTTGTTCATTCATTAAAGTAGCTGTCGTCTGATAACTGTATCTTAACTTATTGCAGCTCCGTCCCAATGCCATTGCCCTTGTTGATGCATTTAATTATACTGATCACTATCTTGGCTCGGTTCTTGGCCGCTATGACGGTAATGTTTACCCGAATCTTTATGCGGAGGCATGGAAGGATCCTCTTAATGAATCAGTTGTGCCCGATGGCTATCGGGAATATATCCAGCCTTTGCTGAAGAACCAACTCCGAAATGCAAGACTATGATTTTTACCGTGGTGTCGGAGGATTCAATCCATGCTAATAAAGTTAGCAGTCACTTGCTGTTCACATTGTATTGTCATATTTATGCAACAACAATGACTAGTTCCAGGATATGGGAAACAAAAGGTTTTATATTGTTCTTGATAAGTGTTGCCAGCAGTATTAGTAAAAAACATCTTAGTAAGTTTTGGTTTCTGCTTTAATTTGACGGCAGTTCTCATATTCTACCTCTTGTATCACACCCGGGTAGTGCTGCTATTTGAACTACATTTACTTCCACTATTATGCCAACCACTAAAGTAGGCACGGAAATACTGAGCGAATTATATTGTGTCTTCAACAAAAGCTCCACGGTTCTACATCAAAACAAAGAGAATGAAAATTTATGATATAAAACATATTACTTTGTTCCACGCTTGCGCCTGACAGGTCCAGACCTGTAGCCACCCTTACAAGGCTTGCCCCAAGGTGTTACAGAAGACATCCCCTTGCTCTTACCCTCACCCTCTACCATGTGGATGATCAATAGGGTTCATTGCCACTCCCCAAACCTTGGGCCGGTGGCCCAACCACCGGATTTGCCCGGCCTTGAAGAGCTTCTTGTGCTGATTTCCTGAATTTGGCCCACTTCGAACCGACCCGATTGTGGCCCCTGGCACTTAGAATCTATCAACTTCTCAACATGGGAAGGCAGCTTCACCAAACATCCTGCTGATGAGGGTTCTTTCAAAATGGTTGCATGAGTTCCTGGTGCTCGAACCAACTTGCCACCTTTGACCCGGCCTCATCTCGATGTTGTGCATCTTGGCCCCAATGTGCATAGCACCAAGAGGCATGCAACGTCCCAATTGTGAATTGATGTCAAAGTTAAACTGATTTGTGCTATCGTACCACAACACATCGGTGGAGAGAGTACGACGGGCAGTGGTCCCACTGGTTGTGGCGGAGGACCCTATTGAAGAGGGTTGAGGAAGCTGCTTGGGCTCTCCACAAGTCATGGGATCCACTTCTTGGGTTTTCTTCCTTCTCTTTTCTTCTCATGCAAGCTACAACTTAATCTAAGTGTTGTTCAGCCAAATAAATAAAGGGAACACTCTCATGTTGAGCTATTTCATGAGCCCATTGCTTATTAAGGGATATCTCTGATTGAGGCTTTTCCAATGGGTCAGGTCAGAGAATGGGCTAGTTTTGGGCTTACGAATTTGGGTTGAGCTTCAAGTTGGTTCTTTTTTTTTGGGGAGCTGATTTCCCCACTCCCATTTTCTCCATTTATACTCCCTTTTGCTTTTTAATACTTTTTAATAAATTTTGTTCTTTCTCTTTCCTATTCTATCCTTACCCTACATTAATTTCTTTTTTACTTCACTTTTATATTATTTCTTTTTCTTTATACTTAATTTTCTAACTTACACTCTATTTTTAGTATTTAAGGGGAAAAAAACTTAATTTCTTACTTGATTAAAGAAAAAAAAAATACTGAAAATGAAGTGCAAGTTGGAAAATTAAGTATAAAGAAAAAGAACTAATATAAAAGTGAAGTAAAAAGAAATTAACAAAAGGTAATGGTAGAATAGGAAAGAGAAGGAACAAAAGTGATTAAAAAGTATTAAAAAGCAAAGGGAGTGTAAGTAGAGTAAAAGAGAGTGTAAGTGGAGAAAAGAGGAATAGGGAAATCATATCCTTCGCTATGTGAAAATCTTAGGCTTTGGGCTTAATGTAATTATAGCAAGTACGTCATATGGGCTGGCTTAAAGTGAAAACTAAGGCCCCATTGAATTTGTTGGCCTACAAATTTCCTTTTTTGGAACATACACGATTCACGATCAAAGGAGATAACCGGTCATCCAAATTTCATTTTTTGGAACAAATACAATTCACGACCAAAGGAGATACTGGCCAAGGAAAAAAAATAAGATCAAAGAGAAAGGAAAGGAACAAGCTGGAAAGGTAAGTAGCCAATGTAAGAGTAAATACTCTATACTAGAGAGAGCTAAGGCCCCGTCAGTCATGAACATTTTCCTGACCCTTCCCCAATTACCCAAAAAAACTTCCATGCATACAAGATACATCTTCTCTATAAGGGTATGAAGATGGAGATACTTATCATCAGGGACGGATCTACATAGTGGGCTGTATGGGCTACAGCCCATGCGGATTTTTTTTTATATGTAATAATACCATGTAATATCTTAAGAGAAAAAAAAATTAATGAAAATAGCCCATGCAAATTTGCCAAATCCTTACACTCTCCTCTCTCCTCTCTTTCCATTTTTTATTCTTTTCCTTACACTCTCCTTTTTTTATTCTTTTCCTTCTCTCTCTCTCTCTCTCTCTTTTCCCGTTGTTTTCCTTCTCTCTTCTTCTTTCTTTCTTTTCCTTCTCTCATCCCTCCTCTCTCTTTTTTTCCGTTCTTTTTCTTCCATCTTCTCTCCTCTCTCTCCCTGTCTTGCACAAAGATTACGAAACATGATTGATAGGGCTATAGAGCTCGAGGTGGAAAGCTAAAAAAGGATGTCATAATCAACGTTTATAAAAGGAAATAAGGGGAGAAATGAGGTCACAACTTGTTAAAAAAAAAATCCTAGCTCCGCCAATTTTCTTCCTTCCTATTTCTCTCGAAATAAATCTGATTTTTTTAAAATTAATTTAGTCCCTATTTTATCAAGTAGCATTCCCTCATCATCTCTTCCAATTTTTGGACCGTTTTCCAGCCTTCAAGAATCTTGATTCCATTTTTGGACCGTCATCATCAAGTAGTATTTATTGTTATCTTTGTTTACTAGTTTCTATCTTATGTATTATATGCATTTTGAGGGGTACAGCTCATAATGTTCCCCCGTGCCGTCGAGTTTTATTGTAAGGTAAATCCAGCCCATGCCATTTTGAATTCCTGATCCGTCCCGCTTATCATGAATTTGAAATAGAGATATGCGGCGAAAGAAAATTGTACAACTAAGTGCCAATCTCTCTCCTAAGAAAGGGAAAAGTGTCTCAAGATAGGGAAGTGTTTTTCTCGAAGTTACCATCTCATCCTGTGCCAAGTGATGTGCCCTTCCACTGCCCTGTCTCTTAGAGCACTTCCACCCCTATGGGCAAAGGCAAGGCAAGTGCAAGATAAGGGTTGTCACTATTCACATGAATAGTAACAGCCCTTGCAATTTTGTTTCCACCCTTAGAGCACCTCCACCCTGAAGGGTAAGGCCAAGGCAAGGTTTTTCACTATTCATGTGAATAGTGCAGCCTTGCCTTTTTTGTTTCCACCCCAAAGGGCAAGGGCAATTACTATTCACTTTAATTTATTTTTTATTTTTTATACTTAAACCATTAATTTTGATAAGATTTTCGAATAAAATTTTTGGTTGTCAAGTGCTACTATTTATTATAAAATTCACATCTCAAATTTTAGATAAAATTTTCGGATAAAATTTTTGAATTAAATTTTAGGATAAGATTTTTGGTTGTCACGTGTCCATATTTATTATAAAATTCACATCTCACTAGAATCGAACTTGCAAGCATTGTTCACTTGAGGAGCCATGTGTAATGGTTTTCCTCTTTTTTGTTTTGCCTTGAATAATCTATTAGAAAAATGAAATTGGAAATGCAAGAAATATATTTATAAAAAAATTTGACATTAAATTGAATAAAACGGTAATTTTTTTTTTTACCTCGTTGCCAAGATTTTGACCGCTTCGAACGTTTGTCCACGACCCTCTGGCTTCGATGGAAGAGCTCATTCGTATTTTTGCACAAATGGAATTTTGTAGTAGAAAATTTGGTGTGGAAAGTGAAAAATATTGGAATAAGATGATTTTCTATGAAGATTTGGTGTGGAAAGTGAATAATATTGGTAGGTATTTATAGAAAAAATTCAATTTTTTAAGCCAAAAATAGGACAGATGTTGGATTGGATACGATTTTTTGAATCGGAGGTTCCAGGAGAAGCCACGTGGCTTGTAACCGTTGGTTTTTGGTAGCTGCACACGCCAACAGGAAAAGAAAAAATTGAAAATTAGTCGCTGACGTCAACAACCTTCGGGCAATAGCCCAATCGATTCTTGCCCGAGGGCTTGCCCCGGTTGGTAGGTGCCACCCCTTGCCCGGGCTGGACCTTGCACGCTGGAGGGGGTTTGGGGCTTGGGGTTGTCTTTTGCTCGGGCCAAACTCATGCCCTGGAGGTGCCCTAATGGGTTAGGGCAATGGCAATTATTATTCACATGAGATATGAGGAAATGAATTTGTATAGAGTTTTTGGTGTGAGAAGTAAAAAATATGGCTAGGTATTTATATATATATAATATACAAATTTTGGTATTTTTTCAATTTCTTTTGGTTGCTAACTTTATTATGACATCAGCATTGTGTCATTTTGCCCAGATAGCAACTCAGGCTGAACTTGCCCGTGGGTTTGCCCAGGTTGCTGGGGCCCACTGTTTGTCCGGGCTAGAACTCTTGCGCTAGAGCTGCCTTGGATTGCTTGGTCCCCTCTTGTCAGGGCTACTTCTTGTCAGGGCTCCCCGCAGCGGTGGAAGTGCTCTCAATTATAATGCAAATGGTCCAACCTATGTAGCTAATAATGTCAGAAATGACGCGGCAGCTAATTTCATGGCCCGTCTAGAGTCTGGACCATTTCAACAACTCCTTCAATACTAACTTGAAAAGGTCCCCCAATGCCACAAATTCTGCAACCGTAGCACTCTAGCCACACACTCCATTCTCATAGACCAACCTGCCATAAAACCACCATTATTGTTTCTGTTTTCCAAATGTAATCCCAAACCCTCCAATGAGAAGCTAGCTCATATGCTAATTTTGAAACTTACATCAGTTGCCTGAGGATTCACATCATGGACATTCAAAACTTGCCAATTAATTAGAACTTACATCGAGTTGCCTGAGTTTGTTTGTTTTTTTTTTTTTTGTGTGGCATTAGTTCAAATTCCAGCCTGTGGAGGAGATGTAGAGAAATGCTCTTTTGGTCATACAATATTTTTTGGTCAAAGTTCCAATTCATTACAATCCCCCGAAAGGGCAGAGAACAATACAAACAAAGCCGGACAAAAACACCGGCCAGAAAACCAACAGAAAACAAATAGAAACAAATCTAGCTAAAACCAGTACAATATAGCATGAAAATCATGTTCTCGAGCCAAAAACTAAAACATCAAAAGCCAACAAAAAAGCATATGGCCCACAAAGAGGCATTACGCCCACAATCTTAACATGTTCTATTTATTGTTAAATTATCAATCAAAATTATTGAGTATAGAGAGTTACATATGAATCATGAATGTAAGGTTTTAATTGATAATTTAACTTTATCTCACGAAAAAAAAAATCTGCTCTAGAAATTATATATGCGTGTAGGGTTTCTTATTTAGATAAGAAAAATGATAAGAATCGAACTCCAATTACGGGATACATTGTTGTATAACTTCGGCTAAAAATCACTAGTTATTGCGACTTCGGGAAAGATGGCATATATTGGTACCTACGAGGAGGAGATTTTACCTTATTTGATTCAACTTTCGAGTAATTTTTTTACCCCAATTACACACAAATGAATGAAAAAGACGGTTTCCATGTGCTGCCTTTGAATAAGGAGGGGTTGCAAGATATGGATTCCAATTGTCGGAGGTCGTCCTCGTTCTTTGAAGTTTTTAAAGTTAAAAATGTGGTGTCAATGTCAGTATTGTTGAATTTGTTTTTCGAGAGCAAAATTATTGTACACACAAATAATTTACAACAACGACAGTCCTGTAATCAAATCAATGCTTGCACACTAAATTATTGTAGGCACGTAGAAATGACAAAATATTGAAAGTGAGGTTTCAATGTATGGGGGTAAAGAGAAGATAAAAAAGACAAAATGAAAGAAACTTGCCTATCAAAATAATTAGAAGCTTGTGCTTTTGTGAACATAGGCTTTTGATTTTATGAACTATGATATTTAGGGAAAAGATGTTTTATTAAGAAGAGATGTACTAGGGTCACCAAATGACCATTGGAACTGTTTTATTATGTTCATAAGTACTTTTTTTTATAGACACTTTTATTAGAAACATGTGAAATTTTTATTAAAAAACCAAAGTGTTTCCTGAAGACTCAAAAAAGAGGTTTTATGTCTAAAAAACACTTGTAAATTTATTTGACAATGTAGTCAAAAGTGTTTTTAGCCTTTCTGAAGCAATTCCCAAATTTGCCCTTAATTGATAGTCATACATGCACTAGCAGAACTAAAAATTGATGTTACAGGGTGCCCTCTTGAAAAATATAAAAATAAAAGGAATGAGAGCATAAACACTGCAAGTTCTCGTAGAGCTGCATCATCTTCAAACCCCTAGACCAATCCCCTAAGGTAAAAAAAAAATCAAGAAATAAGCATTTAAATTGGTTGCTGTATTGAAATATGAAAAAAAAACACTATATCCAACCCTGATTAAATCAATCCCTCAGATCAATTAGCAATTCACATGGCAAGAACAAAATAAAGTTAAATTTATCTCAAGGACAACATATGGGACGTTATTATTAACCTTAGGCTCCTGGCTTTTGGTATTCCTCATTGAATGAGGAAATACATCAACTAAATCGGCATTTGTTAGCTTGACAACATCTTCAGGACAACTACAATGTAGTCCATCAAGGCAACCACCAATGGACGAATCATAAATGATGTTTCTGCAGTGTAAGCCCAGAAATTCATTGGCATATACCAAGGTAAAAATTAGGAAATAATATCGGATGTAAGAATATCATTTATCATTCCCAAAGACAACAAAATAAAATGCCCCATAAAGAAAATCAATTATTCTACGAAGACCACTGATACATATTAATGGCCTATAGAATTGAGGACTTTTAGAACCATGTTCTCCAAACCACATTAATGCCGGCAAGTTTGCAAAACTTATCTATATAATGAGGCATAAACTTTTTGATCAGCATTCAACTCTCGAATGAGTTTGGTGTTGTGTGATAGAGTGTATTATGGTATATTAGAGGTATTTTTGATAGTTAAAAAGGGTATACTTAGTTAATTTTACATTTTGATTTAAATATTAAGGTGTACTTAGATCATAAAGTGTACTCGGTTAATTTTAGGGTTTGTTTAACAACACCCTTTAAATTACATATTTTACAGAGAGAGAGAGAGAGAGAGAGAGAGAGAGAGAGAGAGAGAGAGAGAGAGAGAGAGAGAGAGAGAGAGAGAGAGAGAGAGAGAGAGATTGCTTGGACAAGAAGTGAGTACAACCATATGTCACATATTATTATTACTTGAGTTTAGAGAATGTTAAAGATTCTTGATTAAATTGATTATTTTTTATTTTATAAAATAAGTTATTGGATTTAAAACTTGGACGATCTTATATTTTTAAGATATTTATTCTTTGGATAAACTTGGACGATCTTATCTACTTAAGATATTTATCATCTGGATAAACTTAAATGATCTTATTTTATTAAGATATTTATCTTTTGAATAAACTTGGATATTCTTATCCTTTTAAATACTGAAGTTTATCATATCTCTGTAACCATTATAAATAGGAGCATAACCTCATAGTTTCAAAACATGAAATGAGAGAGAGAGAGAGAGAGAGAGAGAGTTGCTTGGACAAGAGGTGAGTACAACCATATGTCACATACTATTATTACTTGAGTTTGGAGAATGTTAAAGGTTCTTAAATAAATTGATTATTTTTTATTTTATAAAATAAATTATTGGATTTAAAACATCTGAACTTGTTTGTCAACAATTCATAGGTAAATAAAACCTGTTTTATGTTTTCAACTATTTTAATGATTTGAGATCAATATATATATATTGTTGTGATGGTTGTATTTCATAGAAAACAATGTTTAATGTGAAAAAGACATTTCAATTGTTTTCTGGATCAAATATTTTTATTTTGATGGATACATGCAAGAATACCTTTAATCCCTCATGAGAGTGTCAATTATGGTATGTCTCGTGGCAACAATTAGGGATTAAAACCCTTATGTGAAAGATAAGGATAAATACATAATGCGGGTAGTTGAAAATTGAAACAGATTAGAATGTCCCTTAGATATTATAGGCTTCGCAATTTTGAGGTGAATAAACCATAAACAATCACCATTCTTCATATCGGCCAAATAAGGTAGGTCGTTTTGAATCAGACTATAAACGTGGGGGCAGCCTACAGTGCATTAACAATTAATTTGGGTATGAATCACAATTTCTTTTCGTGGATAAAAAAGTGATAGAATTTTATTGACAATTCTGATGTTGAGGGTGTTAAGACTAATGATTATCAGGTCTCAAAGATGCATGATCGAGCCTTGATGCGACTTCTTATTGCCACACTTTCATCTACATCAATTTCTTGTGTTATTGGCTATGCATTTTCTCACGAGATGTGGCTTAAGTTCAAGGATAGATTCTCTACAGTTACACAAGCCAACATTTTTTATATGAAAATTGAGCTTCAGAACATTAAGAAGGGTTTTGAGACAGTTTCTCAGTATCTGCAGAGGATTAAAGATGCAACGGATCATCAAATAGGAGTTTCATGTAAATATAAGGAGTTTATAACTCGGATCATCAAATAGGAGTTTCATGTAAATATAAGGAGTTTATAACTCAAGTGATTAAGTATTTATTCATTTATCTGAGGTCTTGTATTCGATTGTCAACTTCTCTAATACTACTTTGCTTGTATGAAAAAGAACAATTATATACTTATTTCAAATGAAAGAGGAAAAAACGGGATCTTTGTCTAAAGAAATGCATTGAGAAAGGGTAAATGCAGAATTGGTGTGTGTATGTGACATGCACATTGGACCCCTATGAAAAAAAATAAATTTTATACACAAAAAGGGGCATTGATCCCAAAAGCTGAGGACATACACTTAATAAATAGAAGGTGGGCAGAAGATAGAAAATAACATCATGGCCTGAAAAGTGACTACACATCAATATATGGAGAAACGAATCAAATAAAATTTTGGTTACACCCACAAGACAAGAGTAAGAATTTAGAAAACCATACGTGTTCAAGACACATGGCCTGAAAAGTGACTACACATACTTAGAATTTGCAAAGCAATTTGAGCTACCTATTAATTCTCATAATTCTAAACTCCGCAAGCTTTGTCCCTGTGAATTAAATCTCTTCCTATTTTAATTTCCCTTCTTTTGTTTTTCTTTTGGCTTGGGTTTGGTGATGATTTTGTGCGTATGCATGACTCATGAGTCGTTTACAGAAGAGGAGAAAAAAGTCATCATGAACAGGATTTTTTTTTCTCTCTTTTCTATGGAAATTTTCAAGGAGCATCATGGTACGAGAGATACTATAAATATAGGTTAATGGGACAAAAACATCCCCTTCACTCTTGGAAGCAACTTTTATTTAAAAATTCCTTACGATGAAACTCTTGTACAAAAATATAGTAGATCGTGTGAGAAAAAAATATAGTGGGTTGTTCATGTCAAATATGTTAGTGGTATTTCTCTCGATTATCTCTCATATCTTATATTTTTAAAAATAATGATCGTGATTACATATATAGACACGGCATATGACTATAAATAGTTATTATATTAGTGTATGTGCAATCGAGTGGTGGACCACTCCTAGGCTTGGAGTGGCCCTGCCCTCCTTTGATTTTGATCTCTCTAATATTATATTATAGTATTTGTAATAAACAACTTATAATTCAAGTTAAAATTTTCTCTAAAACAAATTAGATATAACTAAATTAGAAATATTTAGCTCTAAATATATAACTATTTAATACATTGGTGTTTTATATACTCATATTTTTTACTTCGACCTCCCCAACTTTATCATTCTAGCTCTGCTCCTGGTGCAATGGTGTCATTTCAATAGTTTAATAACACAACATACTAAATTTTTCACAACGAGAGAACATTACCCTGTAAATATAAGTACAATTAAACATATGCATGTGGAGACAATGTAGTAGTTCAGTGAGTATAAATGGTTTGGGAGTAAATTTTAGTAAAGTCATCTAGTTATTACTCGATTTTAGTCCTTGGATTTGTTTTCTTTGAATTTTTCAAAACAGACATGAAATTTTACGAAACACAAGACAAAGACTGAAAGTAAGAAACTTAAAAAATATTCAAGAAACAAAGGATTCGAAAAACAATTTACTACAATTTACTCATATAGTTTAAGGTTTTAGTTGCTACTCTGTCGATATTTTCTCTCTGCCCCCCAAACAAGTGTATGGGTAACGGTCATATTATATATTATGTTTGTCTATGATATTAATTTGACTTAGCCCCACGTGATACTAATGCCTTCACCATCTCATGTACACCCCACGTGACAATGTCCAGGTTACTTATTGTTTAAGTACCAAGTTAGATACATGAATACCCTTTCTGGTACGCAATAGTTTAAATTATAAGAGAGAGAATTTCACACATACATACTATCAAAGCACTACGAGAATTCGAATCTAGAGATCACTTGTCTGTAAATCAAAGTCTTTTACCATTGGGCTATAACCCGTTGATGAGTAATTGCATAAATTTTAGATAGATCACAGTCATGAGATTTTGAGGTCCTAATCTTAGACTTTAACACTAGTGCAAAGAATGATGATAAAATGGAATATATCACAGAGAATTAATATTCAGGTAAGGAAATGAAATGTGACTTAGTTTCAAGTTTTCAACATCAATAGTGGGAGAACGGTGCAAAAATGAAGGGGTCTGCATTTAAGATGATTGCAATTACAAGAAAGCTGCAGATGGCATAGACCACAAGGCACCAACAAAAAATCTCAAACCAGCTTCCCATGTGAAATTCGTGGTGGCTTGATAAAAAAAAAACATTTGGGAGGGTGTAGCAATTATAAGCATATATTTTGAATGGCCCACCAAAGCCTCAAATTATATTTCATATGGTATGCGTCTCGAATGGTCCAAACTTCAAAAACCCAATTAAAATATTGAGCACATGAAAATTCCGTAATCAATCCCAATTAAGTTGTTGTTTAATATTTCGACCAAAAAAAAAGTTGTTGTTTAATAAGACATGAAGGAGAGGCCAATATACAAAGGAACTGTAAAGATGATGCCAAACCATACATCAAACCATACATCACTCAAACATCAACATGGGGCAGCAAAAGATAACCAATATTGTACAATTTATAAAATAATTGGATACTTCTCCACAACGAGTCATCTTTTTATCGCGCTTGACTTTGAGTGCAAAAATAATTAATTTTAACCACTAGAACTGCAACTTCCTCCCATATATACTTTCCTTGAGTTATATAAATAAAATATGAATGGCTCTTTACTTTGTACCCCTTTTTATGCTTTAGTCTATTGCTTTAATTATATATGACATGTACCTTTTTGTTGTATGTGAAAGAACTAAGAGCCGTAAGAGAAGCAGTGAAGCACACCCCATGACCTCTATTTTAAGCTCTGCCTACAACACCATTCTTCCAATTCTTTTTTTGCCTACCACACCATTCTTCCAAATCTACTTCTTCTTCTTCAGTACTCTCCTACCTACACCCCCCAAAAACCCACTTCACCATGGAAGAAGAACAATTCAATTCTATAGATTCCGAGGCTCAAACCACATCTTCTTCCTACTCAAATTCAACCACATCTTCTTCTGCAGAATCTGAAGCCCAAAAAGTCAGCAAGAGATCAAATCAACAAGTACTTGATCATGACCAAAAGGGTACGAACGATGATGACGATGACGATGATGATGACGATCAAATCAGTCAAAAGAAAGCAAAGATCAATGGTAGTAATGGGAGGCAGCATCATCATCCAGTGTACAGAGGAGTGAGAATGCGTCAGTGGGGGAAATGGGTGTCAGAAATCCGAGAACCAAGAAAGAAGTCAAGAATTTGGCTTGGAACTTTTCCTAACCCAGAAATGGCCGCTCGAGCGCACGATGTGGCAGCCCTAACAATCAAAGGCCGCTCTGCAGTCCTCAACTTTCCTGAGCTGGCTCAGGAGCTTCCCCGTCCGGCTTCTGCGTCGGCAAAGGACATCCAGGCTGCTGCTGCCAAAGCAGCTGCTCTTAACTACCCAATAAGCTGTAGCAGCAGCAGCAGCCCTGAAGCTGACGCGGAAACCGAAACAGAGCTCAGCCAGCACAGGCAAGCTGTCCCTGATACACAAGACTCATCAACTTCACCATCAACCAATAACGACGACACCTTTTTCGACCTTCCTGATCTGCTGTTAGATTTTGGTCACCACAGGGATCATGGGTTTTGCTTCTCTGTGCCATGGCTTGAAGAGCCTAATAATTTCTTGTGGATGGAAAATTGAAAGCCAATGGGACAACAAGAAAAGAGCATTGATTGAAGAATTGAAGAGAGTTGAAAAAAGCAGCTTGGCAGACAGCGTTGGTTTAAAGTTGATATTTGTTGCTTGCTTTTTGGGTGCTGGTCCAAATTGAGAGGACCACCAGAGTTTGCTCAATTAGGAAGCTTCAATTCTTGAATCTCTAGAGGTTTGGTTTTGGTATATGTTGCCAAAACTTCAGCTTGATTATTTATTTTACTACTGTTATGTACCCTTTCATGTAAATGTATATGAGGTAAATAAAAAAAGTTCCATATCTGGAAGAGTATGGGCTTTTTCCTAAAAATATAAAAATAATCCATATCCTTTTTCTTGTTTAAGTAATTTATGCATTTGACTCTGAATTTTCCCATTCTGGTAAATTTGGATTCTCTCCATCATTATAAAATTTCAAAGAAATATATAGTATAGAATATATCAATCAAAGCAGCCTCTCCTACTTACCAATTTATACTTTTTATATATAACTTATACTTTTGGAATATTATATATACAACCTAAAGCCGATGGATGTTTCATATAGAGAAACATCTAAGGCTAGAATATTATATAATACTATGCTGATTATTTTTTTTTTAAATTTATCGAAGAGTAAGAAACTTTCATTCCAATCAACAAGAGTACAAATAGCAAACAACACTATGCAAAAATAATGGCTTCGTTAAAATCTTGCCATAATATTCATATTACTGGTCAAATCGATGGTGCTTTCTTCTTAAAGCAATTGAAGACCAAAACTTATAAATTCACCTAATTAATATGTGAGTTCATCATTGTCAAAGTAGATGGACCACATGTGACATCTTGCACAATCAGCATAGCAAATATAAGGCTTATATCTCATATTGCCATTGATCAAAGGGAGAAAAAATCAGTCTTTCATTGATTTTGATAAGAAATCTCCAATTATGATTCATGCGTATTTCGTTTTGAGTAAGAGTTATCAGATAAATTAATTAGGTATTTTGTGCTTATAGGGATTCGAACTTAGGATGTCAAAGTTTGCTCTAGTCTCACCATTTACCGACCACTAAATCAAAGTTTGCTTTTGTTTATAGAGGAAGTAGTAAATTTTCATTAAAATTGTGAAAGGTTATAGACTCAAGCGAACAAACCTGATCTCGTTAAAACCTTACTCAAGGAAATCCAACGGGACAAAATCTGAGACGAAACAAAAAGAGAGCTACATGCTCTATAAAGACTACAAACAAAAACTCATGACAACTCCAATATATCAGCGTCAGTTTGAAGAAACACATTGAGCCATGAAGGACCCTCTTCAAGCCAAATGTCCATAAACACACTACCTAAAGCAAACTTAGCAAGTCTATCAGCCACAGTATTACACAACATATTGTGAATGTCTTTAAGTAATTCGTACTTCATTCTCGTCAATTATGCTTGCACCATAACAAATAAATGACACATCATTTGATAGTGCCAAATAATTCTATAAATATATACTCTTTCTTCTGCGAAAGAAAATGAGTGGTTGACATAAAATTTAAAAAGTAAACGTGTCATAGCAGAGCAGTTTTAATAATATCGAATTGAAAATGACTGGTGTCATGGTGATGGCAGCATCCAATGTTGCAATTTAACTTCTTTTTCGGTTTTTTTTTTGGGTAATTCTATATGAACCCCATTTTTGGCTCTTTACACCCCTTAATTTTTATACACCCCACTAAATTTTAAAAAAAATTCGAATTACTCACTATACCCCTTTTTTTTTTTCTAAAATGCCCTCATGAACCCTATTCCCTAACTCTCTTTGTAAACCCCATCCCATATCAGACCACCCCCATCGAAAATCCCCTTTCTTTTCAGATACACCCCATCTAATATCAAACCCCACCCCACCCCATATCAACCCCCACCCTCATTGAAACTTCCTTCTTCTTGCAGACACACTCCATCGAAAATTCCCTTCTCTTTGAAACAGACCCATCGCACCCAATCTCTCCAAACCACCGAACTCCATCGCATCTCTGCAAACCACCACTCCATCACATCTCTGCAAACCACTTTGTCAAATTTCCACAAATCCTTCGAAGATTCAAGGTATGATTTCAATTTTGATTTATATATTTACGTTTCTAAGTGTTGATGAAGCCTAGGTTTGATTTTTGATTTCAAAAAGTTTGATTTTCAACTATGGTTGTATGGTTCGTTCGAACCTGGTTTTACGAAATGGGATTTTCGTTTCGGTGGATTACCACCGAATTGGTTACATTGCTTCAAAGGTAGTCCATCGAAACGAACCACTAAAATTAATCTTACTTTCTGGGTTGCCACCAAACTCGTTACCCGTTTTCGTGGTAGTCCATCGAATTTATTTCTATTTGTCAATTGATACCCACCGAATGTAATTCAATTTTTCAGTAGTACTCCACCGAATATGTTTTCTTTTTTCCGTGATAGTCCACTGAATTTGTTTTCGTTTTTCAGTGATCATATATCGAATCCGTTACTGAGTGTGTACTTAATACCGTTTTTTTAGATATGAAGAGGACTCGCAGAGGTACTACTGAGGCTTCATCATCTCGACCTCAGAGAGAGCGTCCTCCTCCAGCCTCAACGAGGAGACAGAGAGCGGCTCCCCAAAATCACTTTGAGGATACTACAGAGGTTGAAGATGTAGCGCTACTCATGATAATGTTGAGGTACATACTGAGCCTACTGAGCCATCTCGAGTAGGTCCCATTGATCCATCTTTACTTACGAGTTTTAAAACTCACGTAGTAGCTGCAATTTGGAATAACCAAGTAAGTCATTTTACTGTGACAATAGAACGTAGAATATAAGTCTGGTTCATGGTAATTAACTTCTTCTTTTTTTTTTTTTTTTTGTATTTAACTAGGAACGTGAGCCCCTTAGGTGCATGTCGAAGACATCTACCCTTCGTGAGTGGAATTGGTGGGGTAATCCAAATAATGGTATATTCAAAGGGTACATTCAGAAGTCTGGATTAGAGTAACTTATTAGGTGTTCTTATCGGAATGCAGATAAGATTGTGGTATCTACATTTGTTGAGAGGTGGCATCCCGAAACGAACACCTTTCACATGCCTTTTGGTGAGATGACCATCATATTGGATGATGTGTCATCTATTTTAGGCATTCCTGTGTCTGGTGCAGCAGTTGCTCGGCTTGAAGATGATAATGACACAAATTTCGAGTTGCTAGTTAATTACTTAGGAGTGACTAATGAAGAAGCTACTGAACAATTGCACCAATACAGTGAGGAGTATGTGAGTTTGTCATGGTTACGATCACGATTCTCCAATGTTTCAAGACAGATTTTGAGGAGTACATCATGTATTCGGCTAGAGCATATTTGCTATATCTCTTGGGTTGTACTTTGTTTGTTGACAAGACTTGGCACGAGGGTCCAAATTGTGTACCTTAGACTACTTAGAGACCTTGATAGTGTTGCTGGTTATTCATGGGGGTCTGGGTGTTTAGCATGGTTGTATAGGCAATTAGGCCAAGCTGCAATAGTGGGAAACGATACCTATTAGTCTTATAAGTGCAATCCATGATAAGTACATGTGGAAATGCACACAAAATCTTAATATTAATGGGGTGTGTCCAAAACAAGTCAGTTACAATATCACCAGATGTCCTATGCCACTGAATATAATTGTGTTCGGATAACTTAGTAAGCAATTGTTGCATTTGGGTTCTCCCAGCAAATTCTTTGGTTCTATTTTGGATCCTAGCATTGTATATTGTCTTTATAGTTGAAACATTCATTGCATCTCTATCCTTCAGGGTAACCAAAATATCCCTAGATTTCACCAAACTCTTAGACATGTACACCAACAAGGCATTCTCTTCTTGAGAAAGTCGCCCCACAAATGAATGACCTTGAAGATACTCTGAAATAGGATGGTTGTGTACTCCACAGACCACTTCCAACTTCCAATCATCCCCATCACTAATATTGACACCTATTAACAAGAATGGGCATCCACATTTCTTGGTACCAGTGTCCCTAGCACATTTTTTTATATCACTATTTGCATTCGACCTTATATCAGTTGTCTCACTAGACTTGCAAGACTTATAGTTACCGCTCCTCTCACAAGCAAGTATTACTCGAGGTCTTCTCTTGCCCTCACCTCCATAATCAGACCTTTTAATTACAATGACAATATTATTCATTTTTCCTTGTGCACGAGCCCATCTAAGTAATGCATCTCTAAAATTGAATATCTATACATAAAACTCATGTTATTTAAAGAGAAAATTTGAAACATTAATGCCACATTAATGATACTAAAAATGATTTCAAACAAAAAAAAATCAAAATAATTACCGAATAAGTTGTGAATTGGTCACTATAGTCCATTACGCATTCTGTTCCCACATTGTTGCCTTCAGGAGGGGCGTCACCTTGTTTTTGTTCCTTCAATGGGAGTAAGATCAAAATAGCTTGCATTAAATTTGTGGTTGACAATAAGTTACTTAAAAAATAAATAAATTTCGGTTTATTTCCATTGAAACGTAGGTAAATTTTCGGTAATAAACCACTGAACAACGTTCCATATTTCAGTGGATCCGCACCGAATATTAAGTTGATGATCGGTACAATAGGACTGAATTAGGTGAAAATATTCGCTGGAATCCCACCGAATTTTCCTATCGCGTTCGGTACTATGTGCTGAACGCAACCAGCGACCAACCCTAAACCCTAAACTTGCAAAACGCCAAAAAATAAACTCATACCTCATTCGAAGCCTCTCTAACTTCAATCTCACCCTTCATGAATAAATACAAGATATTTTTTCACCAATATAAACGTATAAATCTCGTTAGAGTCAAACTAGGGTTGCATGAACATATGTGGGGTGTAGTGAGTAATTTTATTTTAAACTTTAAATTTTTCTGTCCTTAACGGTAATTATATACAAGGGTAAAATATGTTATTCACGTTTAAAATTATTATGGTGTGTAAAGAGCCAAAAATGGGGTGCCAATAGAATTACCCTTTTTTTTTCCTTTTTTTTTTTTTTTTTTTTTTTTTTTTTGCATTTGTTTGTTGGGATATGTTGCAATTAATTACTGGCAAATTGGGTCAGGCGAAGACAAAATATGCTGTGTTAATTGAACGAGTCTTTCTTACAAGGGTTCTTAAGGGAAAGGCCCATGTCATTCTTATTTTCTAGATATATATTCAACAATTTCTAAATGTTTATGAAAAACCCAAATTTGAAATATGTTATCACAGTATTATCAATTAAATTACAATATATGCCATTAACCTTCATTAATTTCTTCTTTTGTAATTGTATATTGATTTTTTTCCTAACAAACAGTCTATGATGTCTTTTCTTGTTGTGATTTTGTATTGATTCCATAAAAAGTAATATATATATATATTTGTACGGGATTTTTATTTTTTATTTTTTGGTTAAATGTACCTACAATAATGCTCACTTCTAATGGCATATATCTACATATTAGTTTTTTTATATTGATAATAGGTAAATTATGGCATGTACCTACATCTTTACCTATTATCTTTTTACCCGTATAGCATGTACCTACACATTTACCTATTATCTTTTATTAATAATAGGTACATTATGTATTATTAAAAAAGAGGTACATTATCTTTTTATTGATAATGTCAATTTACCCTTATTGATAATAATTTACCTATTATTTGATAATAGGTAAATTATTTTCAAAATGCATTAAAAGTTGGGTATATTATTTAAATAATAAATAAATTCATACTAGGTAAATTATTTTTCATAAAACAAACAATAAAAAATTATTAGTTATTTTTTTATAGAACAAGTAATAGATACATTATTTTTTCAATATAATTAGTATGTATAGTATTATTCATAAACAATTATAAAGTAGATTATTAATCATGTATAATTCATAAAAAGAAAATAACATAAACATTTTTATTAAGCAAACCGATTACCTAAATGTGAATTTATTGTTAAATTTTAAAAAAATATTCCAAATTAATTCCTACATCCATTACAACCATTTGGAGATCTTTCCAAATTCAACCTCTGTCATTATATACAATCAAATTAAAAACTATTTACATATTAATTCCTATATTAATATACAAAATACAATAATGGCTTAGTTGGGGATATTTTTGGAATCTGAAAAGTATAATAAATCAGATTTTATGCTTAATTAGGTAACTTGCTAAGTTGGATCTAAGTCATCGGGTTTTACTTATAAAAATCAGGTTTCACTTATAAATTAATAAGGTGATGGGTTTCAGATAAGAAAACATTGATTTGAAGGGGACAAGCCAAATTTACTATTATTATAATTCGTATGACATAATTACTCAAAGTTTAAGGTTTTCATGCAACTAATGGGGTGTAAATTGGATTAGCTCAAGTTTTTTGTGTGCTTCTAAGTGATCCTAAGTTCAAGTCCACATGGTACTCGTGTGCGCACCACAAATAAATGACAAAATTATATTTGTTTTTTCTATCGAAAATTAGAAACCACGTGTTTACTTATATTGAAAACATCCCATAATGGTTCGGCACTCTCATTCCTTAAGAGAGGTCAGGGGTTCGAATCCCTGCTCTCGTATCCGGAGTCACCACTTTGGCCAGCACTTTACTCCTTACGGGCCGACTCCTGTGTGAGCGGGGATTAATCTGGGTTATGGTTAAGGCTTAAAGGTGCCACCCATAATTGGGGCCCATCCAAGACCACCTCGTGGTTCATACCAAAAAAAGAAAACATTAGTTTCGAATCTTTCGATTATTATTTTTTCTAATTTTCTGTACTAGATATTATAATAGAGAGACAAACAGGCCCACCTAATTGAAAAGGCCATCAAAAGAAAATAAATTAATTGGTCCGCATAAAGTTTCAAAAGAGAAGAATCCAAATTAGTGGTAGAAAAATTTACCAACAAAAAAAAACAAAGGAGGAAGAAGAAACTCTCTTTTCCTTGTCTATTTTTTGATGAGTTGGAAACAATTGCATGGAATGCTTTTTATCTTAATGATTGAGATACTTGTATGCTTTTCATGCACATCTCCCTCTTTCTTATTCACTTTCTTCTTCTCAATCAGAGAGAGATTCCTTGATAAATAGTGTAAAACCAATGACACGCAAAAGGTCAATTCTCAGTTGATAAGGTTCATACATTGTATAGCCTATTAATATTCGAGTCTCGTTATCGGTAGTCTTCATTAGTGCGCAATTTGTAATTTTTTTATATAAATTCATATCGGTGGTAGCTGAAGTTGGATGCCACGTGTAAGTCCTTCCAGCTTGAGATTGTGACTATGCCCTGACACTAGTGGTGAGAATAACCAATCTCCCATTAAATATTTTATAATAAAAAAATCACTAGGGTTTTTCTCTTATCTAACTTTTACTTTGTTGTAGTTGTATACTGTATACACGCAATAATAACGAATATCGCATCGTTGATCATTGTGTTCCTTACCCAACACAGTACGCAGTGTTGAAACAAACAGTGCCTTTTTGTCCTCGTGTCTTCCAACACTTCAAGCGTTTTTAAATTTGACATCTCTTCAACATTGAGAAGAGAAATATTAATTGACGAAGTATGTATATTAGTACGATGGTAATATACTAATTGATCAACAACGACGTTTCCAGATTTAAGAAAAGTGATTTTCAATGGTGGTTCTCTTCACATTGTTTCAACTTTTCGACTCATTTATATTTTTACCCATGTTTGCCATATTGCTATTGAGAATGACTTCTTTACTGTTTGTGTCCTTTGTACTTTTTTTCCAATTGATATCGGAACATTAAAAAATATTAAATGGAATGTTAATAGAACTATATGTTTACGGGGTTACATCTTACATAAGAACTTGCGGAGAAGCATCTCATTGCTATTTTATCACTTTTATTGGTACCAAAATTTTCCAATACTTTTGTGACTTCTGATTGGTTTGTATCTGATAATTGAAGAGTCCCATCACACATGCATCATGCATGTAGAATATTAGCTACTAAATCACCACTCTTTTACGACTTTATGTTTGTGACAGAGACTTAGTTGTAAAGTGAACTTACTTAGGAAGGTACAATTAGCATAATTTCCATAAAAGCCTATGGTGTTTTTGTCCACCCGTTTTTTTTTTCTAAAGGAATAATTATTTGAAATTGACAATTATATAACTTTAATGTGATGGTTTTACCTAAGCAATTAGGCTTCACTTTTGACTTCCACAAAATAAGAACAAAAGTATGGAAAATACAATTTAGAAAATAAATAATAATAAAAATTTCTTCCAAAATCTACATAGACAATTAGGCAATTAGGTTGAAGTATAGATATCGTACCCTCTTTAAGGAGATTCAAGTCCACTACAATGTGATACATGCCATTAATCGATACAACATTATTAAGAGCATTCACAATCATGCTCTTTATTTTTTAGTTAAAATTTAGTTAAAAATATAAAAAAAGCTATTTTCGGAGCTCTCTAAAACATTTCAACTCCAACCATACTTCCTATTTTAGAGAGTCATAAATGCTTTACTTCTTTTTTAATTTAATTCCTTATTTACAAAATGTTCATATTCAAATAATGAATATTGCCAAATAATAAAGGCTTAAATACTAAAATAGTCCCTGTGTTTTATCTTGTTGGCCAATTTAGTCCATGTGTTTTTAATTTGCCCAATTTGGTCCTTGTGTTTAGCACTGTTAGCCAATATGACCCATTCTGTTAAAATTGCCGTTAAATAAACATGATAATTCTTTTTATCTTCTTCTTCCTTTGAAAACCTATAAATTTTGTTGAAATTAATTTATAAAAATTGAATTAATTTAAAAACATATTAAAACTTCATTAGAATTAAAACATAGCATTAGAAAAAAGATATGAAAAAACAGGATGGGCGCAGGGCTGCTCAGCGATGTGGTTGGGGGGAGTGGGGCGATGTCCGCATGGTGAAGATCCTACTAGGAGATGGTCAGGAGTTAGGGATTGTTCTTGAGAGAGAGAGAGAGAGAGAGAGAGAGAGAGAGAGAGAGAGAGAGAGAGAGAGAGAGAGAGAGAGAGAGAGAGAGAGAGAGAGAGAGAGAGAGAGAGAGAGAGAGAGAGAGAGAGAGAGAGAGAGAGAGAGAGAGAGAGAGAGAGAGAGAGAGAGGAGAGGGTGAGGGTGTTGCGGTTGAGATGAAATGGTGTTGTCCTTCGGTTTTTAATTGCTTTTAGATTTTAAATCTTATTTTTATTTCATAATTATTTATTTTATAGATTGAATTCAAATATTTATATATTTTTTATTAATATTTTAACAAAAGTTTAACGGATTGGATTACATTAACTAACAATGCAAAACACAGGGATCAAATTAGCCAAATTGAAAACACACGGACTAAATTGGCCAATGGACTAAAACACATGGACCATATTAACATTTACTATGAAACCTTTTTTTTTTTTTAATAAACTGCAATTATATATATATATATATATTTTAAGGGTGCACTACCATTATAAGAAAAAAGGTACACTGCAAGATAAAAGAACAAGACGCATGAGATACAATCGAAAATGACAATACAAAACAGGAGATGGAATCCAGAAAAATATTACAAAACAACAAATACCTATAGGGAAAAGAATTGGTTTTCTACTTCGAAAGAATTGGCTGTCAAAACAAGAAATCATGTGAAAAGAATTATTTTAAAAAAAAGGGTTTGTGTTTTGCAAAATACCTACAAAGAAAAGAATTTTAAAAAAAGCAGTGTTTGTGTGTTGCAAAGGATTCTAAGCCTCTACATTTACATATTGTGCATTTATTCACATTTCGCAACATCTAAATCATCCAAGTTATCTAATCGTCTAAAACATGACACATCATCTGTTTAAAATTGTTTTTCTTTTCTATTAGAAAAATTGTTTAAAACTAATAATTGTTTTACTGTTTAAATAAAAAACAAAACAAAACGAAAAAAAAAATAAAATTACCACTCCCTGTAAACTAGAGGTGCGGGGGAAGGGGGGCTGCCACAAATCATCGCAGCCATTAATGATTGAAATTAATTATTTGTTTTTCCTTTACAACAATATGCAAATGGGCGAGTGAGAGAGAGATGGCAGGTATCTTGGATGGTGTTGTGGTGGGTGAGTAAGGGTGGAGAGAGAGACGATTGTATGGCGGCTTGGGTGGGGGGTGTATAGGGTAGGGGTGGCAGAGACATTGGTGGTAGGGAGTTGGGTTTCTAGTTTTTTTAATTTTAGATTCTACGAATTTTAATTCAATTTTTAAGTTATTGGATTTTACGAGTTTAATGATGTGTCATCTCTTAAGCAGTTAGATTATTAAAATAATTAAGATATTGCGAAATACAGGTAAATGCGCAATATGTAAATATAGAGGCCCGGAATCCGTGTTGCAAAATATCTTGTCTCTGAACACAAAAAAAGGTGCTTGTGTTTTGCTGGAAAGATGTTGGTTGTTCGAGAAAAAAGTCCAAGGATCAAAGAAATTTCTTGTCTCTGAACACTCCCACATAATCAAATTAAAGAGTGGAACATTTAAACCTATGTAGACCCACAGGCAAGCTTGCCAAAGTTCTGTTTGAGAAAAAGAGTGGGAATGGGAGTTGATAAGAGTTGGAAAAAGTTGAATTTATTTATATTTCTACTTCTTCAAGAGGCAATCCAATGTCATAGGAAGCAAAAGGCCTTGACTATCAAAATGTAACAGTAAAATCACGAAAACCTAATTGCAAATTCCATGTGCGGAAAGGAAGAAAAAAAGCATAGCATCTCACAAAAATAAAAACTATATGTATACCCATTTGGCCTTTTTCCTTTTCTTCCTTTTTCTTTTTCCATTATGGCCAAAATAGAAACTTGTCGATATATATGAACATTAAGAACATATTAATATTATGAATATTGGATTTCAAAGCTTTTATTGCTGCGTTGGCATTCTTGTCTTGGATAAATTATAGAATACTACAGGAGTATGACTACATAGTATATTTTGTACATGTGTTATAATATGAATGGACGACAAGGTTTATTTCCCTCATTTTAGAAAATAGCATCAATAAATATCCACTAATATTATAACACGTGACCGTATTACCGTAGTATTCTATAATCTCTTATCAAATTTTTTACAAAGAATTACTGATATTGAACACGTGATGCATTTCCCAGTCTCGTGGAAAGAGAAAACCAATCTCAAAATAATACATAGAGAGAGGATTGAGTTGGCAGATGTTGATTGACAATTAGATGGAATAAAGCTAAATTCAATAAAGGCAAATCGATTATGACTCTAATGATGATCATCTCTATATTAAAATTATATGTACACATAATTAACATCATAATTAAAGATATCAAGTTGATTCATGCATTAATCACTATGCGAATATATATATATATATCACGTGGATTAGGTGGGAAATAATTTGTGATGACTTGATCATGATCAACTAGTTATGTTCTCATGGGTTAGAAGAAGAGATCGATGGAAGAGTAAGGACAAGTACCAAAGTGGGGTACTTTGATCATGAAATGCTTCAATATATTCAGTCCAAAAGAAGAAAGCAATAATGCTGAGTTCATAATGGAGGAGGTGATGGGAGGGGGGGTATGTTTCTTCCCCTCAAAGAAAAGGTAAAAAGAGAGAAAACAAAGGGAAATAACTCACTGGGTATATAAAAGAAGAGGAAAAGGGGTAAGAAGACAAATAAAGTACAAAGCCAAACTTGGAAGACAAGGTAGAATCCTTGCCCAGCATGCCTGCATGTAACCCCACTTTTTCTTCTTTTTTCTTTCTTTTTTCTTTCTTTATTTTGGGTATGGAAATTAAACTATTAAGTATATATATTCAAGTATACCACATCAACATCCAAAAATTCAAAGAGAAACTTTAAATGGTAGCAAAACACATGATGCCATAATTCGGTACATGTTAGGTCGATGCTGTCTTGTCGTATCCACACGAGAACAATTTTTGCTCACCACCACTACATACAAATTATACTCATCTAATGATAATAATCACCACCATTAGTTGGCGGTGAGAAAAACGTTCATGAAAGCGTGCACAGAGTCCAGTAAAGTTTGTCGCCAATCTAAGAATGTAAGATTTGTCCAGCTTTCCTAAATGCTAAAAATGCACGTTATTCACGCATGCATTAACTTTTTTGCAAGAGTTACAAAAGACCATTGTGACATTTGTCTCGTTGGCCATGGTGGACCTTCTGATGCTATTGTGGTCTTGACATTTGCTTCAATATCATTAGCCAAAGAGTTTAGTTTAGATGCTGGATCTTCTCGAGTTGGTCACTTATGGACTTCGCGTGAAGGGGAATAGGACCAATATGCATGCACTCTTTGTTCGTACTGCTTCTGAGTCAGCTCAACACTTATTTTTGACATGAACATCGCATGGAGTCTGGCTGGCTCCTTTTTTTTTTTTTTTTTTTTTTTTTATAAATAAAAAAATTTAATTAATATAAGCGATATTGAGAAATGGGGGAATCAAACTTAAGACCTAGGATGCAGAGATAAATTCTCTTAATTACTTGAGCTACAAACCTGTCGCATCTAGCTACTGGTTTAAGACGGCCCTAACTTGACAAAAGCCAAGTACTTGAACAATATGGGTAGTTCCAATTCTCAGACGCAAGTCCAAGGATATATTGAGTACACGTTTCACCTCATCCTTTGAAGTTTTACTCAGGTCATGAACCATAAATCCATATACATTCTACTATTATTACGCAAAACATTTCTCATATATATATAATGCTAATTATGGTTTGTTTGTATCAATAATTGGTCAACAAAGTTAAAATCATAAAACACACAATCACACAAAGAAGCACACACATAATCTCGCGTGGTTCACCCAAGTTGGTCTACATCCTCATCGGTCGTAGTTTTGGAATTTCTCTATAATTTTACATCCACCTTGGTAGCGTTGGATTCTCTATAATGAATACAAATTATACAACTTACGTAATAGAAGCTTGAGAGCCTTTTGATAGAGAGAGTTATTGAAAGAAGTTGAGGTTGGTAGGTGGGGCAAATACTCTCAACACATATTTGTTGACGTTAGAGTACGTGTGACCGTTGAACCTAATACATGAATAGCCTACTCTAGACCATGAAGGAAGTTTAAGTTCTACCACAAAACTAATTTGTTATGAGAGGAGTAGCCCAACTCCTTAGAGCACTTCAACTCATTTGTCATAGCAAAGGGAAATGGGAGGCAAGGGATGTTACTATTCACATGAATAGGGTCAACTCTTGCAAAAGGTAAAGTGTGTCATGGCAAAGGGCAATTACTATTCACTTTATTTTTATTTTTTTATACATAAACGATTAATTTTTATAGGGTTTAGGATTTTGGTGTGGGAAGTAAAAATATGGCTAGGTATTTATAAATAAATAAAAATTCTGAATTTTTTCCTTTTTTTTTTCACTTTTTTATTATTTTAATTGGCTGCTAATGACGTCAGCATTACGTCACTTGCCTAGACAACAACACGAGCTGGATTTGCTTGTGGGCTTGCCTAGGTTGGTGGGCACGCCTTGCCCGGGCTGCATTTGGCAACTGAAACTGCAAAACAAGCCTCAAGCCACCTCTTACCCTAGCTGACCTTGCGCACTAGAAGTGCTCTTATAAGTCCATGTTAGATCCCTTAACTTTTTAACATGGGATAAATACTTTCAATAGTATAGTGCGAGGGAGAAAATCCATTATATAGATAAAAAAAATTGGGCATTTTCTACATGTGGGCTTTCACATGTGCCATGGATTGGCTTGACCAATGAGGTTTTTTTGGGACTGCTAAAATATAGGTCCATTTTCATCAAGATGTAATAGATGTAATTCACATGCTCTTACTTTTCAATTGTAGTCCACTCTCGCCAAGTAAGCAATTACTATGTACATAATTTTAAAGGAATTTACATTATATGTCACTATCATAAATGGAATTATATGAAAATACATTCCTAAAATTCAACATTATATATATAACACACAATTGAGTGGTCAAACGGTACTAGATTCAAGTGATTTTTTGTAGAGATGATCTTTGAATGATTATCTAAAATATAGACGATTTGGATTAGTGAAATACAATGCGGAGTGGGCCCTACAAAGGTGTCCCTCAAATAAGCTAAGTTGAGAGATCCCTCAATGGAAGCTCTCTCTCTCTCTCTCTCTCTCTCTCTCTCTCTCTCTCTCTCTCTCTCTCTCTCTCTCTCCATGTGTGTGTGTGTGTATATATGAGTTATATAATGCGTTTCTTTGTGTATATATATGTACTTGCCTTACAGGTAATAGTTTTTTTTCTCTTGTATAGACACACACACATAGTTGCCTTCCAAGTAATAGTTTTTTTTTTTGGGGTTTTCAAAGCAATTTTTATGGAGTTTTATCTCAATATACTAAAGTGTGAGTATACCTGTTGTGGAGGTGGAAGTTTCTTTTTTCCTTCTATAGCCTTTTAGATATGTACTTTTTTATGTTAATTATGAGTTTAAAGATCCATACCAAAGGTATTATATGAGTTCAATTACCTGGACTAGAGACAATTTATGAGTATAACTATGTGCACAAGAGCTGGCTTTTGGGTTTAATTACCTACACTGGAGGTAACTTGTGGATTTAATTACCTAGACTAGAAGTATAATTTATGGGTTTAATTACATGCACAAGATATGTATGCATAGATACCTTACCTATTGTTTAGGTATGAAAACTTTGATTACAAATTTTGAGGTCGCGGGTATACCTTGGAAAATTTTAAAATTCAATAAATAAATTTGCAATTAAATTCAAATCAAATATGATAATTAATGTCTTACAAATCAATAATTTACATATTTTATAAATTCATAATTTATCTTATTTATGTTTTAGGGGCATAATTGGAATAACAAATTAATTAATTAATTAATAAAATAAAATGTGAACATAAATAAATCAAAAAAGACATGTAATCTTATATGGCGCAAAAGTTAAAAGACGTGGATCAACAACTTCTACGTAAATTACATTCAAAATCTCTCATAAGAACTGGACTTATACCAAATTTTGATTTTGATTTTGAATTTTTTTTTTTTGTCGAAGCTTAACGAATGGGTTGGGACCATGATACATGCATGTATGGTACTTTTTATTCTTTTGTTGACAGAAGGGGGGGCTAAAGCCCAAACACATGGAGTTTCCATTTGGACCTGTGCAAGTAAGCTTTAAAATAGACTCAAGATATAGCATGAGCAAGTCTCCAATCTGGAAACTCCTTGGGCCATATTTTAGTTGAGGATCTAGGCCCATCTCTATTCTTGGTTAATTTTCTTGTCTTTTGGGATTCGGCCAACTTGGTAGCCGGGCAAGGCAACACAATGCTGCCACTTGGAGTCTTATGAGAGTTGACAAATAAATAAAGATGGTTTATGTGAGTTTCGCAAAATGTTTGGAGGTCTTTTAATACAAGCGATTGGGGGATGCGGGTTTATACACAAACATTTATGGATACTTGTGGGTTTTGAACTTCCATCTACCGGACTTGAGGCCGAAAACTCAACTAACTAACATTTTAGGAGTTTTTAGTTTCTTTTAATAGACTATAAAATGTATTCCTGCATGGTAAATTAATAGTACAAGTTTCTCCTTATGCAATCATGTAGCTTTAATAAAATAAAATAAAAAATCAAATGTAAACATGACAAGTAGAGGTGTGCAAAATCTAATCAAATCTTCTTTAAAATTGTTTGCCATTTCTCATGTTTTTATATGTTCTTAAGCTAAGTTATAATTAAATTGTAGATACCTCATCATATCCATCAAAATCTAACTTTTCTCTCACTTCTTTCTCCAGTGTCCGCCTATCCTATTACTTTATTTTTAATTATCGAAGAATGTAAAGTTCCACTTCAAAAGCTTTACAAAATAAGATACATATATATATATATATTAAGGAGTTATATTACTAATAGCATTGATGTCTTTTGTATAAAATCTCACATATATCGAACTATGTAAGTGATTAAGTTAGGAATAATATTGTTGTTGATAGTAATGGGTAGCGAATTTGTCTCTGCAATCTTAACATACATAACATTACTTTTTATCTTATTGTTCTTCGTTACTAGATATGTTGTAAGAATTTTGTACATAAATCTTACACATATGAATTTATCTGGATTTAATAGAAGAAGTAGGAATTTGATTGCTTAGTTCCTTTTCTCTTCCCGGCAAATTAAAAACAAAAAATTGTTTAACAAACACGCTCAACTTTAAGAATTAATGTATGCAACAAAGAACTTATAGTTCAAGTAGTTAAGGTCCTTACTTATTCAAATAAGGTAATGTGTTCAAATTCCAACTCTCGCAATATCACTTGTATACAAAAATAATAATACACATTTTCTTTTTACAATATTCATGTTGCACAGAAACAATCTAATATTGCTTGTAGTTCGAAATTTTTAACTACTATTGTCATTATGACTAACTCTCCACAGAAACATGTGATGATTGAGTATAATCTTTTCTTCTAGGAAAATAAACAGAAATTGAAAGAAGAAGAAAAATACCCTTCATATTTTATGACCTTGTCTAGCTGAAAAACTTGTTTGTTCATCACTAGAGAAATCTTAAATCAATTGCTTAGAGAAAAAAAAACAAAACTATGATCCAACGATTGGCATCTAACGTCAACGTCTCCAGAGCCTTCCCGCCCCTTCTGATCCAGATATTTTGTTTATTTTTAAATAAAAATAAAACAAAAAAAAGAAACCTGGCCAATGAATTGGACCCCACAACGATGTCCACGTCATCCAAATACTCCCAATTTAACGCCACGTACTCTCCTCCCTCCCTTCCCCCATAAAAACGCGCCACAGCTTTCCTTCTCTCATTTAAAACTTTGAAAACCTCTCTCTGTCTCTCTCTTCCCCTGCAAAAACCCTAGCGACCCTGAAAGCCTCACACTCTCTTTCTCTCTGTCTACACTCGACCACACCGTTCTTACCATGCTCCCGCACTCCTACGCCGTCGATACCCATTCCAAATCCCAAGAGCTCGCCTGCACCATCCTCGCCTCCTCCGCCCCGCACCAGATCTCCTCCACCTGCGCCTCCATCGAGTCCTTCCTGCACTCCCTCTCACCCGACCAAACCCGCCACTTCTTCTCCCTCACCTTCCCCACCCTCATCTGCAAGCTCTTCGGCTTCGACGACGCCGCTTCGTCATCACCACCGCCACCATCACAGCACCAACAGGCCTCACCCTCCTCCCCGTCTTCCTCATCCAACGGCTGGATCGACACCGTCCTCGCATCCAACGACGTAGACCTAGCCAACAGGCTCTTCGCCCTCCTCGCCCCCAGCAGCCTCCTCTTCAATTGTATCTCCGCCGTCGACGGCCTCTCCCTCGTCAAATACGTGTTCCCCATCGAGCGGTTGCCGGAATGGGTCCGATTCATGCTCTCCTCTGAAAATTACAGCCCGGTATTATCTGATTTAGACCCAATTTTTAAAAATAGGGTTAAGGAAGACCCCATTAAGTCTAACTTGTGTCAAGTTCAGCTCAATGTGTTTGAATATTACATGTTTTGGTTCGCTTATTACCCTGTTTGTCGCGGCAATAGTGAAAATTGTGACAGTGGTTCGATAAAAAGGAACAAAAGGTTTAAATTTGAGAATTGGTTTTCGTCAATTTCGGGTTTTTCAGGCACAAGGCGTGGGATAGAGGTTAAAATTGAGTGTAATCTATATGTTAGGCTTTTATATGCGTATCTTCGTGCATTGTGGGCGTGACTGATTTGAATCAACACCTTCCATACCGAAGTTCGTTATTGCATTACGCTTCAGGATATGATATCTCGGTTGTAGCTCAGGCAGAGTTTTTTGTAAATGCTTTGGTAAACTTTTGGTTGGTTGATAACGATTTTTCACCATTACCTGTTAATCAGTGTAAGTCATTTGGGGTTTCGTTTCCATTCCGGTCAGTTTTGGGTGAGAACCCACCAACCCCTGGGTTAGGAGAGGTGGTGAAGTTGCTTGTTAAATATTTGAATCTGGGTTTGGTCGTACTCAGAGATGGGAATGAGAATGTGGAACTCTGTGGGAGTCCGAGGTGGAGAGTGTCGGGTTCATATGACACCTTGAAGTCAAGGGATGTAATGGCGGTTTCACCCTGTATCGGGTCTTGGCACTTGTTGATACAGAGGCCGCTGTACAGGTTTATATTGAGGACATTCTTGTTTTGCCCAGTGGGGGCATCGACCAAGAATATCTCAGAGGTGTTTTCAGTTTGGATTACTTATATGGAACCTTGGGCTATCAGTTTGGATGACTTTTCAGAGCTTGATGCTGTTGTTGACGGATCGTCTAGGAATGGGAGAAAGGAGGGCTCGCAGCATGCAGCCTGTGGTTATACACCTTCTTGGCAGGGTTATGTGCTGGCCAACTACTTGTATTACAGTTCCTTGGTTATGCATTTTATTGGGTTCGCACACAAGTTTCTTCACACCAATCCTGAAATGATTGTCCCGATGGTTTTGAAGGTCAGATTCTAAACCATTTCTCTTCTTTCGCTAATCTAGTTTCCTCGTGTCTCCTAAGATTAATTGGTGTGCTTAATCTTCAACATGCAATTTTGAACTGGATATGACGTCAGTCATGAAAAATAGCTAACTAATCATAAATCAACATAAACTCTGTTTTATGTGGAGAAATGTCTGATCTAATGCTTCGTAACCTTCCATTGATACCATGCCTTGTCTGTTGAGTTCTAAGTCTTTTTAACTGTGAATGCTCATACACTTTATAGCTGAATGTCTATGAATGAAGATTATATGGAGGTCCATGAATTTTAGGATTGAGCAAATAATTATTTAAAAAAAATACTCATGTCAAACTATTATGATCACTTACAATGGAATTTCACACTTTCAAACTTGGCTAGGTCTCTATTTAGGTTTTCTTGAGCTTTGACCTGTCAAGATGCATTGCGATATATGAAGAGATTTGTGATACTGGATTACAAAATTGGAATTTAAAGTAGTGAAGATCTTTAAGAATTAGCATTACTCTGATGGAGAGTGGAAATTTTTTGGTGATAGCAGCAACATGTTTGCCAACTAGTACTAGATATTAAAACTTAATTGAGAGTAGCGTGATGATAATTTATGCAGATCTCTCTCCAATGACCTACGCATTACTTAATCTTTATTTATTTCTGAAATTAATAGAAAGGCATTTTTTTTCTTTCTGAATATATTTTTTTATAGGTCCTAACTATATTGACATCATCCAAAGAGCTAATGGACCTTATAAAGATGGCGGATACTGCTTTTCATTCCAAACAAGCAGGATCAGGCAAATCAATGCTTAATAGCTTATATAGATTTGTTACTCCAATTCGTGAACAATTGCTGGTAACGTCTCTATCGTCTGATGTGTTAATCTTATTTTCAAGTACATGATGTGTGCTTGATTGCCCAACTGTTTGGGTCAGTGTTTGACTATTTTATAATTTTGGGTATGATTTATTGGTAACCTTAGGACTGGGAGGATGGCTTGTCTGAGAGTGATGCTGATGGGTCTTTCTTGCATGAGAATTGGAACAAAGATTTACAATTGTTCAGTGATGGAGAAGATGGCGGGCAACAGCTGCTTCAGGTTTTTAATTATTATTATTATTGTTTTCTAACTATGTATGTTTATGAAGTTAAATACATCTATGTAATGAGATCTCAACCAATGGGCACTCTTTTGCTATGGCAGTTGTTCATATTACGTGCAGAAGCTGAGTTGCAAGCCATTTCTGGTGATAATGGTGTGGAAAACCTCCAGTGCATAGACTCTTTAAAAGCGCAGGTAGGCTGCCTATTTGGCGGCCATATTGTAAAGGCACTGTCATTTTCCCCAGAAGCAAAACAGTCTATGCAACACCGTGATGAAATATTCAAGCCCAGGAGAGTTGGCAACCACACTTTGGGTGATATCAAATACAAGGGTGACTGGATGAAGCGACCCATCTCTGATGATGAGGTTGCTTGGCTAGCTAAAGTGCTTGTTCTGTTCTCAGATTGGCTGAATGAGTGTCTTGGACTAAACCGGACAGAGAGCGGCCAAGCAGACCCTACATGGTCTTATGTGGAAGTATCAAGTGATGTGTTGGGCAATGTCTGTGGACCTGCTGACACGATTAAGGCAGTATTCGGTGCTGTTGGTTCTTGGCTTCTCATGTTGTGCGTGGCAGTGGTGAGGCTAATGAGGAAACATGGTGTGAGGGTGAACCTCAGGATGTTGGCCTCAAAGAAGGTTGTAATGGTTTTGCTTTTGTCTGCTGTATATAGTATATTGAAGAAAGCATTTGGACACTTCCATAGGGTGTAGATTGGAGTTAGATCAATGTTGTTGAAAAGAAAGAAAAAAGGTATAGAAGAAACAGGAAAAGAATGAGAGTTTTTCTCTGATGAGGTTTTGTTACATCATCTGTGGACTTGTAATTGTCACATTTGCATCAAGAGCACTAGAATTATACGGGTAAAGGTTTTACCTATACTGTGATTTTGTTATATACTTGGCCCAACTCCTTTTTCGTGCATGCTTATGTAGTTGCATAGCGATGACTTTACTATGCACTCGAGTTTGAATTCTTCTCTCGTAGTTGAGATTAAATTAAAATATAATATTATTTGTATTAAAAAAAAAAGTTGGTATCTTTAGCATTTTCTTTTAGCCTAGCATGGACCACTTGTGTGGGTTCTCTTGGCTAAACCAATACTTATGTGCAGAAAAGAAAGGTAAGCTATTTGTAATCTTAGGCTGCCTTTGGTTCATGGGAAAGGAATCTTGGGGATGAGAAATCAATTACTTTCCCATGTTTGGTAAGTCAGGCATGGGAAAGGGAAAGTAGAAGGGAAAGTGAATCTTTCCTTCATTCTTGGGTTTTACTTTCCCTTTTCATGGGAAAGTAAGACTAGCATTAAATACACTCTTTTTTGACTAATTTGTCCTTATTAACAATTCATAATTACAGTTTTTATCCAAGAACTATTGGTATTTTTTTTTTAATAGGGGTACAATTGGGAAACTAAAGAAAATTTCTTTTCCATTTCTACTCAAAATAAACATGGGAAATGAAATAAAGTGATATTTCCCTGTCACTTTCCCTGGCATTACCAAACATGTGAACGAAATCACCATTTTCCATCCCTTGGGAAATGACATGGGAAATGATTTCTCATTCAACTCGATCCGTGAACCAAACAAGGCCTAAGAACCTGGGAAAACAAAGTTTTGTGTGTATTTAGAAACCCTTTAATCTCGATTCCAAAAAAATAAAAAAACCCTTTAATCTATACTGGACTTTGATGATCTCCTGGCCCATTACTGTAATTTCCAAACGGCTATACTTTCAGAAGCTCAGCCGAAGGCGAGTCCTCAAACGGGCTAAATTAAATTGAACGATTGTACCTATGGGGCAAGGCCTGCCTCTTTCAAGTCTGTTTGAAGCTGAGGTCAAGAGTTTTAGACTTTATAGTATATTTTATTTTCCCTCTTCGAATTGAGGGCTCAAGTCGAGAGTTTTTCATCGAAATTGAAAACTTTTGGTTATTTTTTTAAAATATTAAAACGGTCGCTATATTTTATATTCAATCCTCCAATTTAGTCTTTGTGTTTTTAATTTAATCAATTTGGTCCATATGGTCGACTCCGTTACCCAATTTAGTCAATGTATTTGTCAAAGTTGGAACATGACAAGAGGTTTCAAATTTGAGTATCGCCCCCTCTCTTTATTGGCTATATTTGAGTGAAAAATACACCGCTAACATGGTACTACCATATCATTATATACTTTCTCCCTCAATTGATCGGACATTTTTTTTTTCCGGGAAATTACATTGGAAATATGATTTAAATGAAAACATTTCAAACCGAAGATTATATATAGTATGGAGTTCTATGAACACATAAAACTATACGCAAAGGTCTTCATCCATTAAAAAACAGATCTGATAAAAAGATATTAAAAATTGACACAGCTTTAGGTTATGGTTTTGGGTTGCATCATTGCATGAAAAGTTCTGGATGGCAGTTCGAACTTTATGGTTGGCCACCTTACTTTATATATTTTTAAACGGGTCACCTTCACGTTGCCATACGGTAATTTGACTCACTTTACAGGCTCTCCTAATCATATATATCCAAACAACATGATTATCCCTCAAACCATATACATGGCCTGCATGCTTTTATATATATATATATATATATATAGCAGCCCAGACCAGGACCCCAGAATTTGGCTTAATTGGGTCACGTTTCATTATGTTAAAAGTTAAAATGTTGTCTCGTCACATCAGTTTATATAGACTATAAAGTTTCGACCAAAAAAAAAAAGACTATAAAGTTGACATAAAAAAATATATACTTTGGGAACGAGAACAATGCTCCTACCCACTAGAAGTCTCTAAAAACAAAAAGTCATATATTAATTAATGAAATCAACTTAATTACATGCGTACCAAATTTGATCTCTAGGGCTGCGCAATAGACGAATTCCTTTAACCCTATTCGTGCAAACATAGCCGTAATAAGTCACAGATCTAGTACAGTCAAAAAGAGTATTGATTTGCAAATTAGTGATTTTAGATTTGAATTCCATGACAGTAAAAGGAGAGAAGTTGAGAGGGTTATTTACAGGGGCGAAGCTACCTTTAGGCCAGAGGTGGCCCTGGCCACTCCAATGTTTTCTAAGTTTTCACCAAGGCAATGTATTGTCAAATATTAAAAGAATTTTGCATGTTTGAAGTTAATGGCCACCCTAATAAATTCATTTTTGAGTAATAATGTGAAGTTATATTGGCTTTTGTTTCATGATTTGTATATCTTTCTTTTTTGGGTTTTAGTAGATACTTATTTATTTAGTATAAAAATTAAAAATAAATAGCTATACTTGGATAGATTTAGTTGGAAAATCTTAATTCTTATCATAACTAACCAAATAGGTTAAAAAAACTTGATAAAAAAATCATTAAAATGGCTACAGAGCTTAACGTATTTCAAAATAAGTTTAATGCATGTTAAATTTTCTTATGCAATCTTTATTTTCTTTCTTCTTGCTCTAGATGTTTGGTACATGATAATTTTTTGGCCCTCCGAAAGTTTGAATCCTACCTCCGTCCCTAGTTATTTATTTTTATTTTTTTGTACCCTAACCAATTGCGTAAGCAATTTTATACCATGCAATGATGTAAAAGAACAAAAAAAAAAAAAAAAAAAAAGGCAAAGTTACAGAAGTTTTTGGAAGCAGCAAAAAGAAAGTGGAATTTTTCAAGGGCATTGCATGTCTTGCAATTTAACGACTTGGGAATATGGAGTCAAACAAAACGACTGCGTGTTAAACGAGGAAGAAAAGAAAAATATGCGTACATGCTCGTGTGCATGCATGTATTTTGATTCACGAGAAGTATCTAATTGTAGATTAATAATAGTTTTTTTGGTTACCATTACCAACATGTAGCTATGTTTTTTTTTTTTTTTTTTTACTTCAGATATATATACACATAAATTTTCAAATGCCAAAATTCGGACGTTATGTATTTTCTACTAATCTCCCTACTTTATTTCTTGTTTACAAATAATAACGTCCGGATAAAATTTCTATATATAAGTATATTGTAGTTTCTTGAAGGTCCAACCACTCTTTTTTTTTAATGAGACTCTTCTTTTCTTTTTTGGTTCTATTGGGAAGAGGTCAAATCAACTGGTTAGGTTATAAAGTAACAAGTTAAGCATTTTCAGCCACTTATTAGGAAGAATTATATACGACTTCATAAGAGTTAGGTAACAATGAGCCATCAAAGTCGTATACGTCACGTGTGAATTCATAATTTGCTATATTCATTCAAACAAAAGTGGGGACAGTCCTTTTCTTTTCTTGTTATGGAAAGATTAAGGGCCTAGCTAGCTAGCTAGGTTAAATTATTGAAACTTGACGCTAAACGATACTCAGTTCTGGTTGCAAGTTGAAATTCTTAATTAGCAAGTTCAGCCTGCAATTGATTAAGATAAAATATAAATTTAGAAAAACCTAATCCTTTTTGTTTTAAACCCATTAGGATCTTGTCATACTCATTCATTTTTAAGTGTCAGGTACGTACGTTTCAACTTTCAGGTATAAGTTTTTCTCATATCAAGTGTTTTGTGCCGACCAAATCCATTCCAAATGTATAATTTATAATTAATTAATAGAAATTGATCACTTAATTATAAATCTTTCTTTATCATCATCCTGTAATTAAACAGCTATAAACAACAAGAGCCATCCCATGCACGAGTAGGGTCACTACTATAGCTATAACAATTTGATGAAATACGTACCGGCTAAAGGTATCCTTGGCCAGCAGGTGACGACGATAGTGCTCATTTAGGCTAATGAATTGTTTAGGCTCTTGTGGATTTGGCTTGAAATCATGTTTAGTTTTAGTGATGTCTGACGTGGGCTTTGTAGTGGTTTGTACCATTATTGTCTACTTAGTTTTGCCTCTATGGGTCATTGGTTTTGTTGCTCTTTTATTTTTTCGGTAAACTGGATGGGATAAACCCCAAACACAACAACAACTAAAAGGGAACAGAACAAACTAATCTAGCTTCTGCTACACCAATAATATCATCAAGAAGGAGTGAACCAATCCAAACAGGGGCTTCGTCAAAATAAAGGATGCCCAAATCTAAGTTGTAACTCCAGTTTGCCAACTCGTTAGCCACACTATTTCCTTATCAGTAGATATGAAGGAGAGTGTAATTATCAAAATGCTTCAAGAGAGTACAGCAAGCATTAATCAGGGGAGCAAAGGGGTGGTGGGCCAAGCCATCAATGTTTTTGACTAGGTGGACGACCACAGTCCTTAGCAGCAGAGAGAATTACTTGTCTTGGATTATATGGATGGTCCTCTTGGTTGTTGCTCTTTGGTGGTTGATTTATTTGTTGTTCCACAAAAAAGACGAGGGAGATTTAAAATCATACCCAGTATATGGGTCCAAAATTATAAAAATACCATAATTAAATAGTGTAGGGTTTATCTTATTATTAGTGCTAAGAATTAGTATATGACTAAATATTTATGATAAAAAAAAGTTATCTTGTTGAAATTTAAATACTTTAATTATCTTTTCTTTTAAAAAGTGAAAGTGACTTTTCCTTTTCATTTCTAAAACGAGGATCTAAGCCCAAAAAAGAAATTGATGATTTTTTGTTGACCCAGAAAAGAAATTGATAATTTTGTTTCGTAGGTGCTAATCCCATGCCCTAGGAATCGCTTCTTTTTATTTATAAATACAAGACAATCAATGAGTATAAATAAGGGGCGGATCCGTGGCACTATATTTTTTACACAATTTTTGACACAATTTTTGGATCATTAGATTACTCCACTTTCAATAATTGAGAGATTAAATATTACATGGCAAGTAGTTTTAATTTTTTAAAATAGACAATCATTAATTTTATTCTCTCTCCAACTTTTTTGCTGGAAGACGTAATCTCTCTTCCCTCTTTAATCTCAAATATTTATTAAGGTCTAATAAATAAAGAATCTAACGAAAAACTAAATGCCCAAACCACAATCCCACGTTCACACGCCTCTCTCTCTCTCTCTCTCTCTCTCCAACCTTTGTGCCTGTTTACCTTGCAGATTTTTGTTTTGAAGTGGTGCAAGTAATTCGTGATATTGTTCCAGGATTGGGGAGTGAGATCACAAATAAAATTCTTAATGCAGTATCTCCCCTACTTCTACTATCTAGATAAACGTGTTTTATCCTTGATCTTCTGGATGCTGTTGCTAGAGTAGGTCCTTATGTTCACTTTGTGGTACTGTGAACCCCTCTTTATATCTCTTTTATTAGAATTTCATTGGCTTTGTAATTTAAAATTTTGTCATTATTTTCTCGTAACTCTTCAAAGGAATGCAGGCAAAACTTGTCCAGGACTTGAATGCAACCTCTAATAGAATTGGGTAGCCTGGATTATGACAATGTTGTCAATGCTTATGAAAAGATCAGCGTTGATATATTCTATACAATTCGAGAGGATCATGCATTGGTCATTTTGTCTCATTGTGTCTATGACATGTCATCTGAAGAATTAATCTTGAGGCACAGTGCTTACAAGTCATTGCGTTCATTTTGTTGAATTTGCTGCCCTAATACTTGGCCAAGTAGTGAACAACCACTGTGAAATGCCTGGTATGCCTGACAAGACGTTGGCCTCTGATAATTGTTATTGGACAAGAGCATGCATTCAGAGAATAACAAGCAAGTTTCTTTTGAACCATATGGGTAATGCTTTGAAGAGAGGAGCTTCTATTAGAAAGGTAATAAGTTTGTTCTTATCTTCCTGGAGGACTGACGGTATATCACACAACATCCTGTAAATACATTAACAGACCTTAATAAATATTTGAGATTAAAGAGGCAAGGCAAGAGAGATTACGTCTTCCAGCAAAAAGGTTGGAGAGAGAAAAAATTTCTTTTATTTTTATGAGAGAGAAAATAAAATTAATGATTGTCTATTTTAAAAAAATTAAAACTACTTGCCATGTAATATTTAATCTCAACCATTGAAATCTAATGGCCCAAAAATTGTGAAAATTGTGTCAAAACTTGGGTTAAAAACATAGTGCCACGGATCTGCCCCTATATATATATCAAGAAGAATCAGTCAATGTATCTAAATGGTTAGTGGGAAGGAAGTGGGTAGGAACTTGGAAACACGTACCTTTTCTTGTTCTTGATCTTCCTTGATATAATATTGTGTTTTACTCTTTTCTATTTCAGAAAATAACTAAAACTTAATGCTCAAGTTGCAATCCAGTAAAAACAAAAAAGATATTTCGGAAAAAGAAGAAGAAGATAGTTATGCACTTCTCCTTATAACGGCATGAGAAAAGCTTCCTTTCAGCTGGTAGCTTCCAACACACCAATCTTCCACCTTCACTTCTTGTGGGATGAGAAGTTAATACCTAGAACTACACAACTAATAATAACAAACCTTCCTGGAAAATCATCCAAGAAAGTTACGAAATAGTGAACTCCACCCTTTGATTTAACCGGTGCTGGCCTCCATACATATGTGTGAATATAATCTAGTACACATGTGCTCCTGTCCTCCTTGTCTTGCTGCTTGAAAGCCACTATAGATTGCTTTCCCATGATACAATACTTGCAAAACTCAAGCTTCTAGCTACGAACACCCCTTAACAATTTCCGATTGTGTAACTCTTGCATGGCTCACTCACTTATGTGCCCCAACCTCAAGTGCCAAAGTTGAGTTTCATCTTCTGAGTCCTTGCTAGTGGATACAACTGCTCCACCTGTCACTATTATACCACACAGTCTATATAGGCAGTTAGGTTGAATCTTCGCCTTTATAATTACAAGTGAACCCTTTGAGATTATGAGTTTCCCTCCATTAGCTTTAAAAGTATAACCATTCTTATTGAGAGTACCAAGGGAAATGAGATTCTTACACAACTTTGGAATGTATCTCACCATCCCCAATAACCTAACAACGCCATCATGCATCTTCACTTTGATAGAACCAGGACCTTTGACTCTACAAACTGAGCCGTCCCTTATCATCACTTCGCATTTTTCTTCTTTCTCACATGTATCAAACCACTCCTTGTTTGAGCACCTGAAATCCAAAATCCAGTCAGAAGAGAAAGCCTTTGAAGAAATAGCAGATACATTAGAATTAACATTGCTATTGCTACACAAAAGTTCATCATCGTCATCCGTAATCAGCCCAGTTGTGTCCGTTTCCTTTTTCCCTTTGTTCTTCTTCTCTTTCCATATAGGACAATTCTTCTACCAACGGTCTTTTGACCTACACTCGAAACAACCTTCTTCTGCCCTAGATTTTGACATTCTTCTATTACCTTTCCTCCCTTTACACTTCTTTGAAATACCCATCTCTCCGATATTTGCAACTAGACCTTCATCTTGAGAACTATCTCCCGAATGTTGAGTAATCACGTGATGCGTCATGATGTCTTGCACCACTTCCTCAATATTCAAGGTACTTTTTCCGAACATAAACGCATTTCCAAAATGCTTATAAGACGGAGGCAAGGATGTTAGCTACATAAGAGCCTTATCTTCCTTGTTATAAAACACTTCCATTCTCTGGAAATCTGCAACACACCTATTAAATGTGCTTAGATGCTCCATCAGATTTCCTCCTTCCTTCATCAGAAGCATCAGAAGATTTAGGAGCTCTTCCTTGAGGAAAAGTTTGTTAGATAGCGACTTCCCTGCAAACATTTGTTCGCACTTCTCCTATGTTTACTTCATTGTGTCATGCATCATATTGATGAGCATTTCATCTATGATATAGTTCTCGATGGCCCCTCTGGACAACTAGTCGAGCACATTCCACTCATCGTCTATCATGGTTCCCAGTTTTTATTCCTTGCCTTCCATAACAACGTTGAGATTCTGATGTGTAAGGGCAAACTTCATCCTTCTTTGTCAAAGAGTGAAGTTCTCATTGTCGATGAACGACTTCAACTCCACCTTCATGCTGGTTGCTTGTGGTTTCTTCAATTGTTGCGAGCTGCTCCCACCTTAAGTTTTCTTGTCATCCGCCATCTCAAACACACTGGCACTCTTAAAATCATAAGAGCACCTGCTGCTAACGCAACTCGAATACCACTCGTTGTGCTGAAATACCTCAAGAACTTGTTGTCAATGGACTTCGTGACAAACACTCTTAACTGATGAAGATAAATCAAACACTCACACACTTGGAAAATAAACAAGCAATAAAGAACACAATAATTTATAGAGGTTCGCTAATATGCCTACTAAAGGAAACCTTAGGATATTTTAGATTCATTAAGCCACAAAGATGAGGTTACACTTAATCTCTAGGCAACACAAGCAAAGATTAAAACTTTGAGCTTAAAATAAAATCCAACCCAAGTATCTTTAGACTTAAAGGGATTGAAGCACTTAGACAACTCTATAAACTACTAGAGAGAGAGTAGAGAATTCTTTATACATTTGTAGCACTACACCTTAAGCAAAGCTCAAGGTTGATTGCTCTTGGAGGGCCTTCACCAAATGATTCTCCAAAAGAGAGCCACCCAAATGTTTGGCCTCTAACTTCATACACACCAAAGGAAGAGGATAAAGGAGAAGATGAAGAACCACAAGGAGGTGGAGGTGCTAGTACCCCTCCTTATGTGGCCAACCATGGTGGAGAGGAGGGAGGAGCATGGTGTAGTCTCCTTAACCTTTAGAGAAAGATGATGCCTATATTTATCTATATATAGGCTAGGCATTTCAAGTTGGGTCATTCATGACCTATATCACTTGAAATGACCCATGTGGGTCATCAAGTAGATCAAAACCCAACATCTCTACCATGTGGCCGAAATTCTTGCTTCTTGGGCTTCTTGGGCTTCATCTTTTAAGTTGTCATGTACAACTCATCTTATGAGCCCAATGGGTCAAAGTCCAATGGGCCTTGAACCTCTAAAACTAATGTTAGGCCCAATACAAGTCTCGAGCATTGATTAATTAATTAATCTTTATTAACTAATTAATATTGATCATCATCTCCTAATTAATTTTCCATTTTTTACCTTTATAGGTGTGTGATCTGTTAAGTTCTAATTGGCGAGATAGTGGGCGATTTCAGACTATTTCTTAATCAATTGTGAATTAAAACCCTTTTTAATTCTCCCTATTATGAGGACATAGTTATGACATATCCTCAGGGCTTCCACAAACTGTGAGTGATGTCTAGAAACATGTCACGGTTACCCAAGCCAATATAGAATAAGGTGGAGAACCTATTCAGTTGGAATTACAATGTAATACCGTCTTTCTATAAAACAATGCTCTCTCTCTCTCTCTCTCTCTCTCTCTCCACACACACACACACACACACACACATTATTAGGGAATGGAAAACATGTCAAACTCCTAATGTGAACTTCAAGCTTATATGACTCATACAAGTATGATTGGAATCACCATTCTCAATGATACCTAATGCTTCTGGCGAAGACTCCTGAATCATTTCGTTAGAGCATTCTCATTCTTTACTGAAGGTAGAGATCCATTGTTGTACACTCATCTACCTCCGTGGATTGATCATGAACCTCAATCATACAATATGGTTATGCCCTTGAGGAGCACAACATTTTAGTAGGTCAAAGGTCCACAACGCTTCCACAAGACAACTGTGGTGACTCAGGTCGAGGACTAATTTACATTATATTATTGCAACTATGAAGATCTTATTTGACATGCAGGTAAAACTTCCACACAAGATCCCCGGTTGATCGCGCTCAGTGAATTCACTCCCTAGTGAACATCTATTCACTTATCTTAGTGTCTCAATAAAAATAACTGAGACAAGTCATCCTCCCAATTGAGCAGATACACACGTATATCAGCCTTTTTGGATTGTCAATGCCCAGTTGACAATCCTATGACCACAAACTCTTTAAGGTGTGAGTTATAAGGAAAGGTCTCCTGACCTAACTGCTTTAGATCACTTTCCTCATCTCACCACCTATGAACTTGTCGTTTAGGTGGATAACCTAAATCAACTAATTGCCCTTATAGTTTACCCAAAAAGGTAATGAAATATCTTGAAAGTTGTACACGTGTCTGGCTTTAGGGCATATTTTCAAAACCTACGTCCTCTTCGATGATCACCTTGAGAAATTTCACTTTGAGAATAGATTACAACTTTGGTTTACAAAAACAAACCCCACAATCCTCACTATGTTTTTCTCTCTCTCTTTGCTCAACCAAACTTGATGCACCTTGTGAATGCACTTTTCCTTATAAGGGAATGAGAGAAGCTTCCTTTCGGTTGCTAGCTTCCAACACACTAATCATCCACCTTAACTCTTTGTGGGATGAGAAGTCAATACCTGTAATTACACAGGTATTGACAAAACCGAAGAAAAAAGCCATGAAAAGATAGGTATTGATAAGGACATGAAAAGACATGACAAAACCGAAGAAAAAAGCCAGCTGGACAAAACTGAGGGTCCAATCGATCCCAAAACATGGAGCTCTCTGTGTAAACTGGCCGATCGTTGGGAAGCAACGACTGGTTGCTTGAAGTCTAGAGCTTTTCTGAGTAGAACCGACTAATCGTTTTCTTTAACTTTAGCAACCTCTACTCTCGACATAAATCGACCAGTTGCATGCTCCTTGCTGAACATTTTTCTTCCTTCCTTGCATCTATTTTCGGTGAGCCAAACATCAACAAATTTCTGTTTGAATTTGTTTTAAGGGTTAATTACATTTTTGGTCACTAGGGTTTGGCTCGAAATCAAATTTGATCACTGTAATTTTAATTTTCCGGATTTCGTTATCATATTGTTAGCAGTCAACAAATTCAATTCAATGTCTCAATTCCGTCAGTTTGTTCAATTAAAAAAAATATATATATATAGTTAAAAATAATTAACTTAAAATTTAAAATTTCAAAAGAAAAAAAAAAGGCTTAATTTTTTTTTGGAAACCAAGCAGCCTCTCAGCCCTCTTCTTCTCTCAAATTTAATTTGGGGCAAAACCTCAATAACAAAAAATATAATTAACCCCTATTTTAATACAATCAATATTTAATTACTCCGAATTAAATTTACATCCGCAGCTCTTTAAAGTTTTTAACATAGATGTATAATAAAAACTTGATAGGTGATCCACGTGTTAGGCGACAAATGTCACAGTCGTATTGTGCACTTCTCATCCCTAAATTCTATAATAATATCTTGACCAAAAAATAAAATCTATAATAATATTAATCTTATGCCCCAAAAATGAGACAAGACCACTGGTTTTCAGTGTTTGAACAGACAAAGGCCTTTAAGTTTTAAATATTGGCCAACCCCACCCCACTATCCAGATTCGTGACGTGTCAAGAACATGTGGTCTCTCATCTCATCTTCACTAAAGGGCATAGGTGGCAAGCAAAATAATTGCCCAAATTTTCATTGGATGCATCACCCATGTGAGTCATATGAAACATTTCAAGACTTTCGAGAGTGATGATGATGCCCCTAAAATTAATTAGTAAAATTGAGTATTCAAACTACTAATTAAAATTTTGAAGTTTTTCTAATAGAAACACTTCTATAAAGCATGTATAAGTAGAAGCGCTTCTTATAAAAGTCATCTCAAACGAATTCTAAGAACATAAAGTAAATATCATATCTACTTATAAACTCACCTCAAATTAAAAGAATTTTAAATTTAAGATTACCCAAAAAACTATTGACATACGAAAGCCCTTAAAGATATATGTATCTATAATCATCACCAAATTATTAATTATAGGATTAGCAAAAACAAAAACTAGTTATGTGCTAGTAGGGGACTACACGTCAATAGTGCCAGCTTCAATACTTGATTGTCTATCAATTATAGTGCAGTCAATTATCACTTAAGAGTATAATGCAAGACAATCAATTATAAAAAATCTCGATCGTACGAGCGAAAACTAGATTAATCAAACTAAAAAATTCAACGGGGAGAAAGGGATGAGACACGAGCCTTGACACCAATCAAAAAAATACATTTCAAAGAAAACGTCATGAACGAAATCAAGCATGACTCCTCCAACCAAACAAATTAACCTCAATTTGGAAGAGCATATACTTAGACAATTTATGAGTAGCCGCATTTGTTGTTTGTCATTAATTTCATTAGAAGACAAGGACTAATGATGTTATAATAAGAAGCCAATCTCGACCAGGAGACTCTTCTTTCACCCAAATTGTTGGCTTAATTGACTCCATTACAAGCTTAACACACAGATCCAATGACTTTGTGACAAGTAAGAACTTGGAATCCCAATGTTCAAATTTCAATGTCACCACCAACCACAACGAAGAAAGAAAGAAAAGACTACTCTAGGAGACTGTGCTCTACCTATTATCCATTTATTTACATAAATTAATAATTAATAACAGTTGGAAATAAACGCTAATTAAGAAGATAGAAATTTCCCCATTACTAATTTTAAGTAGTTCAGATTGCATGGGGCCTCATGGAATTTTGGTGCATTGAGCTAAAGCAGTCTTGCAAAATCACACACCCTTTTGGCTCTCTCTCCCCAATTGGAAGATAGTTACTCCAAACTCTAAGGCTTAAATAAGCCCAAACTTTGAGGAAATAAAAGAAGGAAAAGATTGGTTCTGATATCAATTTCCACAAGTTCTCTCTCCTTTAATTTAGTTTATCTTGTAGAAAATGAAAAAAATATTCTGACAATTTGGTACAAATTCACATGAGAAAGTAAGCCCAAACTTTGAGGAAATATTAAAGAAGGAAAAAAAAAATCATTAGGTTGGGTGTATTTTTTTAAATTTCAACTGTAGATATTTCTAGCAGTGCTCATTTATTTAGTTTATCTACCAAATATTATATTATATCACTTAATTAAGAATTGATTATGGTTAACTAACACACAGGGACACAATAATTTTAAAAAAAATTAATAAACCTTCAATATGGTACAGAGAACCAAGGAGATTGAAGGGGGACCATTTGTGACCAAAGAGAAAAATAATTGCAAGTACTTGTAGCTTGAGCGATTAAGAGTATTCAGCCATGGACCCGGTTTTGGGTTTGTTTCTCCTTCTCTCAATATTACTTGTATTTTTTTTATTAAAAAAAAATAAAACAACTTGTTCGTGGTCTCAACTATATATACACAATTTGTTTTTCAATAAATTTATGAAACAACATTTAATTGGGTGTGTTTGGAAGGGACTGGTTTCTAAGGTCAGTATCTTTTCATTTTCATTTCCATATTCAAGGATAAGAAAACAATATATATGATGACCATGACCAATTGGGTTTATAGGACACAAAAAAAAAAATATAATAAGATTTATATATTCTACTTCCCAATCTAACACAATCTGCTCTAAGTCTTAACTGGTAGTTGGGATTTGAGGAGCTCTCTCTCTCCGTCTCTCTCTTGGAAGGGTAGCTAGATTGATGGACTGGCTGACTCTTCAATTTTCTTCTCAGAAAACAATACCAATCAAGCAGGATATAAACCCTTCTCTCTCATTGGAGCATCAACCAACAGTCAGTCTTTCTCACTAACATCTCATCCAAGAGCAAATAAAACCCATCGTCTCTCTGAGTCTCTCTTATATCTTTCTTTCTTTCTTTGTTTCTCTGCTACACGACATGGCTCCAAAGAAGAATGATGGATCTACAAAAAGAATTATGAACAAAGGCGCATGGACAGCAGAGGAAGATAGAAAACTTGCAGAATACATTGAGATTCATGGTGCAAAGAGATGGAAGACAGTGGCTTCCATAGCAGGTTAGTTTCGAGCTTACACAGTGAAAAATAAAAAATAAAAAACGAAAGGGTTAATTGAAGCCAATACACAAACCACATTAATTTCTTCTTGATTTTAACTAAACCTGGCTTCATTTGTTCAAATAATTCATTGTTGTATTGCTGCTGCAGGTTTGAATCGATGCGGGAAGAGTTGCAGATTGAGATGGTTGAATTATTTGAGACCCAACATTAAGAGAGGCAACATTTCTGATGATGAAGAGGACTTGATACTTAGGCTTCACAAGCTACTAGGAAACAGGTTAGTCATCATCCACATTTTTCGTGTCACATGCTCTATCAATTTGGACCGCACATTCAAATAAAATTAAACACCAATCTAAATTATCAGACCGTCGGATAAATAAGAGAACATTTAGAATCTAGCACACGACATACATGTTGTATTGTGTAGGTGGTCTTTGATTGCGGGAAGGCTTCCTGGGCGAACAGACAACGAAATAAAGAACTATTGGAATTCTCATTTGAGCAAAAAAATCAATCACAATGAGAAAACACTGCAGAATTCAAGAGCTCAAGAGACTGCTACACCTTCCCAGAGAGACAGTGGTACTGAGGGGGACGAAGAAGGAGGAGGAAAAGAAAGTGTGAACAATTCGGATGTTAATTTCGATGTAAATGAGTTCTTTGACTTCTCTGCTGAAGGCTCCTATGGGCTGGAGTGGGTGAACAAGTTTCTTGATCTTGATGAAGACACCATGAATTACAGTGAAAAGGTCAGCAATATTATGTAGTTAGTATTATGTGTAGGCTGTAGTTTCTCTCATAATTGAGAATGAAAGAAAGAAAGAAAAATAAAAATTGGTGTATGATGAAAGTGTGATTCTTCTGTGTAATTTAAATAAAAATTGCCCAGTCTCTTGAATATATTTGTCTAGCCATTTATATTTAGATTTTATAGGAGATAATTAATAAATCTTAATCTCCAGCTAGAGCCAAATATTTATAGATAAGTAATGTGATGTTTGTGACCACACAGAGCACCCAATGGCCCAGTTCTGTGGTGTTGTGGCCAATGCAAATAAGCCAGAAGTACTATATATATAGTATTATATCATTTGACAAACAAAGAGAATATCACTTACTTCACTTAATATCCGTAGAATTGTAGCATTCAACTCAAAACTTGACGCATCACAAGCAATTAGGTTACAAGTGTAACCTAGAAAAGAACATAAATTTGGAATCCACCAGAAAGTTAGAGAGAAAATTCTCATTGATTGTATTATTTGATAAAATATGAGTTCCGTTCAACCATACATGACAACTGTCTAAATACATCGATCTCACCCATTAGACCGTCCCTGGGAGTTATTGAAAGTTTAACAGAAAATAAACGAAAAATTTGTCAATTGATTACAATTTTTAAATGCACTTTTGGAAGCCCAAACAACATCAGAAGCCCAAAATTCACCTTATGTCAGAGCAAAGCAGTGTGTTGGACTCGTGGCGTTGTGCCCTTTTGAGAAGGTATTATGCGACCCAATTGGAGCTCGGACACAAAATCTGTAAATTCCTACTCTATCTTTTTTCCCTTCTTCGCTTCAATTCTTCTTTAATCCTTTCAGCCATTTGTTCTACATCAAAACTAATTGGCAATATCTGATTGAGAATCGTTTCGTCATGTTAAAATGTTCAAAATATGACTTAAGTTTATATTAAAAAGAGAACTAAATGAAAAAAATAAGCTACCTAATTTTGAACATTGAATCTAAATGTAAACCCTTTTTTCCTGATCATATTCTGAATTTAAACCTTAAACCTTAAATGTTGTTTAACCTTTAAATTTAAAAAAGACCAAATTTTTTCAGAGGGGATGCCAATATATATATATATATATATATATATTCGAGAGACCATTGCAATGGGTGGTGGAATAGTGTGGACTTCATCACTGGATCCATTTCGTTCCATTTGTTTGACCTCAACAGTGCCTCAATAAATTGTTGACGTTCCATTTGTTAAAACAATCCCCAACCCAACACTGTTCACGTTCTGTCCATGAAAACCCAGCAGACATCATGCCTGTTCAAGCTAAACATGGCATCTCCCAGCACTGCCATTCATGCGCGACTGGATTAGATTTTAATTTTAAGAACTCTGGTCTGGTCTGGTGGATTCTTGCTTCTAAGCATGAGACAAAAATGGCCGTTAGGAGTGGCGGAGCTAGGAATTGTTGATGCAAGAGGCACCTTAGAGAATTAATTCAAGTTTTTTTTTTCTTTGTGACAATTTACTTGTTACGAAGTTCTAAATTTTGGCATCGCTTAGCTTGTTACATATTAATAATTTAATAATCCCTCGTATGAACAAAATAACACATGCTAGTTTGTAATTCGTTTCAATAAAATATATAAGAATAGAAAATGGAAAAAGATTTGGTTTGACAAAAGTGAAGAATACACGTCAAAAACAAAAAGTCAGAATGTAATCCAGTTTCACTCAGCTGCATCTAAAAAATCTTAAATTACAATGGCCAAAGTGGTCTAGCCTAGTGAAAAATGATCTTGACTTGCTAATTCAGAGATTTACCTTCAACCTTCATAACATCTAAATTATGTGCATGTGTGTGACAAACCCCCTCCCCTTTAATTTAGACTATCACTTGTACTGAAAAAATTATAATGTGCATTTTGAATGTAATTAAGATTCTGCATTTTGAACAGTCAATGTGCAGTGTGATCAAATGCGTAGAAGGCACGAACACTGCCATACCAGAGACGGCTTCTAAAAAACTTCAAAATAGGCACACACAAAAAAACAAAAGTTGGTGCATGCTTCTAGCCAATTTGGTTAGAACTTTTCTAAAGGTACATTTCGCCATTATTGACATTGATTTGTTGAGCTGAGCCATCACAGAAGCAAAATGGAATTTTAGCTAATAACTACCCCGCGGATAATTTGGAAACTTCCTTTCTTCATATTGTCCTGTATAGAGTGCAAATAGTTTGGTTTGCAATCAAGGATCAATCAATGCACGTTGGTTCCTAAAGGAGTTACACGTCAGCATCAGCCAAAGCCGTTACTATTGACTACACATTCTATACTTACTGCTAGCGAGGAGAAAATCTTAGGCGTAATCAGCTATACGTGATAGGTAAGTTTTTGTCTGCGACAATGGAAGATCAACCTGTAAATGCAGAGACAGTCCATATACAATTATACAAAATCTGACTATCTTGTATGTATGTATGTATGTATGTATGTATACGATAACTGGTTGTCTGTATACAAAATATTTGTTCCAAAATGATTTACATGTCAGCATCAACAACTATGAACTATATTTGACTTGTATGATGAAATCATATAGGATTGTTTGTATATGGTAAAAGGGGCAATGATTTTATTTTGTAATGTACCATCTACTTGAGCTTTATCTGGGTCCAATGAAATGTCACACAGAGCTATGGAGACTCCTTTGCCTTGTCATCTTTCCTGCAAGGGATGAACAAGTACATTTGACAAATGGTTAAGTGTCTGAGTAAAAATTTGGTAACAGTCATTTTACATATTTAACATCAAATGAAGTCCCGAAAAGAGTTTGGAGAAGTTATGCTGTGGCTTTTGACCCAAAAAATGAAAAGAAGTTATGGTGGCTTTGATCTGGACCAAAAAGAAGCAACCCCATTACACAGTGACAATATGAAACCAGCATTGGAACTAGCAGTCACAAGAAAAACAGTAAAACATCATTTGCATTATTAGAGATGCATATTATCGAGCATACCTGCATCCCCACTTCTCATTTTGGCATCCACCCCCAGTCTTCCCAGAAAAAGTCCATCCATGTTTCAGTTCAAAGAACTTGGAACACCTTACCATGAAACCAGGCTGGAGGCACCAAATGCTGTTTGAAGTCCTTAATAAAGCCAACAGCCAGGTGCCTTAATGGACTTGCATCTTAGCCGCTAGTCTTGACTCTAATCAGCTCCTTGTTCATACTCAGCCTATTATAGAAAATCAATATCCATTAGGGACATGCTAAACACACACTAGGATTCCGGGATTTGGATCTGGTTCAACCTGCTAGACCAGATTGAATGCAGAATCATATGGAATAAATCATGTCTGATTGGTCTTGGATTCCAAAGGAAATGCTTCTGCACCATTTTCACATTAATTTGCATAGTAAGGTATCTTCTCATGGGAATAGCCACTAAAATCTCTCTTAACTTGGGAATATCCTTCTCGGCCACGGCAACGGAAAATTTGCTCCAATCTAGCACATCACTCAGAGGAGGGGGGAAATTATCGGCAATAATCACTGGGACACATTCATAGTAGATGGACTCGATGATCCTTGGGCTGTTCACTTCATACCCCATTGGGCAAATACAAAATTTACTTGATTTCATATGTTGGATATAAGACATCTTTCGCGAGACTCTAAGGGGCAGAGGCCCGTAGATTTTCATGTCTTCATGTTTGTCCTGCCAGTGCTTGAGAAGTGTCGGGCGGACTCTTCCATGCATGTTTCCTGCAAAAAAGGCAAGGAGTGGGCGCTGTGATACTCTAAATCCACCAACATTTCTAAGAGGCTTCCTGGGGGTCCTAATGGTAGTTTCTGGAAGTGAAACATCCTTCCTGGCAACAAATATTCCTTCCGAGGTGTCAGCATTGCATAGAGCTTTTATGGTATTTTTGGTTAGTTCCTCATTGGCGGTTAATGTGTAAGGGCCCTGCAAAAGGTCGACAAAATGGAGGAATTTAATTTTAAAACATTACCATGGCATCAACTTGTATACACTGATTGGTCTTCATAATAATGGATGCTTAAATATCAGATATTAATTGAATAGATATTTACTTTCAAAAAAAATTTCAAATTGCAAACCAGCAAGCATCTTTCTCATACCTACAGATATGCACACACCTTTCAGCTATTATGCTGACGTCGAAGCATTTCCAATCAAACTACAAATAGAAAACATATACAATAAAAACTGCCAAGGAATTTGGAATTCTTTCTTATACTTCCTAGACAATTCAAATTCGATCACCATAGAAATCTTAGAAGTAAAAAAACATAGAGAATAGTACAACAGACTATTACTCTTTCCAGACAGTACTCCGAATATTATACTGCCACGATACAGATAGGTGCATTATCAAATGTAAAAGGAGGACGTACATCATAATGGCTGTTACAGTATAATTATATAGCAATTTTACTATTTGTAAAATGGAAATATTTTACAAAACAAAGGTGAGCCACAGTTTGGAAAATCAGAAAAGTCAACTAGGTAACAAAACCATATAATTTGATGCCAGTAATAATTATTTCCATGCAATGAGAAAACATTAAGCTGTGTTAAAACATTACAGAATTTAGACTTGTGAAAAATTGAAGTTCAACTGTACTGTGTAGTCTACTACTATGCTTTTGTGATGAGATTAATTCAGTGTACAACCTACAGAATAAAAATGAATGTCTTCAATTCTTAAACAATTAATTACATTAGCACAATCAAATTGGAAAGAAGCAAGCTGTGGAAAGGAAGAACAGATTACTGTACCCAGTCATGGCAAGCAACAAGGAAATGATCTGACCCATGCGTCCGATTCCAGAAAGGATACTTCGCAGCAATCATGTTTGTGTACTCTCTCAGGAAAATTGAGAGTGGTTTCAAATTATGTGAATTCGGTACATAAAGTGCCATCCCCAATTGGCGCATACTGTAAGGAAGATAAAATAAGTGAGCCTTTTCTGGATCCCTTGTGACAAACTGCCTGTTTTCCTCCATCAACTTCATGAACCATCCTTCAGAAGCATAAATTCCTCTGAGATGAGGTTGGTGAAAAATGGGCCTTGCTCCATCACGATATATGTAAACTTTAAGTATCAGTTCCATCAGTTCATAGCTCCTGAAATTAAGGCAAAATTATGGCTTTAAACGGTTCAGTAAAAAATAATTCTGATGGATCATTATCATGAGAACAGGAAGCCTGGTGAAATCAATGATTGAGTATATTGCCAGACATTCTAGCAACTATTGTTAGATATCTAGAAATACAAGTGAACATACACACACAGAGGCATGATTTTGAAAAAGAAAAGTAAATAACACTAACAATAAGTATTTTCCCATGTTTATATTGTACTGTCAGTTTTAATGAGTATTCTTGCGTCTGAAAGAGAGAAACAGTGTTAATAACATAGATGCTACGAAGTTATAAATTTTACTGTAATATATAATTTCATAACTGCTCAAAATATGCATATTGTTCATGCATAAAAAAAACTTCATGATGAAAATATGGATTCCAATCTTGATAAAACAATGTATAAGTTTCTGAAGGAAAAGAGAAAGCATGCCACGGCTACATGTTTTAACTAATGAATTCCATTCCATAGCCATCCAAAATTCACATGACTGAGTTGCTCTTGCTTCACCCTCAATTTCACAAACAAGAGGACACAGTGTTCATCAATTATTGCAACTTTTGTATATACATCATATTTGTACAAGAAAAAGGAATTGAACCTGGCTAGAGCAATACAATCAAGATAGCTTGTGATCACAAATATTGTTATATACTGAAAGGAATGTGTTTCTAATAATAAGTCCAAATCTTTGGTACCAAAATAATAAGTCCAAGTTTCTGAAAAAGAAAAAACATATTGCTGCATGCTTTATCATCCTAGTGCTCTACCGTAACTCAACAAGAATATGCATGGCTCATCTAATAGATTCTTTAGACTCGTATAAATTTCAGATAAAGGGAAGGATGAGTAAATTTAAAAATGAACCCAAGCAAGATTTAGAAAAGAAAAAAAATGCTTCTGAGTGGAGATACAATGGGACTTTATCAAAAGTCACAGTATTTTAAAATTTCTGATACCTTATAATCAGCAGATTTAAATGTCTCAGGATCTTTAGGGCTATTGCACTATGATATGATACATAGAGCTATTATAGATAGGAAGAAAATGGGTAAGGGTTTCATACTGTCAGAGAAGAGCCTGAATATGAGTGACTAACAAAATTTTGCGACCAAGAACATGAAATGAATGAGGTTCATAGTACTGAGAAACTTACAGATTCATGCGGTGAATAAGAAATTCAGAACAACTGAAGAACAGAACATGAGAACTAAGGGTCTTAAATATTTCTGAGAAACTTCAACACTAAAATCCATCTTTAAATGTCTCTAAAATATTTCACTACATTCACAAAAGGATGGGTAACATACGTAACCTAATAGACAAAGATTAGGACAAGTGAAATTTGAGCCCAAAGACATCCTTAAACTCAATATCACTGATGCTAACTTAGCCAGACCGCACAATGCAGATAAGATTTCCTTTAACCAGTCCTAAGCCCAACCACTCTTACCATTATGTATCTCAAATCTTGCATGTAAACACTGCATATACCCGAGTAGGTGACCTATGAGCAAATATACTTTTTTTCACATGAAGGACTAAATGAACATCCACAATTCCTAGAAGTTTGTATTCAAAATATGTATCACACACACACTGGCACACATATGAACGATTGACTAGGATGACGAAGGAAAAATGGTGATGGCATTGTGAGATTACCTTTTGAAAACAGAAACATTTCGAAATATAGGGGCATATAGATCAGGATCATCCTCCATAACTGCTGGGGCATGCTCAACCTCTTTCTTTGCATACGCAAGTGCCTCTTTTGGTGTCAAGGACCAAATGAATTTCTAAATACGTATGCTACAGTGTTAAGATCATTGGTAACATCTTTCTTTATCATAAACTCAATGAAAAAAGGAACAAGACTACCTGCATATGAGAAGGCACAGTTCTACGTGGAGGGGGAGAAGGAGGGACGACCTTTGACATGTTATCAACTTTCGAATCTTTTCTTCTCCTTCTAGATTTTCCCCTCGGAGGAACTAAGGCTGCAACTGGCATAATTGGCACTGAGAGATTCAAATCAATAGGAGGATTCGGTGAAACAATGGGGGCACCAGAAATTATTTGCAATCTTTTGACCCTTGCCTCAGTAGAGGTCTTATTCAAGCTGACGCTACTGTTCAAGGGTTTATCTGATGGAATTGCGACCGGCAGAGAGAGGAACCACATATCCAGAGGATCATTAAGTATAAACATTTGCAACATGACACAGGATGCTGTCATGGCGGCCCCCACAAAAAATATCTTTTTCCAGTCAATTTTATACCCGCCAAAGAGCCGGATAAATTCTTTCATTAGGATTACAGCAAGGCTCTCACATAAAGTTTTCATCTCATCATACTACAAGATTTCCACCTCGCCAACATATAAAAAAGTGAATAGAGAAGGTCCCAGCAACCATGAGCTCATTAATCTACAATTCTCCTAAATGAGAGTCCAGGTCCAGAAATTTCAGCTTTCGTAACAAGGTCTGCCCAAATTTTCAAACTACCTACGTGTTTGATAATGTACAAGTCTTATCCCTCTCTCTGAAAGGTGTGAACTCCACAAAATTTGGTAAATCAGCTTCCTAGTAAAGAATAAAAAAATGAGAGAGAGAGATTACAGAACTAGTCAAAATGACTGTCATCATGCTTTTGCAGTGATCAAAGACAAAATTATGGGAAACCATAGATAGTTCTACCAGAAACCAGAACACAACATAAATACCAAGTGATAATGAAACTAACTTTTACTTAAATTATAAAGCGGAAAGAAACTAAAAAAATAATTCTTCGAAGTTTATGTTACAAGCTCCTAGCTCATGCTTTTGCAAAACCATAGCATGCATTGTCAGACTGAAACTGCTTAGAATTTTTCATCAAATTCCAGTAAAAAACAACTTGAATTCACAACAATCAGATTACATCATGTTGAAACTCTTGCTAACTATCAAAATCCAATAGTCTGGAGAAAACCCAATATGCTAAATTCAATTCTGCACAGTTTAAGAACAGAAAAAAAAAGGAGCAACACTGTTCTTCATCTAATTCAAATAAAAAACAATTGTTTTAACAGGAGAAACGAAAAGAATTATATTAATATGTTATAGACCATAAAAACATTAACTTTTTCGATCATTTTAGTTGTTTTTGGCTAGTTGTATTAAAAAGGGGTCCCTGACTGAAAAAATTTCTCTTTTTTTCCTCTGGGTATTAAAGGAAATTCGAGTTCCAGAATTAGAAAAGCAATAGATTAATACAGGACCGATAAGTAAAACACCATATAATGTTATGTATGTGGGTAGAAATCATACCTTGATCCAGTGAGCTAGAGCAGAGTCAGCTGAACTAAAATGGGAACGAATCGAATTCGAAGAAGCTGATGGATCTAAGACACAGAAGAGAGAGAGAGAGCGGGAGAGAGATTAGGGAGGGAAACAGAGAGAGAGAGCTAGCGAGACAGACGGTAACGGTTCTCGACTTTTGGTAATAAAAATAGACCTTGTGAATATTTTGACCAGTCAATCCGTCAAGTTCAACTGCTCAAACGACTACTATAAATAAATAAATAAAACAATTAAATAAGAGGAGGGGCTAGTTAGGCTTTAAGCTGTCAATTGTGTGTCAACCAAGTTAAGAATTAATTATTTGGAAAAAAAAGTTAAGAATTAATTAAATAAAAGTCTTTAGACCAAAATAAATAAATAAAAATCATATTCATGTCATCATTTCTTTCACTTACGCGAAACGGAGATAATACTATTTCGCTATTTACGGCTAATCACTGGCATGCCACGCGTGATAACTTTTTCATATGGCAATATGTGATTGGCTGAGAATAGCAAAATAGGATTATCCCCGTTTTATACAAAATTTTCTCCTTTTTTGTTGGGTCAATCTCATTTGATGATATAATTGTATGAAATCCTTGAAAATGTGCGCTTAAAATAGGCACCAAAAGAATAAGTACATGAAAGGCTAGTGTAAGATCCCACATCGACCAACGGAGAGGGTGGATGTGCCTTATATGTGCACACCCGCATCCATCTAGCACGAGGCCTTTTGGGAGCTCATTGGCTTCGAGTCTTAGGAACTTTGAAGTTAAGCGAGTTGGGGCCCGGAGCACTCCAAAATGGCGACCCACTGGGAAGTTAGTCGTGAGCTCCCAAAAACAAAACCGTGAGGGCCAGAAGGAGGCCCAAACGGACAATATCGTGCTACCGCCCAGTCGGTCCCTGGATGTGACAGCTAGCTTTGCTATGGTAGAGTCCATTTTAAGTTCAACTCAAAACTTGTATGCATGGCATGGAAGGTGTCCCGAGTTGGGAGAGGAACTTGTTCTAGTGTTTGGCGATGGATGAGTGAAGTTCTATTTTCGGGACGTTTTAAACGAGGCTGCATATTTTCATTTCGATATTATTGTTTGATTTATAAGGTTGATGAAATTTCGTTCACAACAAAAATAATTTTAAAAAAAACTTTAATTTAATCGTTTGACTTCAAAAGATTACCCATTATACATTTTCTTTGACCGGTTTCTTTCTATATAAATTGTACATTCTTATTGGGCATATAATTAGAGAGGTAGTACATTCTTGTTCGAAAATATAGAGTCAACGACGTGTTCCTTCAATTTTGGTTGTCACCAAGAAATTGAAAAAGTAAATGCAACTGTCGCTTGAATTTCAAAAGAGACAATATCTTCATAAATTGAGGTCCTAAAAATATTGAAGATTGAAACAATCAGAATAACTTACAAAAGGGTATTATAGGATGTAGAACAAGGAAATTTAAAAAATAAATCTTCTATATATATAAAGTAAAAGGCAAATAATGGTGAAACATTCAAAATACCAGAAAATGTCATTGGTTAATGCAAACATTAAGAATTGAAATTATTAATAAATGAGGATAATATGGTAAATTCATACTTTTTTTATATTTAAAATATTTAAAATTAAAAGAAAAATCAGATAATTGATCCTCCTTTTAAGGAACACAACTACCCATTATCTTTTTTTAATTCTAAAATAAATTTAATTTTAAAAAATAAAAGCCTCTCGTAGGCGCCGTAAGGGCATGCAGATAGGCTAGTTATATATAAAGCAAAAGACAGAGAATGGTAAAACATTCAAAATACCAGAAAATGCCCTTGATTAATGCAAATATTAAGAATTGAAATTATTAATTAAATGAGGATAATATGGTAAATTCACACCTTTTTATATTAAAAAATTAAAAATAAAAGAAAATTCATATAATGGATCCTATTTTTATGGAACACAACTACCCATTATCTTTTTAAATTTAAAATAAATTTATTATTTTTTTTAAAAGCCTCTCAGGCGCGAAAACACGTGCCGAGAGGCAAGATTTAAGAAAGGGGAAAATCTGACGTTAAGCTTTCTGGCATGAAGGTTGTGTTGTCTCAAGGTGACATGCTCTTCACAATACTCCCACAATGTCATAACCCTTTTTTTTCGATTAAACGTGAGCCTAATTAATTCATATAAAATAATTAACAAAAAGAATAATTTATTGTCTTCTTTGGATGTATCCAAGGTTGAAAAATAAAAAATAAAAAATAAAAATCCAAGAAAAAAAATATCCTTCAACCAATCAAGTATAATATGAATCAAATTTAGTCAATCCAAAAAGAGAGAGAGAGGAATAATAGGGATTGCTTATTTCATGCGAAAAAAAGAGGATATTAATGTCCTCTTAATTTATCCAATGATGGATAAGGTTTTTATTTATTATTATTATTATTATTTGCTACAGGCAAGGCAACAGGCATACACAAAAATATATTTCCATTGGAGTGGGGGCTCTTCCCTCGCAAATTGACACACTGTCGGGCTCAGCCTCCGAACATCTTAAACTGCATTCATCTTCCTTTCCTGGCCGGGGTGGCCCTCTTGGCTCGTGGCAATATGAACCATATATAATCTTTCTGCAGCTGGGATCAGCCGACATTCTAGACAATTTTTTATTTTTTTATTTAGCATAAGTGATTGGGAAAGGGGTTTATACAAATATTCATTGGTTGTCACAAGGTTTCCGAACCTCTACCCACATAAATGGAGGTGAAAGAGTTTAACTAACTGAGCTATACCTCATTGGGATCCACATTCATATTTATCAAACAAGACATTGTGATGCATCTGCCACATTCTTTAGAGACTAAGATTTGGGTCCACTCGAAATCTCATTCATGCTTACCGTTTGAGTTATTTTCTTTGACAATCGCTTTCGTTAACATAGCTGACAAAAAACAAAATCTTGAGTTAGTTATGCCAGTTGATATACGTAGAGATTTACAATGAGACGTTGAAAGTGTATATATATATATATATACCTGAACCAAGAAGAACAAGGATGATCAAAAAGTTGAGTTGCGGCAGCACCTTCGCCATCTTCACCTTACAAACTAGTACTTTGGCAAAAACCGGAAGAAAAAAAAAAACTGACAGAGATAGCTTTAGACTCGTGGTTGTTGTTATGGTGGTGAGGTTGAAATCAATTTATAGAGTTGAAATATGAATTAATCACATAATTACTTGCAAGAATCAATATTTACATAACAAATCATGGTAATTAATTTTCAAAATGCTAAGATCATGTCTAACCATATTTTTTTTTCTTATGCGCCAAATGTATAATTAGATTTCTTGTATATAAAAAAAACAATGTAACAAATCAGATTTACTAATTTCCATTTACTATATGATCTTATAGCAGTATTTGCCGATATCATTAATTTGTTCGGTAAACTAGCCCATCATTCATGGCCAAAAATAAGCAATGTAGAAATTTCAAGAATAATAGGCATTGCCATGATTTGCATTTTTGCCTATTTATGGTCAAAATACGTAATCTAGAAATTTCAAGAATAATAGGCATTGCCATGATTTGCAATTTTGCCTATTTATGGTCAAAATACGTAATCTAGAAATTTCAATAAAGTATCTTGTTGTGTATGTCAAATGGAGGAAAAAATCTAGTAAATTGTTGGAGATATTATCATGATTTTATGGGATAATTCTTATAGAAATTGTCTTTGATTTGCTTGAGACACAAGATAGCATATTTTTGGGAATGAATTGAACTTCATGCAATGCCAAATTTTTGGGAAGTTTTTAAACTTAATTAGTAATTGCAAAAGGCAATAATGCCAATGTGCCATGAGAGTTCAAACCCAATAGGGGCTCTAGCAAAAGATACCATGGACACCAATCCCATAGAAGACATGTTAGTAGAGCGAAGACCATTGCCTCTTGATAAGCCGAGTGTCCTTGTACGACTACTTTGTCTTGCGGCGTCTGCTAATCCAATAACACGATCCAGGGGTTGGCTTTGTTGCCTCTATCTTGCTCTATCGAAAAAGCAAAATTAAGGAGTAATTGGCCGATCCCCGTGGCAAGCGGTTTCCATAAGGATAATGGTTGGAGTTCCACTTTTTTTAGCCGAATTTGCCCTTTCCAAGTTTGAATTTTTGTTAATTTCTTCTAGCTTGGAAATCTGGCTGATCCATTATCGCGATAGATGACTACTAGAAATCCTTGCCTTGATCGTTTTAGGAAGCACCTTCTCCTTTTTGGTTGGTTTAAGGCGCGATAGGGGGCGTGGAACTACTACTATGATTCTCATTATTCTCATTTCACTTTCTACTAAAAAAGAGGAACATGGAAAAAAAAAGGTTAACAAAAAGTGCAAAGAGGCGATTCATGACTCCATAAAAAACAACACATTAATCCTAGAGCTGTGGATGATTGAGACAGCTCTAAGATCTTGTTCGTAGTTGTACTCATTGGTTTTGCTGAGAAAATATTTGGGAGAAGGATAGTGCACCATTAGTTGAACCATGTCTCTCGATCTCTCGAAAACCTTTGGGTAAGGGGGCTATTGTTTACTTGAGGCATGGTTTGAGCTTTGGTGGGGAGCTCAGTAGTAGTCCGACTTCAAGAAGGAAACGGTTCAAATAGTAACATAAGCGGTACCCCAAGAAATACGTTTAGCAATTATTATACTAAAAAATTGATAACTCAAGAAACGATTGCTTAATTATGATGAATATATAGTCCCTAAAGATGAGACAGAGTCCTCCATGACAACTTTCCTTATATAAGATGCCTGCGTTATAGAAGATGACACTAGCACATTGTACTAGGGGTGAGCATTATTACTGAGAACCTGACCGAACCGGCCAAACCAAACCGGTTAAGGTTGTTGTGCGCAGCGGAAGCGGATTGCACTGGGTGGACAATATGGAACCGTTGAAACAACAAGAGCAAAATATGAAAATAGCAAAATCCAAGAGACACAAGGATTTATACCTGTTTCGGCCCGTGTGTAGCCTACGTCCAGTTTAAGATGGCAAGAACTTCCACTAGTATCCCCAAAAGAGATTACAAACAAAGGAGATTAACCCTTCTCACCTATCCTCAGAATTACAGAGTTTAACTCTCACAACCCAAATCCCAAATACACCCAAGTCACACCCTCACAACAATGAAAAGAAAGAACAATTTTTCTCTTCTTCTCACACTTGGTTGTGATTGCTACAAATGAAAACATTTGCTTCCAATTTATAGCCAAAGATGTGAGAATGTGAATGCAAGCTTCAACTATTTATATGTTGGCTACCAAACTCAACAATGGATGGCTACCAAACTAGCCACACATTTTGACCTCATAGCAAGCCAACATTTACTCACATTGGCAACTTCAATGGCAAACCAATATTGACCCACATGCCAAATTTGAGCCAATTTCAACAATCTCCACCTTGGCACAAATTTACCAAGCCAAAGTAGAACTTTCTCTCGCCCATCTTCCTCTTACCAAATCAAGCTCAAACACTCCTTTGAACCTGCAACCAAAAATGTGTGCTTCGATTGAAACCAGATGACCCCAACAGAAGAACCTCTTCAATGTCACCCACATAACCAAGCCACACTCAGCTGAAATGTACGTGCATAAACCGCACAAACCTTAAACGCTTGAACCTCAAGCTTCTTCCGCTACAATACACGCAAAGTCTAGACAACCAAGTAGCAGGAACGAACAATTTCAGCTGCCCAAAAGAGGGAATTACCCTCCCAAAGATAACCCCTTTAAAAAAAAACCCAATTGAAAATTTGATGAAGAAAGGAAAAAACAACCCAAAAGTAACCAACCATGTTACATGGAGAAAAATAGCAAACAACCCAAAACTCACAAAAACACAAATTCTTGGAACTTTCCACCGTGAGGGGAAATTTCCAAAAAATAACCAAAGACAAATAAAAGATCACACCCCCAAACAATGGCACACTGAAAACATCGATCATAGGGCGAACTCAAATTCGTCCTCCCGGCGAGATTCGCGGAAGCACCTGCATTATTAGATCCCTCATTTCCTTTGTTTAATGGGCAATCGACTTTCCAATGCCCTTCTTTGTGACAATAGTTGCATTTGCCCTTCCAGCCTTCCCCTGAACGTGAATTCCCTCCACCACGCTCTTGATTCCTTTCTTTACCCTTGCCTTGAACCATCAAAGCCTCTGTTCGACTCTCAGTTCTCAGTTCTCACATCTTGTTCTTCAACTCGCGAGAATTAAGCGATGCCTTAACATCCTCCATAGTCACAGTATCTCTACCATACAACATGGTCTCCACAAAATTGCCATAAGAATTAGGTAAAGAACACAACAAAATCAAGGCTTGATCCTCATCATCAATTTTCACATCCATGGCCTTCAAATCCATGATAATCTTGTTAAGCTCATCAAGATGGTTTTGAATAAGTGTACCTTCTTTCATACGAAGGGTGTACAATCGTTGTTTCGTATAGAGCCGATTTGGGCAAGCGATTTAGTCATGTACAAAGTCTCCGATTTCAACCATAGCTTCAAGGAGTAGTGCTCATCAGCCACCTCACGTAGAAAAACATCCGTGAGTTGCGACCTGAATTCCAGAGTCCGATCCAAGGCATCATCCTTCTCCTCGTTAGAACCACGTTTTTGGCAACTTTCCTTACCCTTTAGCGCTTTCAACAGCCCCTGCTACTAACAAGGCTCTCATCTTCACACGCCAAATCCTCAGACTCGTTCCTCCCATCGAACCCCGGCTATCTCATACTTTGTCGAATATTTTCCCCAGGTTTCATCATACACGAACACAAAATTCCCAAGTCGAAACTTAAGCCTGATACCACTTGTTGTGCGCAGGCGAAAGCGGATCGGACTGGGTGGACGGTATGGAACCGTTGAAACAACAAGAGCAAAATATGAAAATAGCAAAATCCAAGAGACACAAGGTTTTATAGGTTCGGCCCCTGTGTAGCCTACGTCCCGTTCCGAAGATGGCAAGAACTTCCCACTAGTATCCCCAAAGAGATTACAAACAAAGGAGATCAACCCTCTCACCTATCACTAGGAATTCCAGAGTTTAACTCTCACAACCCAAATCCAAAATAGGCCAAGTAACAGCCCTCACAACAATTAAAAGAAAGAAGACTATTTTTTTCTTCTTCACACTTGGTTGTGATTGCTACAAAATGAAAACATTTGACTTCCAATTTATAGCCAAGATGTGAGAGTGAATGAAAAAGCTTCACTATTTATATGTTGGTACCAAAACCAGACAATGGATGGTACTAAGAACTAGCCACACAATTTGACCCTCAGTAAGCTGAACATTTACTCACATGGTCAGCTTCAATGGCAAACCAATATTGACCGACATGCCAAATCTGAGCCAATTTCAACAAAGGTGAGGTGGTTTGGTTTGGATTTTAAATTGAAAAATCACTGAGCCGGGAAAGAACGGACCACAAATACAATTCTAAACCCGGGTTACCGATTTTAATTGTCAACAAACCGCCCAAATTGGATAGGACTAATATTTTAATTTATATTATAAAAATAAATACACGTGTCAAATAATGATTTGTTCAGTGTAAGCCATACGTATGAGGATCTTCTTTTCTCTATTACCTGTTCAGGAGTCCAAAAATTTAACTGTAAGTTTTCTATTAGTTTCCTTCTCTTTCCTTTAGATGGTGTTGATGTGAACAATCTTAATCGGTGGCTTATGCAGGAGATGGTGGATTTTTTCATTCATCTGGCATAAAGAAGGCCTCTATAACTACCAATCGATTGCTATTCTGTGGTCTTTCTCGGCACAATAAGAATTTTCGCATAGTCTTGCTGGTGTTTAATTCGTCATTCAAGGTGGAGTTGGTTTTCTCGTTCCTATTGCTAAAACCATAGTCTTTGCAGCGGTGATATAGTTTACATGTAGGATCCATTAACCTAAGCATATTTGTAATGACAGCGAAGAATTTGCGTAATCAACTAATCAAATTCTGTATTCTCACTTTCGATATTGGAATGGATCTTTACTTTTTGCCTTTTGACTGCTCTTCTTAGTGCCTGAAAAATCTAGTTCACTTTCGATATAAATCTTTACAAATATAGCCAGAAATTTACCTAAAAACAAAAGCCCTGAAAAATTTAGATAATCCATATGCATTTCCAGATAACAATGAGGGTAACATATTCACTATCAGGGATTTAACTAAATGTAACTAAGTGGTTTAAAAAAAGGCTTCATCTCCAAAAACCTTACCTGAGCAGAGCTTTTTCTAACTTACAGAATTAGTGACTGCACAACGTGGAAGATACCTAATGACCCTGTCTCCCATTGACAAGGCCTCACGACTTGGCAATACAAAAGTCACTGGCAGTGGAACAAAATGATAAAGAATAAGGGTAGGCAAAAGCAAAAATAAAATGAAAAGCTGTTTCAATCAGAAAGACAGTTTTACATGGTAAGTTGGGAGAGTTCCCATGCAAGTTACAGTCAAATTGCTTGTTGTGCGTGCAACTTCCTTGGCAGCCCAGGCACAATGTGCAGTGAAGATCAACTGTCTGAAACTCGAGAAGCGTCTTCATTATACGTATATTGGAGCTTTCAACCCAAAACAAACTGGCAATGAATGGAGAAACATTACAATTCACATATGGCCTACTAAGTGAAACATATGTATCACTTATACCAGGTAGTGCAAGAGCATGTGTGACCAAATTGAACCTGGCACATATATTATTGCCTGCTTTGATGCCAGAAACTGCTTAGATTCTAAAATTCTATATATTGAGAGATGCAAGGCTTAGAATTTCCTGGTGTGAGATTTTATACCCCTACCAGAGGAAAAAATTCAGTCTTATGATCCAATAGTGTCAAAAATTCACAACTAAATAAATTAATAATAAAAAATCAAATATAACATGAATTGAGTATATATCCAAAATTATAAAGGAATCCTGATTGGAGACATCTATGGTAACTTTCTCACACAAAAAGAACAAAAAGAAAAAACCAAAAAACAAAGCAATTTGAGCAGAGCTTCAAAATGATGATGGGATGATGTTTGAGAAGCATAAGCACTTCCAAAAAGCATATTTTATGTGATTTAATATACCTTGTAAGAAGAATCGCACACAAGATAATGAGGTTGTCGATAAGAGGATCGACCGTAGGCTGGATCATTAGGTAAAGCTAGGAAGAACCCTAAGGTGGCCTGTCAAAATTATCACAATAAAAAATAATAATAATAAGCAACAGGGCCGTAGTTCAAGTTTGTAAAGGTATGGAAGCTGGGGATGAGGTTAACAGTTAATGATCTTATACAAAATCCTCCAAATAAAAAATTCGCAATAACTTAATGTTATAAACAATTTATAACTAAAAGTCACCATCAATAAATATGTAATGACAATTCGAAATCAATTGATAAAAAACTTCAATGTGTCATTTGATAATTTTAAATTTTTTCATTACAAAATAAGCTCCTTGTGTCCCTATAAGGTCCCTTGTTGCCTTCAATAAGCAATCTCTAGTTAATAGGAAAAAAAATTGGCAATTCACAAATTTGAAGATTAGTCTGGTCTTGAATTTTGAGTGGTACTTATGAATTTAGGATTCAGGAATTTCTCTTTTTGGTGTTGGAAATTTTAAGCCGAAATTGAAAGAATAACAAAAATTGGCAAAGGATTGAAAAAAGAACCAAAGAAAGATTGATGAATGATAATGATCCTTCCAGAAAATCTAGAGCGAAGAAAAAACCATGAAGTTTTTTGGTTTTGAAGTAAAAAGTGTTTAAAATATATATATACTTACTTGTTGTTTTAGCTCGATGTTTCCCTTTTTTCATTAAAAGGCTTTATATTTTTTTTATTTATATTATAATAATTATGTAAAGTTTGTGGTTATAAAGCAAAATAATATAAAAACAGCAAATGGACTAGCTTAGACGAAGAAGTTGGAACCTTAGCGCTTCAAAATAAGTGAACATGCAGAGCTGGAGCCAACTCCACCGGGCACGCTGTTTATGTAAATGTTTTGCACACTATTTGTATATATAAAAATTCCTATAATATTAATATATATACAATATAAAATTTTTTGGGGCCCTCAAAGTGGAGGTCTGCGTAGCACTCACAGCCAGGGCCGCCCACACCAATAAGCAACAACCAATAAGAAGTGTGTTTCCTGTTACAAATAGTGCATCAGCATAATAAACAGCAAACCTTTTAATACATGGTTATGGTTTCAATGGTAATTTTGGCTCCACAGTAGACCAATGTAGTGCAGGCACTTAAAGCACAGGGCCTGCAGAAACTAATGAAATCAAGAAAATTGGAAAATGTTCAACAGAAGTTGACCACTGGGGAGTTTGTTTCAAAAAATACTTTACCAAGCAATCATTTTCTTCTTGGGAAATATATTAGTGAAATTTTTTCCTTCCAAGTATTCATTTTGCTAGGCATTGGTTTTGCAATGGAATAATTTCTAAAACGAAATAAGTGTGTAGATTTAATGACACTTTAAGTTTTAAAAAAATTTATATTTAAAGTTGTATTGGAAATGCTGCCACTAAAACATTTTCCAACTTTCTCCTAATCTTTGGAAAAATATGGTTCCCTCGATTAGAAAATTGAGTCCACCTAGGAAATTGTCTTTTTCCATAATTACTTCTTTTCAGTGGTTTTTTCAACAAAACAAACACTATAACTCCAAAAATATTAGGCTTGGAAATTTGAAAATCACAATCGTGCGCGTTTTCAAAAAATGTTTTTTTTGGAGTGTTCGAGAATGAAAACAAGAAAACGAATTTGCATTTTTCAGAAATGAAAAATAATTATTGGTAAATTGATTAGAAAACATATTCAAAAAACAAAAACAATGAAAACGATACACCTCGTAGTTACAAATTTAAAATAATAATATGTGAGTTATTTTTATGAAAACGTTTCAGATAAAATGAAAACGACTTTTTCTGTTTTCTACAAGTACACAATGAACTATTTCATTTTATGAACATCTAATGTTTTACTGCTTTTGAGCAGGATGTGTTTGCCTAAATTTTTGCTCTCTTGAAATGAAAACAACCGGTAAAACGTTACCAAACATGGCATTACTAACTGATGTACAAAAGTTCTCTGAGCAATTCTGAAAAGCTTTCCTTGATTGACTAATATATAAGTCAGCGTTGATTCCTTCTTTTTAATGGAAATGATAAAGGATTTCTCCGCGTAATGACGGCACCAACACTGAAATATCAACACATAAGTTTAAAAAGTTACATTGCACTAATGAATGCAAGTCATCTAAACCATATAGCACAAAACATAATAAATGTGTCCATTAGAGCAGTTCGTCTTGCAGTGCAATTGTATCCTATTTTGAGGATTGTGATTATAATATGTCACATTAAT
>CM031921.1:17995878-18020228 GCA_018703695.1 Prunus fruticosa
CGATCCAAGAGGTGGCTTTGTTGCCTCTATTTTGATCTATTGCCGAAGCAAAATGAAAGAGTAATTGGCTGATCCATAAGGATAATAGTTGGAGTTCCACTTTTTTTTAGGGTTCTGTAAGGTTTTTATTTGAACCTTTATTGTATTTTGGCTCTTCTCTTAAACCAACAAAATCCTTGTAATATTAATTAGATTCTAGGTTAGAATCAGTGTGGGATGAAGGGCTTCCAAGTCTTCTCGTTGCAGGTCAAAAGGTAAAACATTTTCATTGTTCACATGGATTAATTCATATTCACTTGGATTGATCCAACGTACATTCTTGCATGCTGCAACATATTTCTCCAGTCTGTTTTTTGTATTAATACTTTCTATGACAGTATTAATCCATGTTGCATCAATATTTTCAGTTGGTGGCAGATTCCTTTTTTGAATGTTTCATCCTTAGCCCAACGGGTGTGTGTGTGGAGATTGGTAAATATGTGTGTGAAAACATAATATATTATTTTATAATATATTGTAGGGAGCATGTCTTTTGTTTTTTAAATGACCTATACCATTGTCCCTTAAATTATGTTGTCTCCCACCTTTTGAAGAGATGGGTTATGGGTCTCTTTATTAAAGTCTACTTTTCAGATTATGGACCTTGTGTTGCGTCGATTCACCTGCACCAAAATGGATGCAGCTGCATCCACAACTTGTGATACTCGCAAGTGCACGAGCCGTTCGGTAGTATAGCATATGTAAGTGTGAGGTCGATTCCACATGGATTGGTGATTGAATAATCCAATTCAGTTTTCCTACACAAAACAGAAAAACAAGAAAGAAAATAAATAAAACAAGAAAGAAAGAAAAGAAAATAACTCAAGCAGATAAGTTCCCAAGTTCAATTAGATTAACGGATTGATTTTAGCTAAAGTATGATTAAGCCATGGTGTTTGGTTATAACCTTGTATTCCTAATTCCCTAATTTGATCATCTGTTGTCTAACCTAAACTAAGCATTAGGAATCCATTAAGCATAGAAGAACATTTTAAACAACCAAGTATGTATCTAATCCCTGTTGTCGAATGTCCATACATACTCTTCCTATTCATAGTTCAATTCGAATTAAAGCATGTTGTCTACTCTTAATTCAAACCAAGATAGCTAATATGCAAGCCTAAATGGTGATCAACCATTCAAACTAACATATTAACTTATAAGCATAATGAATAAGAACAAAAACCATAATTGAAACTTGGAAGCTAATCAAACTTGAAACTAAAGAAAAGAATTTACATAACAATGAAAAGTAAAGTGGAACTAAGAAAAACTTAAGGAGAATTTCGGCACAAAGATTTCATTACAACAATTGAAAACTAGAAAGAGAAACTAAGAGAATTTGAGGGAGAGAAGGGAGGGGAGCTCTAGAGAAGTGTTTGAGAGCTCCCCCCCTTAGGGGTGTTTTATGAAGCTTAAAGACTTCTCTATTTATAAGGCTAAGAGGGAGGAACACCATGATGAATTCCAACACCACCATTCCTCTTTTAATACAATTCATAACTCCCACTTCATCTTGTCTATGTTAGTGTGGTTGGAATCAATTCCATCCCATACTTCTTTTGCTACACCTCAAGCTTTCTTCACATGGGATTTCAAAGGTGTTCAATTGTGGCTGCCTTTTGTTGCCAATCCATGTGGGTTTTCTTTTGGTTGCTGAAAAAAACGATTCTTTTGAATCAGACTTGGTGTAGGAAGGCATGAGGTTTCAATATGTATCCAATGTGGCTCAAATTTGGATATGTCATAATAGACACCCATTGGAACAACTTTTATGAAAAATATATTCCCATCTGAGCAGTAAAAGTATACGTTTTGGGCCTTGCAAGTTGACTGCCGAAAATAGAACTGGAATTGACTTCATTGCAGTCAGCTTGTGGGTTTGTTTTGGGCTTGATCTTCCCTCCTAAAAAATCTGGGAAAATCTGGATCTTCAAACCCTTTGAATTATCTTTCCAAGAATATGCAGCTCAACTCAAGAAAAAATCGGAAAGACCTTCAAATGTCATTTTTGGCCCAGGAACGCAGATGCTGCCGAATTTGACCTTAAGCTGTCAAAACTTGCATAACTTTCTCTAGAAGACTCGGAATCATGAACCGTAAAATGCTCCAGAAACTAGACTTTTGAATCTTTCCAATGATATAGGGCTTAGTATCTGGTTCATCCTGAGCAAGTACAGTCCAATTCGTGAAGTTGACTGATCTGCAGACACCGTTTTGAGCTAACTTGTCTCCAAAATGCATTTAATAAGTCTCAAGCTTATTACACTGAAACAAACACAAAATTTATTAAAAGCACAAGTTTAACTAAAAAACATAATCAAATCATAAGTTAGAAGGGTACAAAATGATATATAAATATGCACCGATCACCTTGCCTCGTCTTTTTGATCAATAGCCATGTGCGGCTCCTTTTGGTTTTAAAGAAACACCCATACTTCTTTTTATATCCCTCTCCATACCTTGTCGGCCCACATGGTCTCCAAAAGGAATAAAACAATTCCTTATCTTGTTTTTGTATCTGGAGCTGTTCCTTGTTTAAAGCATCTTTGGTCCATGGCCTTAAACAAATGAGCTTGATAAAACATCCCTATATATACTCCTCACTTTGACGGTTGGAGGTAGGGGATCTCATTCATGAATTGAAACTTTACTTATACTTTTCAAAGTTATACTCTCTGCTTAAAACAAGCTGGAATAGTTTTTGAAAATATTTCTTCTCTTTCGTGAGGGATTTTTCCAAATTATGTAAAACAGTTTCTGCTCATTCCCATATACACCTTAAGCAGATATGTTTATTTGTTTTTGAAAAGAATTTTCATATGTGCTCTTGAGCATTCAAAAACATCCCCATTTATTTTCAGCCACTTGAACGCTTGAGAGTATGTGTATGATTGGATACACATAGATTTTCTCCAACGTTGATTCATATTTATTGTGGTTGAATGTTTTATTTCATTGTTGTTATGTTGAATTAAACTATATGCTTCAAATTTATTACTTCTAGTTTAATCATCACAACACTTAGGTTTCATTTGTCTAGCTCAATCATACTTTGTGATTGAGATAGATGAATCTGTGAAACCATAACTCACTTCATACATCAAACTACATGCAACTTGAGCTTGGTGCTCTTGAGAGGATTTGCTGCTAAGAGATAAAGAAAAGGTGTTTGCTGAAAGATTGGATTGTAGCTGCCTATATGTGATAGATGAGCTAAGTCTTCTTTCATTTTTCTTGTATTTCTTAATTGAGCAGATTGGATCTCTCCTGACTTGGTGCCCCCAGTTTTTCACCCTGTTGGGTTTTCCTGGATCAACAATTATCGTGTGTTATTTACATTCCGCTGTTACTTGTTTTAATTCTTAACCACGAGATTGTTTGTGTTTGTGCTTGTGTGCTTTTGAAGAAGTTTAATTTAAAAAGGGTAGTCTTTTTCTTCTCGCCTACTTCACCCCCCTCTGTAGGCTTTTAGAGCTTAGGGCCTAGTTTTAGAGGTTCGAATCCTAAACCTCCATGTAAGAATCATTCTCACTTTCCACTAAAGCCAACAACCTTCTTGTGTAAATTTGCCATAAATATGACATATAATTAGTAATAGTTACTCTGATTGATAAAATTGTTAACATCTCATACTATCTCAACGAGCCGAGCCCACCAGAGGACACCACGTGGTTAAGAATAGACCAAGTCGTCTCTATCTTGATCGGTCGATAAATGACCAACCCGATAGGGGACCAGTGCTCGGGTGTGTAGACACCTACCAGACTCTCGTCAAAGTCGATCACTCTGTTCTTGGGATAAACAACCTGACAAGCAAAAAGGATCATTTAATGCGCATCCCGTCATTGGCCAGGTGTCGCCATACCCATCGATCTCCAGGTAAACAGGCTAGGTGATGGAAATGGGCCATTTAAGTATCCTTCCCATCCTAGGGTGACTGTCACTTCTCCACTTGACCTCTGCAGGTAGCATGGTGATAGCAAGCAAGACATTTAATGCAATTCAGGCAATGAGAGAAATGGGAGGAAATCTCTCCCATAAAGATCTTGGTCTCTCCTTCTTCAGCTATAAATACCCCCCCACCTATCTCTGAACAAAGGTAATAACTACTTCTCATTGTGAAACCCTTGCACCCATCTTTCTTCAGTTAAGAGTGATTTCTAACTTAACCATCGAAGATGGTCCAATTGGGAGCAACCCCAGTTCACCCTTACACTAATTTAAGTGTGCAGATCCTTGTCTAAAGTTCGGAGGACTTATACAAGAAGGATACGAGGTTAACATTTGACTCCAATGGACCGCTTATAGGATCCACGCTTGCCCTTCTAGGCCCTTCTGACGTAGCCGAGCCCATTGGCTTTTTCCCAGTGTCCCACCTTAGCTCCTCTTCCGCCCGCCTCTTTCCCATATCTCGGGGTAATGGCTCGTCTGCTCGCCTCTTCTGCCCCCCCCCCCCCCCAGCAGGACTTGTGGTTGCAGCAGTGGCCTAACTCCGAGCCACAGACATATGGGGAGACGCACCAACCCAGCTGGCTGCATATCCCCAGCCGATTCATTAGACGGATCCTTGGCCATCTTCATAAGCTTAGCCTGCATGGCATGGCAGGGTTACTTCGGCTTGGCCTCATTGTTGTACAAACATGAAACACGACTGAGCACATACCTGATTGACCATATTAAACTACAGTTATCCAAAAGCCACCATACTCACCTGCGGTGCCTCCCAGGCCCTTGCTTGCAAGAAGTCGAATCTGCAGCCCTCTCCGCACTATGCAAAGCTAACACTTGGCTCATCTTTTTTTGCTCCGCAGGAGATCAGGTCGGCTCAGTCCAATTCCACTGCAGGAACCGACCAATCACATTTGGTTAGTCCCTAGCAATGCCATACAAACACAAGGAACAGGGCAGGAGGCAGCTATGTCAACATGTGTATGTGCATAATAAACAGACAAAGGCTAAAGGGATGAATCTTCGCATCCACCCGACCTGGCATGTTAAACCGCCTCTGTATGCTATGAAACCTCGGCTTTGCCCCTCAGCAAACTCCCACGCACCAGAAGCATAGAACCAGTGAGGTTTCCACGTCTTCTGGGAGGAAGGATTACTCTCAATCATCTTCCTCACCGCACTCTGAAGGTAGCAAAAACCGACCTGATAAGGACTCCTCTTCAGCAGAAAACAATGCATCACTTGGTTCAGGGTCTGCTCGGAGTTGTGTACTCGCCGCCACAACGCCTGAACACTTACCATCGTCCTGTACACATTTGAATTCATCTGATGCGGGGCCACACCGAGCCGACTCATCCACTCTTGTAAAAAAGGAGATAGAGGAAGACGAACTCCCTGCTTTGAACATATCTGCACAAAGGGTCACCCATCCTAAGGGTGGTGTGCTCAGCTTCTCATCCCAGTTGGAGATTTAAGTATTACACTGCTCGGTATGTTGTTCTCTGCCCGCAATCCGATCTAACTTTTGTTGCGTCATCCTGCTCGGATGCTCATCAGCTGACCATCCCTCCTCTGCCAACTCAACCTCTGCGCTCGCCTCAGCCGCATCACCCGAGCCAACATCCACTCTTGTACCACCCTCGCCAGTCACCACCCTATCTCCCCTAGCCCCCTGGTCGGCACCATCATCACCTCCGCTTCCCTCGCCACCCGACCTGACCACAGCAACTGTTACGTCCCCTTGGTCTCCCGGCGCATCACCACCACCTCCTTGCTCGGCACTCTCTGCCTCGTCCCTCTCCGCCCTCCTTCTCCCTCTACGGTACTCAAAATTCCCATCGAGACCAATGGGCATATCCTCGCCCATCTGCTTGGCCGCCTCATACATCTCCTCCACCACTTCCGTATTACTCCCATTACCCCTGAAAGCTGACCCACTGCTCGACGCCTCCTGCGAATCACCCATGTCTGATCGACTCGACATATTTTGCACCGATCCCACTCGATGCACTCCAAACGCAACTAAGGGAGGAGGGGGCGAGTTTCACAAATCAAACTATACCCAAATAAGAACACACCCCATAACAACCCATAAACGTGAAAGAATTCAAAACATCCAACCAGACGATTCTGGGCATACGGAAACCAGCACAGGCAAGAAAGGAAGAAAAGAAGGAGGATGAGGGAAAGCCAGAAAGAGAACTTACCAAAAATTACTAGAAATTCCTCTCTGATCGCTCTCGGAGATCGCTCGGCAATCGGCTGGAAAATTGCGAACGGGGATAATGGCAAAAATCGAAGGCCTGCCCTGCCCCTTTTATCCTGGGACGACATTCACATCCCCACCGTTTGTGAATCAGCTGCCCCTGCTAGGATGACTACACGTGGCCACCCCACAAGCTCACGGCAGCTGAAGCAACGGAATGCACAGCAACACGATGCTTCGACATGGCTCGATGTCAGAGACCATTAAATGCTTCCCTACTCAGCCAATACATTCGGGCCACGTCACCCCATTCAAATACCCAGTTTCAAACCATGGCGCCAGAGTTGATAGTCCAAGGACCCTACTCGGCTGCGGACTTGGGGGCTACATTACCCGACCCCAACTACCGACAGGAAGGGCTCGGCGCACGAGAAAAGAGAAAACTAGACAACTCCCCACCCAAGGTCGGCTCCTTGAGTTAAGAGTTGGGGGGCTATTGTTAACAACTCATACTATCTCTATGAGCCGAGCCCACCAGAGGACACCACGTGGTGAAGAATAGACCAAGTCGTTTCTATCTTGATCGGTCGATAAAGGACCGAACCGATAGGGGGACTGGTGCTCGGGTGTGTAGACACCTACCAGACTCTCGTCAAAGCCGATCTTGGGATAAACAACCTGACAAGCAAAAAGGATCATTTAATGCGCATCCCGTCCTTGGCCAGGTGTCGCCTTACCCATCGATCTCCAGGTAAACAGGGCTAGGTGGTGGAAAGTGGCCATTTATGTATCCTTCCCATCCTAGGGTGCCTGTCACTTCTCCACTTGACCTCTGCAGGTAGCATGGTGATAGCAATCAAGATATTTAATGCAATTCAGGCAATGAGAGATATGAGAGGAAATCTCTCCCATAAAGATCTTGGTCTCTCCTTCTTCAGCTATAAATACCCCCCACCAATTTCTGGACAAAGGTAATAACTACTTTTCATTGTGAAACCCTTGCACCCATCTTTTTTCATTTAAGAGTGACTTCTAACTTAACCATCGGAGAGGGTCCAACTGGGAGCAACCCCAGTTCACCCTTACACTGATGTTGTTTTAAGTGTGCAGATCCTTGTCTAAAGTTTGGACGACTTATACAAGAAGGATACGAGGTTAACAAATATTATTAAAAAAATGTGAGAGCATGCATATGCATCTCTTAAGATGCACGCCCAAACCAACACCTCTTTTTCTTTCTTTTGTAATTTTTATTCTCTCCATATCTCATCTCTCCCAATGCCTTCATTTTTTTTATTTTTTTCCCATCTTCTTCTTCTTTCCGTCACTTTCCATCTCTCCCTCTCTCTTTTTATTTATTTTTTCCTTTTCTCTCTCTCTCTCTCTCTCTCTCTCTCTCTCTCTCTCTCTCTTTCTTTCTTTTTTTTTCATGCTTCTTCCTCTGTCACTCTGCAATTTTATCCTCTTCTTCCTCTTTTGCGTCGTCTCCCATATCTCTCTCTTTTTTTTTTTTTTTTTCCATCCCTCTCTCTTCTCTTCCTTCTTCTCCTTCTTCCCGCTCTCCCTCGAAGACCAGTTGTTGTCTGGCCTTGCCCTTTTCGTGCGCTACTATTTAATTGTAGGGTATTTTTTTTTATATACATTTAAGACTCAGTTGGAAAATCAGTCCTGGGCTAGAGCCCAGCCGAGCCCCTTCATAGTTCCGCCCTTGTCCATTGTCGCGATAGATGACTACTAGAAATCCTTGCCTTGATCGTTTTAGGAAAGCGTCTTCTCCTTTTTGGTTGGTTTAAGGCACGAGAGGGGACATGGAACTACTACTATGATTCTCATTATTCTCATTTCACTTTCTACTAAAAAGAGGAACACGGAAAAAAAAAAGTTAAAAAAAAGTGCAAAGAGGGGATTCATGACTCCAGCATAAAAAAACTGCACATTAATCATTGAGCTGTGGATGATTGAAACAACTCTAAGATCTTGTTCGTAGTTGTACTCATTAGTTTTGTTGAGAAATATTTGGGAGAAGGTTAGTGCACCATTAGTTGAATCATGTATCTCGAATCTCTCGAAAAACCTTTGGTTAAGGGGGCTATTGTTTACTTGAGGCAAGGTTTGAGCCCTAATGTGGAGCTCGGTAGTAGTCTCTGACTTCGAGAAGAAAAAGGTCAGAAAACACTTAGCTAAAAGCATGACAGCAATCCCCACCCGCAAATGAAAGAAAAGCAGTCATTACTGCAACGTCAAGCTAGGCTTGAAACCCCCCCGAAAGAGAAAAGGAAAGAGTTGTTAACAACAGGAAGAGCAGTTTGTACAGCAAACAGTAACATAAGCAGTATCACAAGCAGTACGTTTAGCAATTATTATACTAAAAAAATTGATAACGCAAGAAACGATTGCTTAATTATGATGAATATATAGTCCCTAAAGATGAGACGGAGTCCTTGATGACAACTTTCTTTATATAAGATGCTAGCGTTATAGAATGCTACTAGCACATTGTACCTGGCCATTGGGGACTCAAGCCTTCGTCAATTGAGAGGAATAAGCCCCTCGCCTCATTCTTCAACTGTTATCATGACCTCTCAATTCTCCTCGAATTGTAGGATCACCTTTAACATGCCCGACATGTTGTTAACTTGGAGAAAAATTCTTCGACCGTACCTTCTGCGATCATTACGCTTGGTCGGCCGGGCCTAAAGAAAAGTATAAGCTTCTACCGTGTAGAAGGCATTATAACTAAAGTATGCAACCTCAAAAATCAACATCTATATTCCATCGCTACCCTTTCAGCCCTTTCAATGTTCATCTTCTTGCATGAGGGTGATGAGCGCTCTCATTCACGAAGCCAACCGAGTTTCTCATGGGAAGGAGCATGTGGGGGAGAAGGACCTTTATTCGTCTCTTCGAAAGGAGCCCGGGTTGAATCTGCCTTTAGGTTTACTTTTTTAATTATGTATGACATTCTCATCAACATATGTTTCCCGAATAGCCATTCACTTAATGAAAAACCTGCGCTTATTAGCAGTTGAATCACTCTCTCCTCTCTTAGTGGGCCTATTTTCTTTCCCTCGCTGGCATGAAGAAGGGAAAATTTCACTAGCTCTTCTTCTTGTGAGAATAAATAGAAGGGTGTGCTTTCACTTTAGGCTAAGAGAGTCTCTTAAGTGCTAGCGTAGCGGGAGAGAAAATAACAATAAACCTTATCTAAACTATTAGTTCCTTCCTACCTAGAGCTCTCTATGTGAGGAAAAAGGTTTAGGCGGATTGACGCATCTGAGTAGGTATGGAATACTTAGGGCTTGGAATATGAATGCAATGAGGATTGGGCTAGAGAACATGTCCAGGAGGCCTAGATATTGTATCATGTTAAAGCAACGCTAAAAGACCCATAAGAGTTGTAAACAAGTGAGATAGGCATGGAGGGGGGAATTATGGGGATCTTTCATAAGCCAGCACCTTCAACGGCGAGTGGGACAGATGCTGACACAAATTATATTCCAGATTCAAGATAGGGTACGACCGATGACAAGGCATGGCGAGATGAAGCAAGCAGCAAGGGATTGGCTTGGTTAAATAGAATAGATGTGACTGGTAGTGGGATATTGAATGGAAAGAATGAAAGTGACGTACATACTGGATTGACCGGTGTGTGCCAACTACTCTACTTCCCTATTTCTTGCCTTTTCACCTCCTCTAATTGGTGCACTTTTTCCCTCAATTCCCCGATAAAGAAGAAAGAGATAAGCAATGACCGGACTAGACCAATGAAAGTGGACCAAAGTTTTATGAGTTAGCCAAGCGCACCCATTATAACGTCTCTATTACATAAGCGAAAGGGACATGCCCTATTGACCAGCCGAAGAGCATCCTTATAAAAGAATGAATGGAAAACAAGCTCGGTCTATATTGCTAGAGTCACTGGGGATCTAGTAAGGAGTTCAGTGAAGGCACTCACCCCCACTCAGTCTTGTTCTACACCCATGAATGTGTCAAGTTTTCATGGTATTTTTTGTTGAATTGGGGCAATTTTTTTGATAAAATGGCTCAAAGAAGGCTAAGGCAAGGTAAAGAAATGGTTGAGACTTGAGCTGCATTAGGCCAAACTTTACAAGTTGTTGCTAGGCCAGATTTACAAGTTCTTTCCCCTAGGAAGGATAATTCTTGGTATAGTGCCCCAACATACTTTCCTATTCTTATATTTGAATTATGTCTCTAAGCTTCCCTCTTAGCGCCCGGAGCCAGCCGTATAGTTGAATGAAAGTTTCATGAACTTTTTTAGAAAAGAGAGAGGTACGATGAGCATTGATTATATCATGCAGAAAAAAAAGATAGAAGAGTATATTTTATTTATTATTTATTTATTTATTCAATGGATAGCCACACAAGAAGTAGCAAGAGCATCTAGCAAGGCAAGATGCAAACACAAAAATATTTACGCCTTGTTTGTCCAGGAACCAATATGTCGCAATATGAGTCGGCTTGGGGATTAATCTCCAAACATTTCGTATTGCAATTTTTGTCATGGCTTTGTTTGCTGCAATATACATTATACAACACCCTTCTGCACCCATTCTTCACTGCTGTCACCCCCGTATTATGAGCTACAAAAAAAAAACATATCAACGATTACAAAATAATAAAATTCATATTTTAAACTAGAAAATAAAAACAATGAATTGTACAAAATTACCATGACACAAAGTTAGAGGAATGTCATACTTAGGTGAATACGATGATATATTGTCTTACTCGTTAAATTTGGGTCCGCTCAGAATCACATTCATATTTATCAAATAAGACATTGTATTAGGAGGAGTATGTATCTGCTACATTATTTAGAGACCAAAATTTGAGTCTACTCGAAAGTTCATTCATACTTACTATTTGAGTTACCTGATCGGTGCATAATTACATATCATTTTGTATCATTCTAACTTATGATTTGATTATGTTTTTGAGTTAAACTTGTGCTTTTAATTTCTTTTGTGTTTGTTTCAGTGTTTTAAGCTTAAGGACTCATTTATTGCATTTTGGAGTCAAGTCTGCTCAAATTGTATCTGCAAATCAGTCAACTTCACGAGTTGAACTGTACGTGCTCAGGAAGAACCAGTTAATGGCTATATATCATCGGAAAGATATGGAAGTCTAGTTTCTGTAACATTTTACGGTTCATGATTCCCAGTCTCCTAGAGGAAGTTATGCAGGTTTTGGCAGCTTAAGGTCAAATTCGGCAGCATCTGTGTTACCTGGGCCAAAAATGGCATTTGAAGGGTTTTCCAATTTTTCCTTGAGCTGGGCTGCATATTCTTAGAAAGATAATTCAAAGAGCTTCATGAACCATATTTTTCCAGAATTTTATGGATGGAGAAACAAGCCCAAAACGAGCCCAAAAGAAAACTGCAATGCATTATCATGCATGACATATGCATGATGTGTTATTGATTGTGGAGAAGTTAGGTGGTCCATATTCAATACTTATATTTGAGTGGAATTTTGCAGCAGCCAAATGAAGTAAAAGAAGATGAAGTGGATGCTGCAACACTAAGCTTAAAGACAAGAATAACTGTTTTCAAATGCAATTGTGTGTTAGGTTAAGTTGGTGAATTAAGTGTTGTGTGTTAGGTAAAGTTAGTGTGGTTAGTGAACTCACTTGTATATTCAGATTTTCACTTCACCTAGGCCTATAACTAGGGAAGTTCTCTAAGCTTGTAAACACACCCCAAGGGGGGAGCTCTCAAGCACTTCTCTAGAGCTCATCTCCCTTCCCTTATCTTCTTTTCTAGTTCTTCAAAACACCTTCTCTTCTCTCCATTCCTTCTCCCCCTTCTCTTCTTCTAAATTCTTCAAACACTTTCTTCTCCCTTCTCTAAGTTCTTAAACACTTCCCTTCTCTTCCAAAATCCTCATAGTTCCCAAACACTTCTCTCATTCCTTCATCAAATTCTCTAAAGTTCTCAAACACATGTTCTTCCAAAATTCTCTAAAGTTCTCAAACACTTTCCAATTTGTTTCGGCCTTAACTTCTTCCTCCGACCTTAGATTGGCCCAAATGACGTATGGCTGGAAAGAAGACATTCTGAACTTCAAGTTTGAGTGCTTAAAGTCATAATTTGCTTAAGGGAAGCCCAATTCGTAAGCCCTTGAAGTTGCTGGTCATGCTAACCTAAGGATGAGCTATGTGTGCTTGGTCATAATGGCATAAGCATGATGTGTTATTGATTGTAGGGAAGTTAGGTGAAGGAGATGCATTTCTTATTTTTGGGTGGAATTTTGCAGCAACCAAAGGGAATAAAACAAGATGAAGTGGGAACTGCAACACTAAGCCTAAAGAGAAGATTAATTGTTTTCAAATGTAAACGTGTGTTAGGTGAAATAGGTGTGGTTAGTGAACTTAATTGTATAATCTGATTCACTTAACCCTTGTGCCTATAAATTAGGAGTCTCTAGAGAGAATTTCGTTCCATCATTTACACTTCCATTGTACACAAAGAGAGGGAAAGTTGAGAGTCACAAAGGGAGAGAAGGGAGAAGGCAGAGCTGGGAGGCTTTGGCCTCCTAGCAGCCATGGAGATGAATCTTTTCCATCTCTAGCATGCTGTCCTTATCTTCTTCTCCTCCCTTTGTGACTCTCAACTTTCCCTCTCTTTGTGTACAATGGAAGTGTAAATGATGGAACAAAATTCTCCTCTAGAGACTCCCTATTTATAGGCACAAGGGTTAAGTGAATCATATTATACAATTAAGTTCACTAACCACACCTATTTCACCTAACACACATTTACATTTGAAAACAATTAATCTTCTCTATAGGCTTAGTGTTGCAGCTCCCACTTCATCTTGTTTTATTCCCTTTGGTTGCTGCAAAATTCCACCCAAAAATAAGAAATGCATCTGCTTCACCTAACTTCCCCACAATTAATAACACATCATGCTGCATCATGACCAAGCACACATAGCTCATCCTTAGGTCAGGATGACCAGCAACTTCAAGGGCTTACGCATTGGGCTTCCCGTAAGCAAATTATGACTTTAAGCACTCAAACTTGAAGTTCAGAATGTCTTCTTTCCAGCCATATGTCATTTGGGCCAATCCAAGGTCGGAGGAAGAAGTTAAGGCCGAAACAAATTGCTAACTCGTTTTGCTCGCTAATAAAATCCATCCTGAGCATGGTTTTGTGTTTGCTAGGTGACGGACTCCAGATTTATCAAATGAGGCTGATTTTTGGATATGTTATAGTATACACCCATTGGAACAACTTTCATGAAGAATTCTCCCTCATCCGAGCTGTGTAGTTTGCTGAAACAAAGCTTGCAATATGACCTACGAAAACTGGGCTGGCAAGAGGCTTAAACCAAAATTAGTTTGTCTTTAAGCTCTTCTTCCATTCATCCAAATCAGGCCTTAACATGCTTGAATTGCATGAATTATGCTCTTTTGTTCTATTGGCCTACAAAACACACAAAGAGAGGCAAATAACTCAGAATTCTAAGAAACTAAGCAAAATGAAGTAAGTAAATTAGGCATGTATATGTATGAAAATATGAGCTTAACAGTTACTTCGTTTGATAATCACTTTGGTGAACATGACTGATTAAGAACCACCAACACAATAGTCTATAAAAACTTGAGTTAGTAGGCCAATTGATATACATGGAGATTTACAACGTTCAATATATGCTACGTTGATCCAGATTTTTTTTGTCTTTCTTTTGGGTCAAATGTCTAATCAGATTTCTTGTATAAATTTTGATATCAAATCAGATTTACCTTTTTTCCCTTTTTTTTTTTTTTTTTTTTCAAGGACACTTTCCATTTAATATAGGATATGATAACAATATTGTCAACTCCATAAGTCGAATTCTATATGATCTATAAAATGACTCGTCCGTATAAAGACACACATATATTGGACTCGTAAACAAGCAAATTACCTATTGGGTCTACACACCTATTAAAAGCCCAAATAGTACATAAGCAGATGATAAGGCCCGGTAGAGTTATCCTCAAGCTAACTGGTTACAACAGTTAGTTAGTGGAGATTTCATCACTCCACGCATTAAGCAATTAATGAGTTGAAAAATAAGGGTTATTCAATCCAATTATGCACTCTTCCTGCCGTAACTCGTAAGGATGTATGATATGAAGTTACAATAGGCAGGGGATTAATTTTACCATTGTGTCTAGCCCAGGAAAAAAGGATCTTTGACTTGCAAACACGAAGTTTAAGGTTTAAATTCTAATGTCATCATTTGTGTGTATGTGAAATCTTCCCTACCCTTTTAGTTTAGACTATCACTTATATTTAAAATAAAAATTAAATTTAAAAAAAAAACCTTACAATTGAGTCTCCATTTGACGAGATTATAATTCATAATTCAATCCTTAACACAAATTCTTATTGGAGAAGTTCCCGATATATAATTTTGAAACTGAACTTTTTTAAGGAGTCTAAATTAAAAAAATTGAATGGGGTGTTCTCATAAGAATGAAAAGTTCAAATACAAAAACTCTAAAAAAGAATTTCAGAATTCTAAAAAGATAAAAGAAGAAGAGAGGATTGAATTTGAAACCCAGCTGAAAGAGCAATTTCTATAAATAAATATAAAGAAAAAAAGAGCAATTTGCCACACACGGTGTCGTTGACAGTTGGGACGACTGGCAAAATGTGACACGTCGAGATTTGTCATTCCATCCTATCAAACTCCGCCACGTCAGATAAGTCAACGTGTGCACGTTCCACTAACCCAGACTGACAAAATTGTCACTGTCAAACTATAGAGTGCTTCCACCTAAAGGCGTAATAAAACTTCCAAAAGAAGGTTAATTCAGTCACTTCAAGTTACTGAAATTAGTTGCACCTAAAATTGGTTTATGTATTATTATTATTAGGCACAGATATATCACTGAAATTTATTTATTTATTACTGTACCCCTAAAAAAGCGGTATAAATAAACAAAGAAAAATAAAAGACCAGAAGAAAAATGAAATTGGTTTTTGGTTCGTAAAATAAAAAAAACAGTGAGCAAAATCAAATGTCGTAGTGAGCAGTTGTTGAAATTGCCAAATTGAAGGATTTGATTTCATCAATTCTGTTTGATCTTCGTCCATTCAGAGCTGATCATCTTCCTCTGCGGTTTCGCCATGGCTGCACCGTTTTTCTCGACGCCTTTTCAGCCTTACGTGTACCAGGTACTCTTTTCCGTCTCTCTACAGTTCTTATTTTGTGTTTTTAAAGAACATTAATTTGGTATTTGACATCTGTTTGGTTTCCGAGAAAGCCTGGGAAAGATAGAAAGTTGATTCATGTCCGGATCTGTTATGTGGGTCAATTCAGTTGATTGCTTAATTGCAGAAACTGAATGGAGCATTGGATTTTTCAGCTCTTTATTTCGGGTTTTTAGGGTTTTTTTTTGCTGGGTTAAATAGCTAAGATTGATCTGTGCTTATCAACTGTACTGTTGTGCGTATTTACTTGCAAAGTCTAATTCAATGTTTAAGATTTGTTTAGATAGTGTTCAGTGTATAGATATGTAGATGCGTCTGCCTTTAGCTAGGAAGAAATGATGGGTACACGGGTTTAGTAGGAAAATATTAAATGCAAGTAGAGAATAAGTTGAATGCCATAAAAGGTAGATTGGCATGGATTTGCTCCATGGAAATGTTGATATGATAAAAGTTCTGATCCTTGGCTGTATGGCTCACGTGCATGATCTTGAAACTCATATTCCAACTTCAGCGATCCAGATTTGGGCGGTTAGAGGTTCATTATGGAATTAACATGTCGGGTGCATTGACGTGCCTAATTATTTGAAGTCAGGTGAGGTGATAGATACTGCTGCTTGCATGGTTTGATTGCGCCACCATTAACCGATAACTTCTTCCTCAAACCTAGATACTCAGCCACTTGTTAGTGGTTTGTTATGGAACCAACACGTTGACTTTGGGGCAAGCTAAGCTCAACTGCACACCGGGATGGGCATATAGCTCCAGGGACATATGGATAATTATTTGACGGATTGCCAATCACTGGTGTATGGGAGTGTCAAAGAACCCTTTGGGAAATTGTTATTTCCAGAAATCAAACATCAATTAGCATCTTTGAATGCGTTTGGACTCAGGGGAACAAAGCTGTGCATGCACAGAGCCACGAACTGCACATTTATAGTCATGTAACTCATGTTGTGTCTGTATCTGAGATAATGGAGTCTGTGCTAGTCAAGTTGGGTTTTTCAAAATACTTTTATGGAATTATGAGCATGATGATTATGATGCAGTTGAATTGAGGGAAATCTTACAAATTTTGGTTGAGACATTCTTGTGCTATGATTTTTATTCAAATTGACAATTATGTTTGTTTCTTGAATCTTGTGTAGCCATGCTTTCTATAAAAGAACTGCTTTACCATTGTTAACTTTGTCAATTATTTAAGAGACATGAAGCATACTCTAGTTTACGTTGCATTTGCTTTTCAATGAGTTTATATGTAAATCACGTATCCCTTCTATACTATGTTTTTGAGGAAATAGGATTTGGGGGAAAAAAAAAGGGAAAAGAAACTGAAGAAAGGTACCATACAGTGGGGAATCTGTAACTATGCATTTATATTTCTAAAGTACCGCCAGCTCTACCACGAAGAACAATGGTGACTGGATGTTTAATTGTATAGCGTTATTAACACATGCGGTAAACCAAGATACATGTTCTTTAAGATTTTTATTTCTTCCTAATAGGTCTCCGAAAATTGCTCCTACTGGGAAATCTGGTGAGTAGTGAGACAAACTTTGAATTAAATACTTTCTGTCCGCAAGAAACCTTTTATTTTTTTGTTTTATTTTTTTGTGTTTGGAGGATTTTGTTCACTTATTTCCATTTTCTTGGTAGAAACTTTGTAATTTTGATACATGGTAATCTATAATACATTTTGAATTGAAATGTCTCATTGTTGGTGGCTATTGGTAGTTATCTTTTGTTTATGCCCATTACTCTGATTTATGGTGTCTGGTTTGCTCCGTTCGAATTTTATTGTGTGTAGCTTTAAAACAAAAAAAGTTGGATTGTGCAATTACTTAACAGTCTATGATGTTTGTGTAATGTTCTATATTGTACTGTAGAGTCCACAAGATGCTGTGGTACCTTTTCAAATTTTGGGAGGTGAAGCTCAACTGGTTCAGGTATATGCTATAAGCATCCCAACATATTATTGTGTGTCTGTGTGTGTGTCTCTATTTTCTCCTGCGTCTTCAAATTGCCTTTTCTCACTAACCTAACCTTCTTCTGTCTCTGATTCTTGTGTTATCAGATAATGTTGAAGCCAGAAGAAAAGGTTGTCGCGAAGCCTGGTAAGTTGCAAGCCTGGGCTTTTACTTTTTATAATGTGCATTATAATTGCCACAATCAAGTTGTCCTTTTTCTACAAACTTAGAGAACATGTAATTTCTTGTCACTATTGCTGTGCAACTGATGAATGAATAAATTTTAGGTTCAATGTGCTTCATGTCTGGGTCGATCGAAATGGAAAATGTTTTTGTTCCTGAAAATGAAGGAGGCATGTGGCAGTGGCTTTTTGGGAAGACAGTCAGTAGCATAACTTTTCGTAATGCTGGTCAAGGTGATGGGTTTGTCGGGATTGGCGCACCTACTCTTTCAAGAGTTCTCCCGGTTTGTGATTTTAAGCATTCCATATTTATGTGGATAAGGCATTTAAATTACTTTTTGTGTTGCTCTTGATCAAACCACGATATATAACTTAGTTTAGTTTTGGTTACCTGTGCTTTTCTTCTTTTGACAGATTGATTTGGCTATGTTTGGTGGAGAGATTTTGTGCCAGGTATATAACTTGTCCGTCGCTGGTTCATTGAGTAATTGTTTCCCGCCAGTTTTTGTTATTCTCCCAATTTTCAATATACAATTTAGGATACTCCACACTTTCTATTAGAATCAAATCATACTTGTGTTCATCAACTGGATTTTTTATGGGACTTCATTTCTACCTTTTGTAGCCAGATGCATTCCTTTGTTCTGTCAGTGATGTTAAAGTCAGTAACACAATTGATCAAAGGGCACGTAATGTTATTCCTGGTCCAGAGGTGAGATATTGGGGGAGTTTCAGAAATGCTTCTTTTTTGTTTGCTTTGCTTGCTCCTACAATCAACCAATTTCTCTTTTCCTTTTCTCAAATTTGTCTCTTCAATTCGTTTCTCAAAGCCATTTATATTATCTTTTATCTATCTAACTTCCGTGTTAATATTACTATAGGGATTTCTAAGACAGAAGCTGTCCGGCCGAGGTCTCGCATTTATACTTGGAGGTGGATCTGGTATGCATTTCTTGATGCAATAATAAGTCTTCAAATTTCAGATTCAGCCTGTTAAGAGTTTGGGACTGCCCCAAATTATGCAGAGAACTTTTATTTCTAGCATTAAGTTGAAGGCATTTTATGCAATCTAAGGTTTAAATTTTCTTAGTGGTTCATTTCCATGTTGTACCATGTTTGCCATATCCTGTTCAGTTGTTTTCTTGGTTTCTAAATATCAATTTAAATGTGCAGGTTCATGTATTTGCCAAATCAGATTACTTTTTTTTTTTTTTCACCTTTCGCCTTTCTGTTTTTGCTCTAACCTGTTGCCTTGGATTCTAAACTATACTGTTTTATAGTTTCTTTTTTCTTTTATGAGAAAATAAAGTTAAAACACCAATCCCTTCTTGGAAAAATTGAATTAGTTGGGATTAAATTATTGAGGGAATTATGATCCACAGATTAACCTTAGGGTCTTTATGTTACTCCTTTTGCTAGTTGTACAGAAAAATCTTGAGGTGGGCGAAGTACTATCTGTTGATGTGTCTTGTATAGCTGCCGTGACTGGAACAGTCAATATCCAAATCAAATTCAATGGTACCATGAGAAGAGCACTGTTTGGCGTAAGTTGCTTCAATTTCTTGAATTTTGCACTCTTTTTGCTAGTGCTTGTATTTCTACCACGTAGAGCACTTCCTGGTATTAATATGGTGGGCTGCCAGTGCCAGCGACAAGAAAGATTCGGGAAGTGCTTGGACTACAGAGATAACCAAATTAGCATGATCCTTCTATAGTTGCACTATATCTAAACTATTGCTGTGCTGAAAAAGTTTTTTTCATTGCAAATAAAGTTATTCTTGGATCCCCACTTCCATGTTGAAAACCCCTATCTAACATGCTTTCCTCCTCCCAAAATTTTATATCTTAGTTCTGAAGTATGTTATTTCTTTCTGTTTCCAATTTCCATGAATCAAGTTTTCTAACAGTTATTAAATCTCAGAGTGACAATCTGGTAACGGCTGTTCTAACCGGGCCAGGCATCGTCTTCATTCAGAGTTTACCTTTTCATCGATTTTCTCAGCGCATTGCCAGGTAACATTTTCTTGCAACCGTAAATTCCTTAGTATAGTCAAGAACTCAAGCTGAATTAGTTTCTTTTATCTTCCGTTTTCATCAATTTCATCAATTTTTTGTTTATTTTCGGCTTTAACAATTAGAACATGTGGTCTTGGTTTACAGGGCGGTTACATCCCCAAACATGAGGGAAAATCCAAAGTTCTACGTGCAGATAGCCATTTTCTTTTTTCTGGCATATGTTGTGATTGTATCTTCCTTAATCTTGACCGATGTATGAATTTTACGTTTTCTTTTTCTTTTTCATCTCCTATCTACGGAGATACCAGTATCATACCTGTTCTTTTTCGTCAATGGCTGCTGTTGTTCGATTCGATTTCGATATAATCAGATCTATAGAAACAGAGGATTTTAGATTTTATTTTTTTTCTTCTTTCACTTGGGTTTCTTTTGTCTCCTGTCTTAAATTCTCAGTCAATCCTTGGCTAGAAATGTTCCTGGCAAACCAGTATTAAGTTGTAAATTAAAGCCTTGTGTTATTTTATTTGGGTTTCCATTTCCCCAGCTGCCCTCATGAGAATGCTTTTTCTAACATCTCTTCTGATGTACGTTCATACATGATAATAAATTTTATAGTTTCTTAAGATTCAATGATAAGGAAACCTTGCAATACATGAGACGTGTTACTTGGTTAATTATGGTCACGTTTATTTTTCGGCTTAATTATGGTCACTATGTGAAATGGATTTGTATGAATTGTGTCTCCATAGAAAAAATATTTTGTTTTGCAACGAAAGAAGTGTGAGGTCTAATAATTAACCCATTGAAAAGAGTAATGCTATTCCAAACAAAATAATTCCGTATAAAATAAGTTTACATACCAAGATATTGGTGTTTTTTTTTTTTGGAGAGGAAGTGGTAAATGTTCATTAAAATTAGGAAAGGTTACAAACTAAAGCGACCAAACGTGGCCTCATTAAAACCTTGTCCAGGAAAACCCAGTGGGACAAAACCTGGGACGAAGGAAAAAGAGTGTCACACGCTCTATAACGGTTACAAACAAAAGTTCAAGACAACTCCGGTCTATCAGCGTCAGCTTGAAGAAACACATTGAGCCGTGGAGGAACCTCTTCAAGCCAAACGTCTATGGACATACTACCTAAAGCAAACTTAGCAAGTCTATTAGCCACAGCATTACAAAGTCTAGGAGCAAATACAAACGAAAGAGAGTCAAAGTTTCTAGATAACATATGGATGTCGTTGATAATCCCCCTTGCAACCCCAAAAGCCTCAGTGCTAGAGACAATATCGTTAATGGCACTCTTCGCATCTGTCTCAACTATTAATGAATCATAACCGGTCTCCCAAGCAAACTGGAGGCCTTCCCGAATTGCTAAGAGTTCAGTAACCTTGGTAGAGAAACATCCAGTGATAGGGACTGAAATAGCACCCATAAGATGTCCATGCTCATTTCTTACAACTGCCCCCAATCCACGCTTCCAAACGGAAGTACTACAAGCACCATCCACATTCAGTTTCAACTTACCAGGAGGGGGAGGACACCAATGAGTAGATGAGGGAGGATGAGTACGCACATGTATAGTGTTGGCGGAGATAAATTCCACTGAAAGGCGATGGGCAGTAGCATACAAGTCATCAGGGTGACGTCCCTTTTGGCCATGCATTCGTGCATTTCGATCAAGCCAAATAAGCCAAGAAAGGTAAGCAAAAACTTCCAGGTCAAAGTTCAAACCCACTGAAATTACATGGCACCAAAGATCTGCAAAAGTAGGTTCATGCCAAATGTTAATCACTTCAGTAAGAAAAGAAAGATTCCAAATCCTTTTCACCTCACGACAGCCCCATAAAGCATGAATAATGGTTTGGCAGCGAGGACAGCAACTATCATCTCCAATATGTCTAAAGGTAAGAGCCCAACGACAAGGTAAGGCGTTTTGTAATGCCCTCCAAAGAAAAAGCTTAACTTTATTAGGAACTCTTAGCCGCCAGACCTGTTTCCACATTGATATTGGTGTTTACATTCCAAGTTTTCACTGACATTCCAAGCTTAACTTTATTAGGAACTCTGAGACTAATAATTTTTTCTTAACCTACAAAACATAGTTTAATTACCTCCAATAGCCCAATTAACAATGGAAATCCTTGATGCGTAAAAACTTTACATTTGTATTGTTCAATATAAACCTACTACAAGTTGTAGTACATACTGCATGGTTTGTGAAATTCTGTGTATCATGGTGCAAACATTGTAAGAATTTGGGGTCATCGTGGGAGGACCTTGGGAAGGTAATGGAAGGCGAAGGTGAAATAGAGATTTGGGTAGTTGATTGCAGTGCAAGTAAACCAGTATGTTCAAAAGTTGACATTGCTATTCTATGATGAAGAAGAAGTTGCAAAATATCAGGGGCCAGGCCGAGGGAGGGATGTTGAATCACTTAAGAAATTTGTCTTAGAAGAAAAGGCAGCTACAAAGGCACAGCTTGACTATCAGAATTCTTGCGAAAACACACTTTGAAGAACATGATCATACCATCATGGTGAATAGTCTCTTTACCATGTGGTTGGCATTTCCTAACTACCATGCTTTTCTTTACTGAAAAAAAGAAGAAAAAACTTAAATCTTCACTACTTAAAAAGCTTCTAACACGCATGGGCGGGTCTACACATAGTTGATTGTGATTTGATACATGCATTCCAACACTTCTTCATCTTTGTTAAATCCTGGGCAACTAAAATGATAAATGCAATCAAGAAACAAATCATGTAAAAAACTTTCAACTTGTAATAATGACTGCATAACTGACAGAAAGAGCGATGTCATCATCAATATGAATGAAGACATGAGGGGAAGCAGAAGCAGTAGGTTTATATAGAATTATAGACAGTATCTCTTTTCTGCTTCTGCCATTGTTTCTCTTCAATCTAAGTTTTCACTGACCTTCTTCGGGTAGATTCGTATTTTTCTTCTTTCTTACCATAAATGGATATGAGTGGATGAAATTTGTTTTATGAAATTCCTCTGCTCATAATCTTTCATTATGTGCTATAAGCAACAAGAAACTTTGTTTCCATAACATATGCTGCAATGCACCGCGCAGTCTATGCTTCATTAGATTCATCACACACACTCTTTGCCAACTAGTGCAGTTACCTGATCCTCAAATCTCAAAGCAAATTACAGCTTACATTCATACTGCGGCTGGTCTCTTCCTGTTGATGCCTTTTTCATGCAAGTATTAATATCATGTGCAGTTTTTTTGTTCAAATCCCACTTAAGCCTTTCCCTTTTCTGGTTTTGAAGAATATTCAAATATTTGAGCAAGGAAAGCACCGGAGATTTGAAGGTTATAAATTTTGTTGTTAAAGATTCTCTCTATCCTAGATGTTGGAAATTTTATATTATTTAATAATATTTAATTTCTATAGTGAATGAAAAATAAGCGTTGTGTGTCTTAGTATTTGTTTTGCACTTGGTTATCCTTTAAAGTGCAGTTGTTAATAATTAAAACGGTGGGATTCAAATGATGAAGTGGTCTTGTTTCCATAGAGTTGTGTTTGTAACTTTTCAAATGAAAAGCTACTTATGTTTCAACAAGAGGTGTAATGAGTTTTATATAAACCAAACACCATCACCTACTTGAGATAGAATGAAGAGAGTTCTTACCCGTGAAAAACAAAGAGTATCCCCAGTACTCTATTGTTAAATTCTTCATAGTTTTGTCTTGAGAGTAAAAATATATAATTGGTTTGCCAGAGTCTTAAATTGAAGTGCTTCAATTTAGGATTATCGATTGTTGAATCTTCCGAGATTGACGCTTATGAAACTGCGAGCACAAGAGTTATGGCGAAATTTGTTTTTAGAACATTGCAATTCTTGCAAGCCTCAATCGCTAAGGTTGTCAATATTTCTACACATTTGTGTTTGTTGATTTACATTAATTCCATGTAGATTTGTTGTATATTTGATGATTACAATTTTGTTGAGAATTATTATAATGACAGAGTTCTTATTGAACAATGAGAAAAATGAATATGCGGAAGATCGAGAATTGATCCAATTAAATCGGGCTAGTTGATGATATGCTGGGTGATGTATATTAAGTATACTATAGCATAGGGGGAGCCATTGTGTTTCATATGGAAATAAGATCAATGCATGTTAACTTTTAAACAGATTTAAGCGTTTATTGGTGTCTTGCATATGCTGGTTGGCATGATTGTTTTGTCCACCCGTCCAACTTGAAAGGACATAATTACTAATTAACCATGTGTCAAAAACAATAAAGTCGGGCGGCTATACTATTTTAAAAACAAATAACGGAAAACGAGTATAGCAGGACACGTTTATAAAATCAGGTATCGCCGTGCGGCTATACAATTTTTATGAAACAAAATTATAAAACCGGGTACAGCGCCCGGCTATACTATATTTATAATGGACCCGACCAGCGTTTCAGGGGCTACGTGTCAAACAAGTAAAGCCATACTATTTTTAAAAAAAAAAATAAAAATTCGGGTATAGCCGAACGACTGTGCTATTCTTTTTTTAAAAATTTTTTTTCATTAAATCCGAATAGCCCTTTGGCTATACAATTTATAAATATTAATTTGTCAGTTTCAACATCCAAAGCATATATCATAGAGAGATAACTTCACAGTAAATTAATTGGAGAGTTCAAATTGTTGTTCTAGTTGGCAAAGTGATTACAAAATCACCGTCTTGCATTTTTGTTACAACAAGTAAGAAATAATCTTAACCTCT